>CM038671.1:163685043-164222573 GCA_021605145.1 Aegilops bicornis
TCGTACGTGCACAGGTAGTATCCGGAATGGTCAGGGCAGAAATAGTCGTAGGCGAGCGTGGCGATCCTGTAGGCATCAGCACCATCCTCGTCGTTGCCGCGGCGGTAACGCACGATGCCGATATCACTGGCACAGAAGCAGAAGGTTCCCATTGTTGGCAGCATGCCGTCGCTGAGCTGCGGGAGCCGGGTGAGCCGCGGCCTCCCCGGCGGCGAGGGTGCCGCGTCGTAGACGAAGTAGTCGTGGTTGCCTATGCGGGTGCGGGAGCAACGGTCGTCGCCGTGGCAGAGGGTGAAGAGGGCGAGCTTGCCGTCCGTGGCGATCATCCATGGCTCGCCGACGAACAGGCGGGGGCTGCCTTCTTCTTCTTCTTTGCCGTGGTCGGCGGGGCAGTGGGCGAGGCAGCAGAAGTGGGAGACGCGGGGCGGCTGGGCGAGGCAAAGGGTGACCTGCAGATTGATCTGCTTGCCGTCCAGGTCCCGGGTGAACTGACAGTCGGCGGAGGTGTGGTTCTCCTTGTCGGCCATGTAGGCGGCCTTGTCCAGGAGGACCTCCCCCCAGTCCCAGTCAGAGTCACTCCCGCCGGCGGACGCAGCGAGGCTTCGTCATAGCCTTTGAGCGACATGGTGGATCTGGATCTCACACAGGCAGGCTTTGATGATTGTCCTCCTAGCTAGGACAATTGAGTATTTATTCAGAGGGACAGGGAAAGTCAGGTTCTACTCAGGACCGGATTCATGCACGAACACGAGACGGAGAGGAAGAGTTCTCCGCCGGGTAGATAGATGGCATGGCGGAAGGAGCGCAAATGCATAGAAGGATGAAACAATTGGATAATGCAGAGCAGGACAGCAAATGGTATTCTAATTAATCTTCGTAACCAAGAAAGCCCTGAGCATGGTTGACATGAGTTCAAATACCTTCAGAATCTTCTCACATTATTTGGTTTTCTGTTGGTGCATGCTCTCAACATTGGTGACATGAGTTTGAATACCTCAAAGTTGTCGGATCCTTTGGCATGCATTTTGAAGAGCCCTGCAACTCTACAAGTACATATAGTTCAATGTTGGATGAGATCAAACACCTCCGTATATTTCAGAACACTAGAACACTACATACTGACACCGCCAACCAGGCCCAGTCCAAGCTCACATGTTCCCGGAAAGTGTCGCCGGGGAGAAGGTTGCCGATGTAACCACGCTCGAAGATCAGGTCTCCACGGGGATCTCTTGGCCGGGAAAGCAAAGGTTTGTTGAGCTGTGCCCTCAGCAGAACCTATGTACTTTGTTGTGAGACTCGGGTGGTGTGTGTGTGTGAACCTGCTTTGGTTGTATGTCTTGTGGCGGTTTGCTTTATTTATAAAGCGGGGCGAAAGCCTTTTTCGGTAAAGCAAAGGTTTGCTTTCTGAACATGAAGTGATATATGCTGTGAAATCTCATAAGATTTTGCTTTCTGAACATGAAAATTGATATATGCTGTAAAATACCATAAGATTTTGCTTTTTGGACATGCTTCAAACTTTCTGCAATGGTGCAGAAGTACTGGGTGGACGAGAGGACCTTCATGCTGTTCCCCAGAGGCCTGGCCATCACATGGAACAAAGACTCCAAATACTGGAGTTGGCAACCCCTGAAAGAAGGAAGGTAGTTAAGACTCAAGAATAGCAACATAGCTATTTTCAGTTGTCCAAGCATCTTCCTCGGGAATTATATGTGCTAACCGAAATCGAGACGGTGGTGCTGCAAAACGTCTGCTAGCTCGAGGTCCAAGGGAAGCTGGAACTGTCCCATCTCACACCAGGAGTCACCTATGAGGTTTTCTTCAAGGAGATGCTCAACACACCCGGCCCACGGATGGTCGACGCCGGTGAGCCTCCAGCTCAAGTTCCTCGACGGCACAACCCAGCAGCACAAGGAGAACCTGCAGGAGAAGCCCAGGGGGAAGTGGCTGCAGCTCAAGGATGGGAGGTTAAAGCCACACAAGGGGCAGAATGGAGAAGCTGAGATCTCCATGTGTGAGTATGATGGTGGGCAGTGGAAGAGGGGGCTCCTCATCAAGGGCATCAAGATCACCCCAAAAGAATGAATGATTTGGTTGTGTTCTGTTACCAACCATCGTTGGCTGTTGTTTGTCAACTGCCCTGGCCCCCCTAAGATCAGTTTAATGCATGGGAATAATATTTTCACTGTTATAAAAATTTCAAGAGTTCTGAATGAATTTTATGTGTTCAATTTTATTTATTTTTTGCAAATTATGTCTTCAAGAAGTTGCACTAGAAAGAATCTGAGATCACTTTCCTTGGTTGCTATAAACCTCTAAGTACTGGTTATCTGACTACAAAAAGACTATTTATTCAGTGCTGCACTAACTTTTGTTTTTTTTCTGTAACATATGCCAAGCTTACCAAAAATTACTTGAACATTTATCTAAATAATACGAGGACAACTTAGAGAAGGCACAAAGCTTATAAATCACCACTCAGCTAGGTTAACACGTTACAAGCTTAACATGTTTATTGATTGGATCATGTCAGCAACAGAGTCAGGGAGAATTCAAGCCTAACTTGATCAAGGGTGGTACAGTTGTTTAACAGATAACAATGACATGGTCACATTTTATTGTGTCAAATGAGCAAGTATGGTTCAAATTACATTGCCACCCCAGAGCTCATGAAAACAAAAACCAAAGCTCTAATTGTCCACTTTAATGGGATTCTGTTTCCATTTCTCAATCTGACATCAAATGAACAGAGGAAATCTGCTCAACTGAAAATCTGGTAACCAGACTTGAAATTGTACAGCATGGCTTCATGGGCTGATCTTCCATTTTAAGTGGAAGAAAATTCTAAAACGACTGAATGCTAGGTACAGGCCGAGGCATGGGCTTATCTTGCAAGAAATGCTCAAAAGCTTCAAGGCTTGCCGTGGACGATGGAGGGGAACCTCATGTCCTGCGCCTCGGATTGTCACCAACGTCAAGCCTTTGTACACTTGGCACCAACCAGCAACCTAAGCAAGATACACACCATTAGAGTTTGATGAGCATAGATGTAGCAAAGTGAGAAGGGGAATAAAACTGTTAGTGTTGTTTTAGCTATGTTTCTGACTAACCTCTTCCTCGTCATACCACGGATACCAATTAGTGACAGTCGGAAGATATAGTGCATCAATGGAGTATCTTGTAGCAGTGAGGGGTACTACGGAATCGGCATCACCACTGTCACCAATTTAAGCAATTAAAACCTCAGAAGAACAGAAGGACTACTTAATACTGTAAGCCATACAGTCAATGATGAACATATATCAACATTGGCACCATTCTTAAAGATTTATGAACCAGCGCAAATCATGTGTTTCAACATAAATTTGGTGTACCTGAAGACCCATATTCTTATGCCAGCTGCAATCAGCTCACGGTAAATAGGAAGCATGGACCTCGGCGAATCTTTCCAATATTCAAACAAGACATCACTGTGAAATATGGATAAGTTTAGTGCAAAATTTCATTAACAAGCAGGCTTTATGGTCAGGCACAGTGAACTAGTTGTGAGTAAAACAAGATGAAACCAGTTGAACAGACCTGCAGCCGGTCCAGGCATACGGTATTCCAGTGACATTAGCACGAAAAGCTTTCTGCACTTCTGGTAGATTATAGTACTTCGTGGAGTACTGTTCGGTGCAGGGATCATATCCTCTTGGCAACCAGGGCTACATTGAAAACAAAAAATATTGTTAGGAGGCACCATATGAAATGTCATTATGTTTCACAGGAACCTCAGATGAGTCTAAACAGTACTTTAAACAGCTGCATAGTAATTATTTCAAAGGTACCAACATATCATACTGCTACTTATCAGCAGAATTATAGTTTCTGTAGTTGATAAGCTCACCCTGCGGCCCTTGATTTGCCTTCGCCTATGAAGTGAGGTCTTCTTACAAGTAGGTGTGTAGATGCTGTATGCGTCGATCGGGCCTTCCTCAGCTTCGGCGACATCATAAATCTTGTTGCATGCCTCGGAAGCGTGCTCAGATGAATCGAATTCACAAGCCAACTGCAGCTTCTGATAGGTGTCATCAGAGATCAGCCCGTGCGTCCACCAGTACTCGAACGTTCCGACGAAATCATGGTAATCGTCAATGACCGCATTTCCGACCTAGATATCAGACCATATGTAAGAACAAGATGACCAGACAGTTTAAGAGAGCACCAAAAGAAGAGCTCAAGAAGTTCTGACCATGAAGCCTTTGAAGTTCAGGATGGGCTTCCTCACTCCCTTGTTGTTTCTGTACACCAGTTGAGACAACTGAGGGACATAGTGCCCTGAAAAGCAGCCATGGCAGCAAGGGTAAACTATGCAGGCACTGTGGCACATAAACCATATACAGTACATATGATTCCTGCTAAATTCAGAACTGAGCCTCCATCCTAGAATGAACCAATTTTGGTTGCAGTTTACCTCCATAGCTCTCTCCGGCGATGTAGAAATCGCGGTACTTGTACTGCGGAAACCTCTCCAGCCAATTCACCAGGAAAGTGTACGAATCATGAGCTGCACAACAACATTGGTGTTCATTCAGCAGAAGTGCAGAACACATATCCACGAGAGCAAGTACAGTACCAGCATCAGGCAAGTAGGTAGCCTGCTCCCAACTCACCAGTCTTGTTGTCGCCGGGGCTGAGAAGATCGGAGCTGGTGTTGGAGTAGGAGTACCCGACGCCGGCGGGGGCGTCCAGGAACAGCACGTTCGCCACTGCGACACAACGAACCAATCCACCCCGTGTCAGAGTCAGGGCGCAACACATTTGCCGATCGAACGGGGCGATCGAACGGCGAAAAGGGAGAGGAATCTACTTTTGTTCCAGGAGTAGGGGTTGACGGAGAGCGTCCTGCCGTCGGCGTTGATCCGGAAGGTGCCGAGCTCCTCGGAGGCGCCGTAGCCGACGGAGGAGCAGCCGGGCCCGCCGTTGAGCCAGAGCACGAGCGGGGCGGACTCGGGCTTCGCGACGGCGGCCTCGATGAGCCAGTAGAAGAGGGCGCGGCCCGCGGCGGCGTCGACGGTGACGTAGCCCGAGTACATGGAGAAGTTGACCGGCGGCTGGCCCGGCAGGCGCGTGATGCGGTCGGCCGCCGCCGCCGCGGAGGGGGACGCGAGGGAAAGGGGGAGCGGGGACAGCGCCAGGATGGCGGCCAGCAGCACGGCCACCGCCATTGGCGCTCGCGGTGGCTCGACGGAGACCAGGACTGTGTGCGCTGCGAGGAGTGAGCCAATGGCGACTCGTGAGAGGGGTGGAGGAAGCGTGCAAGGCGTGGTTTGGTTTAATTGGACATTTCCTGTTTGGATCGTGTGGCGTAGACAACTGCATCGTCATTCGTCGGCTCATCATTGTGCATGGGCCACCTGAATTTATTTTTTCCACCAACAATAGAGCTTAAAGAAAAACATTTATATCTACTCATCATCAATCATGGCAGTACAACGAATACTATTTTTTTTAACATCAGTACAGACACAAGCACTCATATACACGCGCATACACTCACCTCTATGAACGCACACACGCGCACCCTACCCCTATGAGCACCTCTGAAAGAGTGAGCTGGCATATCACAGTCCCTCTAACCATCCAACCACAGGTTGGTTCGACAGTACAACGAATACTAGAAATAATAAATTACATTCACATCCGTAGTCTACCTAGCGATGGCTACAAGCAGTGAAGCGAGCCAAAGGTACACCGCCGTCATCACCCCTCCATCGCTGGAGCCAAACAAAAATTGTTATAATAAACAGTCGGGAAGTCGTCATGCCAAGGCCCCATAAGACTAGCAGAACAGAACAGTAACAGCCGTCGATGAACAAAAGCATAGATCGGAAGGATTCAACTTGAAGACACACTAACGTAGATGAAGAAAGGCCGGATCCATTAAAGACAACCACCTACTGAATCCTGTGAGATCCGCCGAATACACACGTCCACACGCCCTCTGATGTTGTCAGATGCATCACCGGAATGGAGGCTATGCAGGGATGTATAAAAATGAAGCCCTCCTACGGCCGGGATCCACCTCACCCCCATGACCCTAAGGCTATAGGAGAATAGGCGGCGCCGACGGGAGATAGAAGTGTTAGAAATAATTCTTCAGAATTAACATAATAGAATCTTGATCTCTATATTAGAACACCTCTTATATAGAAGATTATGAACTAACCGTGATTGCCTTGATCCATTAGCAGGTCCACCTTAAAGTCTCCACTTGTTGGGAAACGTAGCATGCAATTTCAAAAAAAATCATACGCTCACGCAAGATCTATCTAGGAGATGCATAGCAACGAGAGGAGGAGAGTGTGTCCACGTACCCTCGTAGACCGAAAGCAGAAGCGTTAGTTTAACGCGGTTTATGTAGTCGAACGTCTTCACGATCCAACCGATCTTAGTATCGAATGTACGACACCTCCGTATTCAAAGACACGCTCAAATTTCGATGATGTCCCTTGAACTCTTGATCCAAAGAGAGGGTCGAGGGAGAGTTCCGTCAGCAAGACGGCGTGGTGACGGTGTTGGTGATGTGATCCGCGTAGGGCTTCGCCTAAGCACTACGACGCTATGACCGGAGGAGTAAACTATGGAGGGGGCACCGCACACGGCTAAGAGATCAGCTGTTGTGTCTTTGGGGTGCCCCCCGCCCCGTATATAAAGGAGAGGGGGAGGAGGTGTCCGGCCATGAGGCGCGCGTCATGGGGGGGGGGGGAGTCCTACTAGGAGTAGGATTCGGCCCTCCCTTTTTCCTTTCCTCACCGGAGGGAAAAGGAAGGAGAGGGAGAGGGAGAGGAAAGGGGGGTCGCGCCCCCTCCTCCTTGTCCTATTCGGACTCCCTAGGAGGGGGCGCGCGCCACCCCCCGCGGGCTTCCCTCTCTCTCCCTTAGGGCCCATGTAGGCCCAATACTTCCCCTGGGGGGTTCTGGTAACCCCTCGGTACTCCGGTAAAATACCTGAACCACTCAAAACCATTCCGATGTCCGAATACTACCTTCCAATATATGAATCTTTACCTCTCGACCATTTCGAGACTCCTTGGCATGTCTGTGATCTCATCCGGGACTCCGAACAAACTTCGGTCACTAAAACACATAACTCATAATACAAATCGTCATCGAACGTTAAGCGTGCGGACCCTACGGTTTCGAGAACTATGTAGACATGACCGAGACACATCTCCGGTCAATAACCAATAGCGGAACCTGGATGCTCATATTGGTCCCTACATATTCTACGAAGATCTTTATCGGTCAAACCGCAATAACAATATACGTTATTCCCTTTGTCATCGGTATGTTACTTGCCCGAGATTCGATCGTCGGTATCATCATACCTAGTTCAATCTCGTTATTGGCAAGTCTCTTTACTCGTTCTGTAATGCATCATCCCTCAACTAACTCATTAGTCACATTGCTTGCAAGGCTTATAGTGATGTGCATTACCGAGAGGGCCCAGAGATACCTCTCCAATACTCGGAGTGACAAATCCTAATCTCGATCTATGCCAACCCAACAAACACCTTCGGAGACACCTGTAGAGCATATTTATAATCACCCAGTTACGTTGTGACATTTGATAGCACACAAAGTGTTCTTTCGGTATTCGGGAGTTGCATAATCTCATAGTCAGAGGAATATGTATAAGTCATGTAGAAAGCAAGAACAATAAAACTTAATGATCATTATGCTAAGCTAACGGATGGGTCTTGTCCATCACATCATTCTCTAATGATGTGATCCCGTTCATCAAATGTCTATGACTTATGTCTAGGAAACTTAACCATCTTTGATTAACGAGCTAGTCAAGTAGAGGCATACTAGGGACACTCTCTTTTGTCTATGTATTCACACATGTACTAAGTTTCCGGTTAATACAATTCTAGCATGAATAATAAACATTTATCATGATATAAGGAAATATAAATAACAACTTTATTATTGCCTCTAGCGCATATTTCCTTGATCTCCCGGTTGCACTAGAGTCAATAATCTAGATTACATAGTAATGATTCTAACACCCATGGAGTCTTGGTGTTGATCATGTTTTGCTCGTGGAAGAGGCTTAGTCAATGGGTCTGCAACATTCAGATCCGTATGTATCTTGCAAATCTCTGTCTCCCTCCTTGACTTGATCGCGGATGGAGTTGAAGCGTCTCTTGATGTGTTTGGTTCTCTTGTGAAATCTGGATTCCTTCGCTAAGGCAATTGCTCCAGTATTGTCACAAAAGATTTTCATTGGACCCGATGCACTAGGTATTACACCTAGATCGGATACGAACTCCTTCATCCAGACTCCTTCATTTGCTGCTTCCGAAGCAGCTATGTACTCCGCTTCACACGTAGATCCCGCCACGACGCTCTGCTTAGAACTGCACCAACTTACAGCAAGGCACAGCAGGTCTTTCAGGATGTTCTTGACCGATGTCCAGTGATCCACTCCTGGATTACTTTGGTACCTCCCTGCTAAACTTATAGCAAGGCACAGCAGGTCTGGTACACAACATTGCATACATGATAGAACCTATGGCTGAGGCATAGGGAATGACTTTCATTTTCTCTCTATCTTCTGCCGTGGTCAGGCATTGAGTCTGACTCAACTTCACACCTTGTAGCAGAGGCAAGAACCCTTTCTTTGATGGATCCATTTTGAACTTCTTCAAAACTTTATCAAGGTATGTGCTTTGTGAAAGTCCAATTAAGCGTCTTGATCTATCTCTATAGATCTTGATGCCCAATATATAAGCAGCTTCACCGAGGTCTTTCATTGAAAAATTCTTATTCAAATATCCTTTTATGCTATCCAGAAATTATGTATTATTACCAATCAGTAATATGTCATCCACATATAATATTAGAAATGCTACAGAGCTCCCACTCACTTTCTTGTAAATACATGCTTCTCCAAAAGTCTGTATAAAACCATATGCTTTGATCACACTATCAAAGCGTATATTCCAACTCCGAGATGCTTGCACCAGTCCATAAATGGATCATTGGAGCTTGCACACTTTGTTAGCACCTTTAGGATCGACAAAACCTTCTGGTTGCATCATATACAACTCTTCTTTAAGATATCCATTAAGGAATGCAGTTTTGACATCCATTTGCCAAATTTCATAATCATAAAATGCGGCAATTGCTAACATGATTTGGACAGACTTAAGCATCGCTACGGGTGAGAAGGTCTCATCATAGTCAACTCCTGGAACTTGTCGAAAACCTTTCGCAACAAGTCAAGCTTTGTAGACAGTAACATTACCGTCAGCGTCATTCTTCTTCTTGAAGATCCATTTATTCTCTATGGCTTGCCGATCATCGGGCAGGTCAACAAAAGTCCATATTTTGTTCTCATACATGGATCCCATCTCAGATTTCATGGCCTCAAGCCATTTCGTGGAATCTGGGCTCATCATCGCTTCCTCATAGTTCGTAGGTTCATCATTGTCTAGTAACATGACTTGTAGAACAGGATTACCGTACCACCCTGGTGTGGAACGTACTCTTGTTGACCTACGAGGTCCGGTAGAAACTTGATCTGAATTTTCATGATCATCATCATTAACTTCCTCACAAATTGGTGTAGGAATCACTGGAACTGATTTCTGTGATGAACTACTTTCCAGTTCGGGAGAAGGTACAATTACCTCATCAAGTTCTACTTTCCTCCCACTCACTTCTTTCGAGAGAAACTCCTTCTCTAGAAAGGATTCATTCTTAGCAACGAATATCTTGCCTTTGGATCTGCAAAAGAATGTGTACCTGCGGGAGTCCTGGATTATGGGGTCCCCGGGCGTCCGGGCTATGTGACATGGGCCGGACTGATGGGCCGTGAAGATACAAGATAGAAGGCCTTCCCCCATGTCTGGATGGGACTCTCCTTTGCGTGGATGGCAAGCTTGGCGTCCGGATGTGTAGTTTCCTTTCTCTGTAAACCTACTCTGTACAACCCTAGGTCCCCCCGGTGTCTATATAAACCGGAGGGTTTAGTTCGTAGAGGCGATCATAATCATAAAGGCTAGACATCTAGGGTTTAGCCATTATGATCTCGAGGTAGATCAACTCTTGTAACCCCTATACTCATCGAAGTCAATCAAGCAGGAAGTAGGTTATTACCTCCATCAAGAGGGCCCGAACCTGGGTAAACATCGTGTCCCCTTTGTCTCCTGTTACCTTCGACCCTCAGACGCACAGTTCGGGACCCCCTACCCGAGATCGGCCGGTTTTGACACCGACATTGGTGCTTTCATTGAGAGTTCCGCTGTGCCGTCGACAGAAGGTTCGATGGCTCATTCTATCATCAACAACGATGTTGTTTCCGGGGAAACTTTCCTCAGCAAGATTTTTGTGTTCGGCGGCTTCGCTCTGCATCCCAACTCGATTGGTCACCTCAAATAGATCGACAACTACGCCCCTGGTCATCAGATTAGTTTTGGGAACATAAATTATGTCGCCGATATCCGAGGAGACTTGATCTTCGAAGGGTTCGCAGCCCCGACCACCGCTCTGGCCTTAGATTCGGAGCGAACCGCCATGTCCGAAGTGAAGGAAATATGCCCTAGAGGCAATAATAAAGTTATTGTTTATTTCCTTATATCATGGTAAATGTTTATTATTCATGCTAGAATTGTATTAACCGGAAATATACTACATGTGTGAATACATAGACAAACAGAGTGTCACTAGTATGCCTCTACTTGACTAGCTCGTTGATCAAAGATGGTTAAGTTTCCTAGCCATTGACATGGGTTGTCATTTGATTAACGGGATCACATCATTAGGAGAATGATGTGATTGACTTGACCCATTCCGTTAGCTTAGCACTCGATCGTTTAGTATGTTGCTATTGCTTTCTTCATGACTTATACATATGTTCCTATGACTATGAGATTATGTAACTCCCGTTTACCGGAGGAACACTTTGTGTGCTACCAAACGTCACAACGAATCGGGTGATTATAAAGGTGCTCTACATGTGTCTCCAAAGGTACTTGTTGGGTTGGCGTATTTCGAGATTAGGATTTGTCACTCCGATTGTCGGAGAGGTATCTCTGGGCCCTCTCGGTAATGCACATCACTTAAGCCTTGCAAGCATTGCAACGAATGAGTTAGTTGCAGAATGATGTATTACGGAATGAGTAAAGAGACTTGCCGGAAACGAGATTGAACTAGGTATTGAGATACCGATGATCGAATCTCGGGCAAGTAACATACCGATGACTAAGGGAACAATGTATGTTGTTATGCGGTCTGACCGATAAAGATCTTCATAGAATATGTGGGAGCCAATATGAGCATCCAGGTTCCGCTATTGGTTATTGACCGGAGACGTGTCTCGGTCATGTCTACATAGTTCTCGAACCCGTAGGGTCCGTGACGCTTAACGCTTCGATGATGCTTATATTATGAGTTTATATGTTTTGATGTACGAAGGTTGTTCGAGTCCCGGATGCGATCACGGACATGACGAGGAGTCTCGAAATGGTCGAGACATGAAGATTGATATATTGGAAGCCTATGTTTGGATATCGGAAGTGTTCCGGGTGAAATCGGGATTTTACCGGAGTACCGGGAGGTTACCGGGACCCCCCGGGGACTTAATGGGCCATAGTGGGCCTTGTGGAGAAGAGGAGAGGCGGCCAGGGCAGGGCCGCCCTCCCTAGTCCTAATAGGACAAGGAGAGGGGGCAGCGCCCCCCTTCCTTCCTCCCTCCACCTCTTTCCCCTCTCTCCTAGTCCAACAAGGAAAGGGAGGGAGTCCTACTCCGGTGGGAGTAGGACTCCTCTGGGCGCCGCCTCTCTAGGCCGGCCGCACTTCTTGCTCCTTTATATACGGGGGCAGGGGGGCACCCTAGAGACACAACAATTGATCGTTTGATCTTTTAGCCGTGTGCGGTGCCCCCCTCCACCATAGTCCACCTCGATAAGACTGTAGTGGTGCTTAGGCGAAGCCCTGCATCGGTTGAACATCATCATCGTCACCATGCCGTCGTGCTGACGAAACTCTCCCTCAACACTCGGCTGGATCGGAGTTCGAGGGACGTCATAGGGCTGAACGTGTGCTAAACTCGGAGGTGCCGTGCGTTCGGTACTTGATCGGTCGGATCGTGAAGACGTACGACTACATCAACCGCGTTATGCTAAATGCTTCCGCTTTCGGTCTACGAGGGTACGTGGACAACACTCTCCCCTCTCGTTGCTATGCATCACCGTGATCTTGCGTGTGCATAGGAAAATTTTGAAATTACTACATTCCCCAACAGTGGCATCTGAGCCAGGTTTTTATGCGTAGATGTCATATGCACGAGTAGAACACAAGTGAGTTGTGGGCGATATAAGTCATACTGTTTACCAGCATGTCATACTTTGGTTCGGCGGTATTGTCGGATGAAGCGGCCCGGACCGACATTACGCATACGCTTACACGAGACTGGTTCTACCGACGTGCTTTGCACACAGGTGGCTGGCGGGTGTCAGTTTCTCCAACTTTAGTTGAACCGAGTGTGGCTACTCCCGGTCCTTGCAAAGGTTAAAACAGCACCAACTTGACAAACTATCGTTGTGGTTTTGATGCGTAGGTAAGAACGGTTCTTGCTAAGCCCGTAGCAGCCACGTAAGATTTGCAACAACAAAGTAGAGGACGTCTAACTTGTTTTTGCAGGGCATGTTGTGATGTGATATGGTCAAGACATGATGCTAAATTTTATTGTATGAGATGATCATGTTTTGTAACCGAGTTATCGGCAACTGGCAGGAGCCATATGGTTGTTGCTTTATTGTATGCAATGCAACCGCCCTATAATGCTTTACTTTATCACTAAGCGGTAGCGATAGTCGTAGAAGCATAAGATTGGCAAGACGACAACGATGCTACGATGGAGATCAAGGTGTCGCGCCGGTGACGATGGTGATCATGACGGTGCTTCGGAGATGGAGATCACAAGCACAAGATGATGATGGCCATATCATATCACTTATATTGATTGCATGTGATGTTTATCTTTATGCATCTTATCTTGCTTTGATTGACGGTAGCATCATAAGATGATCCTTCACTAAATTATCAAAGTATAAGTGTTCTCCCCGAGTATGCACCGCTATGAAAGTTCTTCGTCTTTGAGACACCACGTGATGATCGGGTGTGATAGGCTCTACGTTCAAGTAAAACAGGTGCAAAACAGTTGCACACACGGAATACTCGTGTTAAACTTGACGAGCCTAGCATATAACAGATATGGCCTCTAACACTGAGACCGAAAGGTCGAGCGTGAATCATATAGTAGATATGATCAACATAGTGATGTTCACCATTGAAACTACTCCATCTCACGTGATGACCGGACATGGTTTAGTTGATTTGGATCACGTGATCACTTAGAGGATTAGAGGGATGTCTATCTTAGTGGGAGTTCTTAAGTAGTATGATTAATTGAACTTAAATTTATCATGAACTTAGTACCTGATAGTATCTTGCTTGTCTATGTTTGATTGTAGATAGATGGCCCGTGCTATTGTTCCGTTGAATTTTAATGCGTTCCTTGAGAAAGCAAAGTTGAAAGATGATGGTAGCAATTACACGGACTGGGTCCGTAACTTGAGGATTATCCTCATTGCTGCACAGAAGAATTACGCCTGGAAGCACCGGGCCGGGTGCCAGTTCGCCGCTGATGTAATCGACGTTAAGAATGTCTGGCAGAGCAAAGCTGATGACTACTCGATAGTTCAATGTGCCATGCTTTACGACTTAGAACCGGGACTTCAACGATGTTTTGAACATCATGGAGCATATGAGATGTTCCAGGAGTTGAAGTTAATATTTCAAGCAAACGCCCGGATTGAGAGATATGAAGTCTCCAATAAGTTCTACATCTGCAAGATGGAGGAGAATAGTTCACAAGGAGCATATACTCAAGATGTCTTGGTATAATAATCACTTGATTCAACTGGGAGTTAATCTTCTGGATGATAGCGTCATTGACAGAATTCTCCAATTACTGCCACCAAGCTACAAGAGCTTCGTGATGAACTATAACATGCAAGGGATGGATAAGACAATTCCCGAGCTCTTCTCAATGCTAAAGGCTGCAGAGGTAGAAATCAAAAAGGAGCATCAAGTGTTGATGGTCAATAAGACCACCAGTTTCAAGAAAAAGGGCAAAGGGAAGAAGAAGGGGAACTTCAAGAAGAACAGCAAGCAAGTTGCTACTCAGGAGAAGAAACCCAAGTCTGGGCCTAAGCCTGAGACTGAGTGCTTCTACTGCAAGAAGACTAGTCACTGGAAGCGGAACTGCCCCAAGTATTTGGCGGATAAGAAGGATGGCAAGGTGAACAAAGGTATATGTGATATACATGTTATTATTGTGTACCTTACCAGAGCTCGCAGAGCACTGGGTATTTGATAATGGTTACGTAGCTAATATTTGCAACTCAAACAGGGGCTACGGATTAAGCGAAGATTGGCTAAGGACGAGGTGACGATGCGCGTGGGAAATGGTTCCAAAGTCGATGTGATCGCGGTCGGCACGCTACCTCTACATCTACCTTCGGGATTAGTATTAGATCTAAATAATTGTTATTTGGTGCTAGCGTTGAGCATGAACATTATATCTGGATCTTGTTTGATGCGAGACAGTTATTCATTTAAATCAGAAAATAATGGTTGTTCTATTTATATGAGTAATATCTTTTATGGTCATGCACCCTTGAAGAGTGGTCTATTTTTGTTGAATCGATATTTGTGATACACATATTCATAATGTTGAAGCCAAAAGATGCAGAGTTGATAATGATAGTGCAACTTACTTGTGGCACTGCCGTTTAGGTCATATCGGTGTAAAGCGCATGAAGAAACTCCATACTGATGGACTTTTGGAACCACTTGATTATGAATCACTTGGTACTTGCGAACCGTGCCTCATGGGCAAGATGACTAAAACACCATTCTCCGGTACTATGGAGAAAGCAACAAATTTGTTGGAGATCATACATACAGATGTATGTGGTCCGATGAATGTTGAGGCTCGTGGAGGATATCGTTATTTTCTCACCTTCACAGATGATTTGAGCAGATATTGGTATATCTACTTAATGAAACATAAGTCTGAAACGTTTGAAAAGTTCAAAGAATTTCAGAGTGAAGTTGAAAATCATCGTAACAAGAAAATAAAGTTTCTACGATCGGATCGTGGAGGAGAATATTTGAGTTACGAGTTTGGTCTACATTTGAAACAATGCGGAATAGTTTCGCAACTCACACCACTCGGAACACCACAGCGTAATGGTGTGTCCGAATGTCGTAATCGTACTTTACTAGATATGGTGCGATCTATGATGTCTCTTACTGATTTACCGCTATCGTTTTGGGGTTATGCTTTAGAGACGACCGCACTCACGTTAAATAGGACACCATCGAAATCTGTTGAGATGATGCCTTATGAAATGTGGTTTGGCAAGAAACCAAAGTTGTCGTTCCTGAAAGTTTGGGGCTGCGATGCTTATGTGAAAAAGCTTCAACCTGATAAGCTCGAACCCAAATCGGAGAAAGTCTTCATAGGATACCCAAAGGAGACTGTTGGGTACACCTTCTATCACAGATCCGAAGGCAAGACTTTTGTTGCTAAATTCAGAGTTTTTCTAGAGAAGGAGTTTCTCTCGAAAGAAGTGAGTGGGAGGAAAGTAGAACTTGATGAGGTAACTGTACCTGCTCCCTTATTGGAAAGTAGTTCATCACAAAAACCGGTTTCTGCGACACCTACACCAATTAGCGAGGAAGTTAATGAAGATGATCATGAAACTTCAGATCAAGTTGTTACTGAACCTCGTAGGTCAACCAGAGTAAGATCCGCACCAGAGTGGTACGGTAATCCTGTTCTGGAAGTTATGTTACTAGACCATGACGAACCTCACGAACTATGAAGAAGCGATGGTGAGCCCAGAGTCCACAAAATGGCTTGAGGCCATGAAATCTGAGATGGGATCCATGTATGAGAACAAAGTGTGGACTTTGGTTGACTTGCTCGATGATCGGCAAGCAATTGAGAATAAATGGATCTTCAAGAAGAAGATCTGACGACAAGAATGTTATCGTCTATAAAGCTCGACTTGTTGCGAAAGGTTTTCGACAAGTTCAAGGGATTGACTACGATGAGACCTTCTCACCCGTAGCGATGCTTAAGTCTATCCGAATCATGTTAGTAATTGCCGCAATTTATAATTATGAAATTTGGCAAATGGATGTCAAAACTGCATTCCTGAATGGATATCTGGAAGAAGAGTTGTATATGATGCAACCAGAAGGTTTTGTCGATCCAAAGGGAGCTAACAAAGTGTGCAAGCTCCAGTGATCCATTTATGGACTTGTGCAAGCCTCTCGGAGTTGGAATAAACGCTTTGATAGTGTGATCAAAGCATTTGGTTTTGTACAGACTTTTGGAGAAGCTTTGTATTTACAAGAAAGTGAGTGGGAGCTCTGTAGGATTTCTAATATTATATGTGGATGACATATTGCTGATTGGAAATGATATAGAATTTCTGGATAGCATAAAGGGATACTTGAAAAAGAGTTTTTCAATGAAAGACCTCGGTGAAGCTGCTTATATATTGGGCATCAAGATCTATAGAGATAGATCAAGACACTTAATTGGACTTTCACAAAGCACATACCTTGACAAAGTTTTGAAGAAGTTCAAAATGGATCAAGCAAAGAAAGGGTTCTTGCCTGTGTTACAAGGTGTGAAGTTGAGTAAGACTCAATGCCCGACCACTGCAGAAGATAGAGAGAAAATGAAATATGTTCCCTATGCTTCAGCCATAGGCTCTATCATGTATGCAATGCTGTGTACCAGACCTAATGTGTGCCTTGCTATAAGTCTAGCAGGGAGGTACCAAAGTAATCCAGGAGTGGATCACTGGACATCGGTCAAGAACATCCTGAAATACCCGAAAAGGACTAAGGATATGTTTCTCGTTTATGGATGTGACAAAGAGCTCATCGTAAATGGTTACGTTGATGCAAGCTTTGACACTGATCCGGACGATTCTAAATCGCAAACCGGATACGTGTTTACATTGAACGGTGGAGCTGTCAGTTGGTGCAGTTCTAAACAAAGCGTCGTGGCGGGATCTACATGTGAAGCGGAGTACATAGCTGCTTCGGAAGCAACAAATGAAGGAGTCTGGATGAAGGAGTTCATATCCGATCTAGGTGTCATACCTAGTGCATCGGGTCCAATGAAAAACTTTTGTGACAATATTGGTGCAATTGCCTTGGCGAAGGAATCCAGATTTCACAAGAGTTCCAAGCACATCAAGAGACACTTCAATTCCATCCGGGATTTAGTCCAGGTGGGAGACATAGAAATTTGCAAGATACATACGGATCTGAATGTCGCAGACCCATTGACTAAGCCTCTTCCACGAGCAAAACATGATCACCACCAAGGCTCCATGGGTGTTAGAATCATTACTGTGTAATCTAGATTATTGACTCTAGTGCAAGTGGGAGATCAAGGAAATATGCCCTAGAGGCAATAATAAAGTTATTATTTATTTCCTTATATCATGATAAATGTTTATTATTCATGCTAGAATTGTATAACCGGAAACATAATACATGTGTGAATACATAGACAAACAGAGTGTCACTAGTATGCATCTACTTGACTAGCTCGTTGATCAAAGATGGTTAAGTTTCCTAGCCATTGACATGGGATGTCATTTGATTAACGGGATCACATCATTAGGAGAATGATGTGATTGACTTGACCCATTCCGTTAGCTTAGCACTCGATCGTTTAGTATGTTGCTATTGCTTTCTTCATGACTTATACATGTTCCTCTGACTATGAGATTATGTAACTCCCGTTTAACGGAGTAACACTTTGTGTGCTACAAACATCACAACGTAACTGGGTGATTATAAAGGTGCTCTACAGGTGTCTCCAAAGGTACTTGTTGGGTTGGCGTATTTCGAGATTAGGATTTGTCACTCCGATTGTCGGAGAGGTATCTCTGGGCCCTCTCGGTAATGCACATCACTTAAGCCTTGCAAGCATTGCAACTAATGAGTTAGTTGCGGAATGATGTATTACGGAACGAGTAAAGAGACTTCTGGGAAACGAGATTGAACTAGGTATTGAGAAACCGACGATCGAATCTCGGGCAAGTGACATACCGATGACAAAGGGAACAACGTATGTTGTTATGCGGTCCGACCGATAAAGATCTTTGTAGAATAAGTGGGAGCCAATATGAGCATCCAGGTTCCGCTATTGGTTATTGACCGGAGACATGTCTCGGTCATGTCTACATAGTTCTCGAACCCGTAGGGTCCGCACGCTTAACGCTTCGGCGATGCTTATGTTATGAGTTTATATGTTTTGATGTCTTTGAAGGTTGTTCGAGTCCCGGATGTGATCACGGACATGACGACGAGTCTCGAAATGGTCGAGACATGAAGATTGATATATTGGAAGCCTATGTTTGGATATCGGAAGTGTTCCGGGTGAAATCGGGATTTTACCGGAGTACCGGGAGGTTACCGGAACCCCCCGGGGACTTAATGGGCCATAGTGGGCCTTGTGGAGAAGAGGAGAGGCGGCCAGGGCAGGGCCGCGCGCCCCTCCCCCCTAGTCCGAATAGGACAAGGAGAGGGGGGGCGGCGCCCCCCCTTTCCTTCCTCCCCTCCACCTCTTTCCCCCCTCTGTCCTAGTCCAACAGTGGGAGTAGGACTCCTCCTGGCTCGCCCCCTCTCTAGGCTGACCGCACCCCCCTTGCTCCTTTATATACGGGGGTAGGGGGCACCCTAGAGACACAACAATTGATCGTTTGATCTTTTAGCCGTGTGCAGTGCCCCCCTCCACCATAGTCCAACTTGATAATATCAGAAGCGGTGCTTAGGCGAAGCCCTACGCCGGTAGAACATCATCATCGTCACCACGCCGTCGTGTTGATGAAACTCTCCCTCAACACTCGGCTGGATCGGAGTTCGAGGGACGTCATCGGGCTGAACGTGTGCTGAACTCGGAGGTGCCGTGCGTTCGGTACTTGATCGGTCGTGTCGTGAAGACGTACGACTACATCAACCGCGTTGTGCTAAACGCTTCCGCTTTCGGTCTACGAAGGTACGTGGACAACACTCTCCCCTCTCGTTGCTATGCATCACCATGATCTTGCGTGTGCGTAGGAAAATTTTGAAATTACTACGTTCCCCAACACAAAGATGGGAGTTTGGAGCCCACCGGACTCTCCACTGCAAACCACACTATCGAAGATCCGGAGGCGATTGTTTCCGCAGCGAACTCGAAATCAGACCGGGTTCCTCCTATCACTGAAAGTTCGGAGTCGCCCCCGGACTCTAGCTCCACGGACTCTCGTTTCCCCGTCCAAACCTCGCTCTTAAACGAGGCGCTGGACTTAATGCGATCCCTCGCCATCACAGAGGAATCAAAATTACGCCCAACCCGGACTAGGGGCTGAAAGCAGTGAATTTTATGTCCCACCCACTTCATAGCCACTGTCGAAGATTTAACCGACATGCTGGACTACGCCTCCGAAGACATCGACGGCATAAATGATGATGCCGGAGACGAACAAGGCCAAGACCATTGCCATCGGACGTTGACGCCACCTCCACATATGACGTGTATATGGTGGACACGCCCAAAGAGGATGACGGCGACGACAGGAAGGATCCGGTTGAGGACAAGCCTGCTGAGGCGCCTCCCGACATCAGCGGCATCGCTCAAAATCGCGTCGCGAAAAAGACAGCAATACCGGCACCGGTGACAATGACACTTCGAAGAACGCCAAAGACCCTGAAGCCCCCGTCGAGCCCACATCCGAACAGGATGATGTGGAGGAGAGGCAAGTTAACCCCGACGGTCCGGTCGGGAACGAGGACTCGTAAGACTGTAATTATCTACCGCTCTTCGAGGACGATGTGAGCCTCAGCGACGAAGACTTCATCATGCCAGAGGAACCACTCGAGCAGGAGCGCTTTAAGCGCCAGCTAATCGCCACTACGAGAAGCCTAAAAAAGAAGCAGCAGCAGCTCCAAGCCGAACATGATACACTCAATGACAGATGGACCCAAGTCCTAGCCGCCGAAGAGTATAGCCTTCAACGCCCAGCAAAGAGTTATCTGAAGCGTCGGCTACTACCACAATTTGACGACGAGGCCCTCGAGCCCATACCGTCAAGACATGACCGCGGCCGATGAACTGCATCGCCACCACGCGGCGAGATAAAGCGGCCACCTACGCCGAACACCAACCCGCACCACCTCGCCATAGAGGCAGAGATAGCGGCTCCAGGATACACCTACGACCTATGACAGGACCTGTACAATAGAGCAGGCCAAAGCCAGATCAATCTATGGATCAAGAGGGCGTGCCTCAACACGAGAAGACAACCATCAGGCTTGGCTCGACATGCACAACCTCACCCGGGCCGAAAACCGCATACGAACTTTATCAGAACTGCGTCGTGACGTCGCCCGATACAGAAGCGCCGCACACCCCTTATGCTTCACTGATGAAGTAATGGAGCACCAGTTCCCAGAAGGGTTTAAACCCGTGAACATTGAATCATACGATGGAACGACAAATCTCGCAGTATGGATCAAAGATTTTCTTCTCCACATCCACATGGCTTGCGGTGACGATCTCCATGCCATCAAGTACCTCCCCCTCAAACTAAAGGGACCAACACGACACTGGTTAAACAGCCTCCCAGAAAACTCCATTGGTAGCTGGGAAGATTTGGAAGATGCCTTTAGAGACAACTTCCAAGGTACCTATGTTCGGCCTCCGGACGCCGATGACCTTAGTCACATAGTCCAACAACCCGGAGAGTCAGCCCGAAAGCTCTGGACCAGGTTCTTAATTAAAAAGAACCAACTTGTAGACTGTCCGGACGCCGAAGCCCTCAATCACAGCGTCCGAGACGAGTGGCTCGCCCGACACTTCGGCCAAGAAAAACCGAAGTCCATGGCAGCTCTCACCACACTTATGACCCGCTTTTGTGCGGGAGAAGATAGCTGGCTAGCTCATAGAAGCAACAACACCAGCGACCCCGGCGCCTCCGAAGCCAGAGATGGCAACGGCAGGCCACGACGCAATAAACACAAGCATCGAAACAACAATGAAGATACCAAAGACACGGCGGTCAATGTCGGGTTTAGTGGCTCTAAACCCAGTCAGCGGAAGAAGCAATTTAAAGGAAACAAAGATGGTCCATCTAGTTTGGACCGAATACTAGATCGGCCTTGCCAGATCCATGGCACCCCTGACAAGCCTGCCAATCATACCAACAGAAATTGTTGGGTCTTTAAACAAGACGGAAAGCTAAACACAGAACACAAGGGGAAAGGGCCGCCTAGTGAGGATGATGACGAGCCTCGGCCATCGCAAAAGAAATTCCCCCCCCCCCCTCTGAGGTAAAAACAGTGAATATGATCTATGTCACTCATATCCCCAAGCGGGAGCGCAAGAGCGCACTAAGGGACATCTACGCCATAGAGCCAGTCGCCCTAAAATTCAACCCATGGTCAGCCTGTCTGATCACTTTTTATTTCAAAGACCACCCGACCAGTATCCATCATGGAGGTTCGGCAGCATTGGTCCTCGACCCAATCATCGACGGATTCCACCTCACACAAGTCCTCATCGACAGCGGCAGCAGTCTCAACCTGCTGTATCAGGACATTGTCCGTAAAATGGGCATTGATCTGTGAAGAGTCAAGCCCACTAAAACTACCTTTAAAGGAGTAATACCCGGCATAGAGGCCTGCTGCACAGGGTCCATAACGCTGGAGGTAGTCTTCGGCTCACCGGATAATTTACGAAGCGAAGACTTGATCTTCGACATCGTCCCTTTCCGCAGTGGCTATCACGCACTGCTCGGACGAACTGCGTTCGCCTGTTTCAATGCAGTCCCGCACTACGCTTATCTAAAGCTCAAGATGCCCGACCACGCGGCGTCATAGCAGTCAATGGAAACATGGAGCGCTCCCTCCATACTGAGGAGTATACGGCAGCCCTCGGAGCCGAAGCACAAGGTGCCTTATCAAGCTGAATACTACATCGGCAGTCAAGCCCCCGGACACTGTCAAACGAGTCCGGTCTACCCTGCAGAATGACAAATTCGGCTGCCCGTAGCTAGATTAGCAATTCGGCCTCCGTCAAAACCCCAACCAGATTGCGGCATACATACCACGCGTACATAATTGCGCACTAAAGATACCATGGGCAAAGGCGGAGGCACACTAGAAACAGGGTCCACAATACGGATCGACCCTATCCGGACCCTCGTATTCTTTCCTTTTTTCTTATTTTTATTTTTTCAGGTTCTTTGCAACCCACATCACTTTTCGATGTTACCAAGGGCCCTTTTCCAGGCCCCTTATGTATACTCGATCGATTGATCCTCTCAAAGGATCATACACCAAGGAGAAAATCGGCGCAGACGTGCGGCAGAGTGTCCAAAGGATCTTCAAGATCACCTTTTCCTTTTTTAGGACATGTATACAGCTTTCCCTTGTTCTCACATTCTTGGCATGTAAAATAGCCTTGATAATCATGGCATTCTCTGTAAAGAGCACGTTTGACGTATCAATCAGAATATAGCGGAAACAGTTTTGTCCTACCTTATTCGGTATTGGCCTACTCCATAATCTGTATTTCGTCTTCATGCCTGATTGACATATACACATTGGCATTAATTGCCAGGGGCTTTATTCTGCCACATATATTTAAAAACAAAAAGTCCGAACACTTTCATAGTACACTTCAACGTCCCGAATACCGCATTATATGCATCGGCTCCGAATCATGTCTTTGGTCAATAGTTGGGTTGCCCGGCTCCTTTGGTTACCACCTTACGTTCTGCTCATTCGGCTAAGGTAGTAAAGGGTGAACTACTGTGATTGTATTTCTGCCTCGCCCGCTCAAATACCTCAATAGAGAAAGCCGAAAATTGACTGTCATGATATGGCGAGAGCGGGTCAGTGGTTCGGTGACTCATTAAATCTTTCATGATTTTTTTCTGTATTATACGAAGGACTGGCCTCCACCCGGTCAGGCATCTAAAGCACCCAAGTTCGGATAATCGAACAAACACCAGGGGCTAAGCCTATAATCCCATTGTCAAACTCCTATGGCTAAGTGAGAGTGATAAAGCCGCATAGTCTGATTGCCTAGTTCGCTGCATGATCACCTCCTTTACGGACCAAGACGTTGGGTCAAGAGTGGTTAAGTGCTATCACGAACACCCCCGTAGTATCTACGTGGGGGCTGAAGCCAATGATTGGCAAACTTTCAGATATAAATACGGCCGCACAGGAGGAAAATATTTAAGATAAAAGCACAAATACATCACACATGACTTGTTTCATAACACAAAGTCTGGGTAGCCCGGATACATTTGTTCAAACATAATATCCTTCGAGCATTGACCCGCTATCAAACGGGCACCCTCCAGGACGTCCTCGAAGTATCGCTCCGGCTTGCGGTAGTCCTTGCCTTCGGGCGGACCCTCGACTGCCACGACGGCGGTCTTCATCTTCTCCCAGTGCATCTTGACACGGGCAAAAGCCATCCGCGCACCCTCTATGCACGCCGAGCGCTTCACAGCTTCAACATGGGGCAAGGCGTCACCGAGCTGCTTGACCAGGCCAATGTAGCTGCTAGGAATGGGTCCGGCTGGCCACAGCCGGAGTATGATGTCCTTCATGGCCAAACGGGACATCCTATGCAGCTCCGCCAGCTGCATCATCTGGTTGTTTAGCAGCGCTGGCCGCTCTGGCGCCAGGTACTACGACCAGAAGAGCTTCTTCGTCGCGTTCCCTTCTTGGGCCCGAAGATACTGTGTGGCGTCGCCAGCACTCCTTGGGAGTTCTGAAAAGGCGTGAGGAGCATTCCATAGTCGATTTAGCAAAGCATATCTTTGACCGCCAAATATACTCTGTAAAAGAAAAGGCTTACCAGCCGCTATCTGTCCCGCTTGCTTGACCTCCTCGCAGGCCGCCCGAGACTCGGTCTGCGCCTCCTTTGCCTCTTGCAGAGCCTTGGTGAGTTCGGCTGCCTGGGTCTTATTACTCTCATCTAAGGCCTCACACTTGTTGGTGGCATCCTGGAGCACCTTCTCCACTTTGGTCACCCGCTCTTCATACTTACGGCGGGTGACCTGCTCGGCCTCTAAATCCGCAGCCGCTTTGTCAGCGGTCGCTTGGCTCACCCGCGCCTGCTCCTTGGCTTGGGCAAGGGCACTCTTCAGGTTCTCGACCTCGGTTGCCCTATCTGCAAATATGATCAGCAAACACAGGAGATTAGACTCCGTATTGACATATTCCTTTAAGTGTGTCAATAATTTTTCCAACCATACCTTGCGATTCCTCAAATCGCTTGTTGGTGCAGACTAGTTCTTCATCGGCCCGCTCCAACTTCCGCTTAAGTTCGGACACTTCGATGGCCTGGGCGGTTGCCGCTAACAGTGAAGCCTGTTTATCAACATAGACACGTATATTATCTCCTGTGAGTAACTATTTGATCCTCTGTTCGGCCCTTCTTTACAAAAGCCGAACAGAGTCTCAGGGGCTACTATCTATACACATGCATATTTTTTGCATATACAAAGTAGCTAAGAATACTACATCACATACCTCGAAGTCTGTTTATAGGCTGGTGAAGGCTTCATTCAGTCCGCTTTTTGGCACACTGAACCTTCTCAACCACCGTACCCATCAGGGTATGGTGCTCCTCCATGACGGAAGCACGTCAAAGTTCTTCCATCAAAATGTCTGGCGCCTCCTGATTAATGGAGGTCGCCGGTGGAGTCGGCACTCCTCCTTCCTTTAAAGGGGGTTGCTCGCTCGATTCCGGAGCCGTATGGGTCTCCGGAGTGGTATTCGGCTGGGGACCGGACTGGTCCGGCCCCCCGTCGTGAGTCTCAATGGGGGTTGTACCCCCCATGTTCTCGGCAGCCGAGGCATTACCCTCTGGCGCTGTCTTGGCAGCCTTCCGCACTTCTCCCTGGCCTGAAGAAGTCCTTTGGGATGAAACCTGTGTCATCCGCGGCATGTGGCGGAGAATCTCGCGGAGGCGTCTCGCTCTCCACCATCTCCGGCGCTAGAGAGTTCCCCGAAGACGATGGTTGTTGGGGGAGATCTCGTGCCGGACTGCAGCATGAAACTTAAAGGTGTTAAAACTGCAATCATGAAAGCCGGATATGTATATGGTATCTTTGGGCACTTATGATGCGGCCAAGGGCTTCGACCTGGGGCACCACTCGGGGATGGCTTCGGTGTCCGAGTCTGAATCGTCAGAAAGGGATATCTTCCCCCTCTTGGACGCCTCCGCCTCTAGGTCCACGGAAGCCGCCCTTTTCTTCTCCCCTCCTTAAGGGGAGAATTACTCTCCTCCTCTTCCTCTTCGTCTTCATCTCCCTCGTGGGAGGAGAGAGCTTCTATATCTCCGGACGCAGCGTTCGAAGTACCTTTACGGCAAAGGCCACATTTGGCCTCCTTGCCCTTCTTCTTGGCCTTCTTCTCCGGCGCCTGGTACGGCGCCGGGACCAGCATCCTCGTTAGTAGAGGAATGGCTGGGTCTTCGGGCAGCGGAGCCGTACATCGGATCCGCTCCGCCTTCTTTGTCCAGCCCTGAGGGCAGAATGGAAGGCTCAATATACCCCTTTAGATTTACAAGTTGAAGTTATGTTCGGAAATCAGAAAACTTACTGGAGTGGCCGGATGAGCGCAGTCGAGGCCGATGTCTTCGGTCGTCTCCGACCACGACTTCTGGGCCTTGAAAAGCAGCTTCCAGATCTCTTCGTGCGTCGTGCCGAAGAATCGGTGCAAGGTCCGAGGGCCAGCCGAATTGAACTCCCACATGTGGAGAGGCTGGCGCTGGCAGGGAAGAATCCGGCGAAAAAGCATCACCTGGATCACATCAGCAAGGCTGGTGTTCTTCTCCATCATATTTTTGATGTGCTTCTGAAGCGTCATCACCTCATCGGACGATGCCCAATCCATGCCCTTGTTAATCCATGCTGCAAGCCGCATTGGGGATCCGGATCTAAACTCAGGAGCGGCCGCCCAGTTGGCGCCGCGGGGTTCGGTGATGTAGAGCCACTCATGCTGCCATATCTTGACAGTCTCCACGAAGGCCCCTTTTGGCCAGGTGATGTTGGGAAGCTTGCTCAGCATGGCGCCTCCGCAGTCTGTGTGCTGCCCATCAACCACCTTCGGCTTCACGTTGAAAACCTTAAGCCATAGGCCGAAGTGGGGGGGGGGGATGCGGGGGAGCGCCTCGCACACGACGATGAACGCCGAAATGTGGAGAAAGGAATTTGGAGATAGATCGTGGAAATCTAGCCCATAATAGAACATGAGGCCGCAGACGAAAGAGTGGAGGGGAAACCCTAGTCCGCGAAGAAAGTGGGGGATGAACACTACCCTCTCATTGGGCTCCGGAGTAGGGATGATCTGCTTTTTGGCAGGGAGCCGATGTGCGATGTTCGCCGCCAAGTAGCCCGCTTCCCGGAGTTCCTTGACGTTCCTCTCCGTGACGGAGGAAGCCATCCACTTGCCTTGCGAGCCGGATCCGGACATGGCTGGAGTGTTTGGTGGCGACGGAAAAGATCGAAACTTGGGCGCTGGAGCTCGAGGATGGAAGAGCTGAGGAAGAAGAAGCCGTGGGGTCAAAAGATGGGTCCTTATCCTCTTATAAGGGTAGTGAATATCAAGCGCCCCCTCACAAGCCTTAAAACTCACCTATTCCCATGGGGTCGTGTGAACGGCATGGTTGGATTACCCAAAGCGGGAGACCAAAAAACGGTTCAAAATAATAATAAGGCTAGACGTAACGTCTCGCTGAAAAAGCTGTCAGTGGACATGACTTATTTTGTTTAAGTATTTTGCCCCTGTGGGTGGGGGTTGTAACTATTATACAGAGTCGGATTCAGTTCTCTTGTTCAGAAGACTGCTCTGGTGTATTCGGAGGAGGAACCCACCTTGCAATGCCGAAGACAATCTGTGCGCCGGACACATCGTCATTGAATCCTGGTTTAGGGGCTACTGAGGGTGTCCTGGATTATGGGGCCCCGGGCGTCCGGGCTATGTGACATGGGCCGGGCTGATGGGCCGTGAAGATACAAGATAGAAGGCCTTCCCCCTTGTCCGGATGGGACTCTCCTTTGCGTGGATGGCAAGCTTGTCGTCCGAATGTGTAGTTTCCTTTCTCTGTAAATCGACTCTGTACAACCCTAGGTCCCCCCGGTGTCTATATAAACCGGAGGGTTTAGTCCGTAGAGGCGATCATAATCATACATGCTAGACATCTAGGGTTTAGCCATTACGATCTCGAGGTAGATCAACTCTTGTAACCCCTATACTCATCGAAGTCAATCAAGCAGGAAATAGGGTATTGCCTCCATCAAGAGGGCCCGAACCTGGGTAAACATCGTGTCCCCTTTGTTTCTTGTTAGCTTCGTTCCTCAGACGCACAGTTCGGGACCCCCTACCTGAGATCGGCCAGTTTTGACACCGACAGTACCCAATAGTTTCCTTTGGGTATCCTATGAAGACGCATTTCTCCGATTTGGGTTTGAGTGTATCAGGTTGAAGCTTTTTCACATAAGCATCGCAGCCCCAAACTTTAAGAAACGATAACTTAGGTTTCTTGCTAAACCACAGTTCATATGGTATCGTCTCAACGGATTTAGATGGTGCCCTATTTAACGTGAATGCAGCTGTCTCTAAAGCATAACCCCAAAACGATAGCGGTAATTCGGTAAGAGACATCATAGATCGCACCATATCTAATAAAGTATGGTTACGATGTTCGGACACACCATTACGCTGTGGTGTTCCAGATGGCGTGATCTGCGAAACTATTCCACATTGTTTCAAATGAAGACCAAACTCATAACTCAAATATTCACCTCCACGATCAGATCGTAGAAACTTTATTTTCTTGTTACAGTGATTTTCCACTTCACTCAAAAATTCTTTGGACTTTTCAAATGTTTGAGACTTATGTTTCATTAAGCAGATATACCCATATCTGCTCAAGTCATCCGTGAAGGTCAGAAAATAACGATACCCGCCGCGAGCCTCAACACTCATCGGACCGCATACATCAGTATGTATTATTTCCAATAAGTCAGTGGCTCGCCCCATTGTCCGGAGAATGGAGTCTTAGTCATTTTGCCCGTGAGGCATGGTTCGCAAGCATCAAGTGATTCATAATCAAGTGATTCCAAAAGCCCATCAGCATGGAGTTTCTTCATGCGCTTTACACCAATATGACCTAAACGGCAGTGCCACAAATAAGTTGCACTATCACTATTAACTTTACATCTCTTGGCTTCAATATTATGAATATGTGTATCACTACGGTCGAGATTCAATAAAAATAGACCACTCATCAAGGGTGCATGACCATAAAAGATATTACTCATATAAATAGAACAATCATTATTCTTTGAGTTAAATGAATAACCGTCTCGCATCAAACAAGATCCAGATATAATGTTCATGCTCAACGTTGGCACCAAATAACAATTATTCAGGTCTAAAACTAATCCCAAAGGTAGATGTAGAGGTAGTGTGCTGATACGTCTCCGTCGTATCTATAATTTTTGATTGTTCCATGCCAATATTATTCCACTTTCATATACTTTTGGCAACTTTTTATAATATTTTTTGGGACTAACATATTGATCCAAAGGCCCGATGCCTTCGTACATTTGCATGTTTTTGTTTCGCAGAAACCCAATATCAAACGGATTCCAAACAGGATAAAAGTCGGACGGAGATTTTTTTTGGAATATTTATGATTTTTGGGAAGTAAAATCAACGCGAAACGGTGTCCGGGGTGGCCACGAGACAGGGGGCCGTGCCCGAGGGAGGCAGGCGCGCCCTGGGCTCTTGTGGCCCACCCGTAAGGCGGTTGACGCTCTTCTTTTGGCGTAAGAAAGCTAATTTTATGAGAAAGATCTAGGCGAAAGATTCACCCCAATCGGACTTATGGATCTCTAGATATAAAGGAAACAGTGAAGGGGTAGAATCAGAGAACGCAGAAACAGAGAGAGACAGAGAGATAGATCCAATCTCGGAGGGGCTCTCGCCCCTCCCACACCATGGGAGCCAAGGATCAGAGGGGAAACCCTTTTCCCATCTAGGGAGGAGGTCAAGGAAGAAGAAGAAGGGGGGCTCTCCCCTTGCTTGATGGTGGCCGGAGCTGTCGGGCCATCATCATCACCGCCATCTTCACCAACAACTTCACCGCCATCATCACCAACTCTTCCTCTATGCAGCGGTGTAACCTCTCTCTTACCCGCTGTAATCTCTACTTAAACATGGTGCTCAACGCTATATATTATTTCCCAATGATTTATGGCTATCCTATGATGTTTGAGTAGATCTGTTTTGTCCTAATGGCTATTTGATGATCAAGATTGGTTTGAGTTGCATGTTTTATTATTGGTGTTGTCCTATGGTGCTCTCCGTGTCGCGCAAGCGTGAGGGATCTCCACTGTAGGGTTTGCAATATGTTTATGATTTGCTTATAGTGGGTTGCGTGAGTGACTGAAACACAAACCCCAGTAAGTAGGTTGTTTACGTATGGGATAAAGGGGACTTGATACTTTAATGCTATGGTTGGGTTTTACCTTAATGAATCTTTAGTAGTTGCGGATGCTTTCTAGAGTTCCAATCATAAGTGCATATGATCCAAGTAGAGAAAGTATGTTAGCTTATGCCTCTCCATCAAATAAAATTGCAACAATGATTACCGGTCCAGTTACCGGTTGCCTAGGGACAAATAACTTTCTCATGACAACAAACTCTTTACTAAAACTAATTTAGTTGTGTCTTCATCTAAACAGCCCCTAGTTTTATTTACGTGCTCTTTACTTTCTTGCAAGCCTCTCCAACAACACCTACAAAGTACTTCTAGTTTCATACTTGTTCTAGGTAAAGCGAACATCAAGCGTGCGTAGAGTTGTATCGGTGGTCGATAGAACTTTAGGGAATATTTGTTCTACCTTTAGCTGCTCGTTGGGTTCGACACTCTTACTTATCGAAAACTGTTGCGATCCCCTATACTTATGGGTTATCAAGACCTTTTTCTGGCGCCGTTCGGGAGTCATAGCATGGGGTGAATATTCTCGTGTGTGCTTGTTTGCTTTATCACTAAGTAATTTTTATTTGCTGTTCTAAGTTGTTCTCTATCTTTAGTTATGGATATGGAATACGAAATACCAAAAAAATTAGGTGTACTTGCTACTCATGGAGATGGGGAACCTCCTAAAACCCTCGATGCTCGTTATGTTCAAGATATTATGTACTACTTTGATAATCCTGAGAAAACCCAACTCAATTATGTTATGGGAGTAACGTTGGATCAACGTGAATACTTTAGGGATTATCGCTTGACACAAAAAGGGAAACTATTATGGGATCAAATTCAACTGTTGAAGTGGTATTCTAGGCAACTATGCTTGATGCATGATTATACTTGCTGTTCTAGGATGAAGTCTGCACACCTTCCCTTTTCATGCAAATTCAATGATAATGAAACCTTAGCTTCTTATGCTAATGGTATCTTTGATTACTATGATGTGGAACAAATAGAAGAATTTGTTACTTTTATGGGTGCTTATGAGGTTGAATCTATGTTTAAAGCGTTTGATGATTTTGATGATTCAGTTTATAGACCAAAAAATCTTGCTATACTTAGATATTATTATGAAAATTATGAATACAATTACTATATTAATGCATTTATTGAGAAAGTCTCCGCTGTCCAAGAAGAGACTAATATTTTGTAGGAAGCTATGGAAGAAGAAATTGATGAAACTGTGAGCTCATTGGATGAAAAAGATGATGAGGGGAGCGAAGAACAAAAGGAGGAAGAGCGGATTAGCTACCCGTGCCCACCTTCTAATGAGAGTAACCCTCCAACTCACACATTATTTAATTCTTGTAAAATCCCAAATTTTCAATTTGGAATGTTATACATAGATCATCAATTTCATAGCATATTTTATTGCATTTCGGCTCGATCCTAGAAATTTCACGCAACTCAAGGACCCACGGAGAGAGTTGGAGATTTCGTTATTTTCATATTTGAGTTTTCTCAAATTTTGAAATAGGATAATTTGATTTTATTTATTTTATCTTCAAATTATTTCTACAGTCAAAATATAAGAGAGGGAATAAAATGACTTTCCCAAAATAAAGAAATAATGAAGATTTAATAAAAAAATCAAATAAGATTTTATTTGGAGTTTTTCGCTATTTTATTTGAATTTAGGAAACTGCACGTTTTTCAAAATTGCATTTAGGCCCCAAATAAATGTTCATCTTGTCCGGCTTGATTTTACAAGCCGGGGAAAATTTATTTCAGGATTTTTGGAGTCCATTTAGTATTTCTTTCGTTAGATTTTCTGCGTGGAAATATTTAAAAAAACGCGAACCGACTGGTCAGAATCGCCAGACTCACCGCCGGGCTTTATATTGTCGCCCGAGGTCTGTGGATAGCCCAAGCCGCGCCCCACCTAACCCTAACCCTAGCCTGCGCCCACCATGTCATGCGCCGCTGTATGGCGCTCCTCGCCGCCTGACCTCACGCCGCCACGCCGCTTCAAGACCGACGCCGACCTCGCCGAGCCGCCGCCGACACTGCTCACGGAGTCGCCGCCTGCCTCGCCACCCGAGCCACCGAGGTTGAACTGCCGCTGGTTTTTCCTAGAAAACCATTCGGTTTTTGTTCGGTTTTTTTAGTTTCGTTTTTTATTTATTAGATCGGTTTTTTCGGTTTAGGTTAAATAGCGAGCGTTCGCTCGTTCGTTCGTTTTAACGAACGCGTTCTTCATTTAGATCCAGATAACGAACGTTCATTCGTTAAGGTGTTCGCCGTTTTTCTTTTTCTCGGATTTATTCCGCGATTTTTCTGATCATGATTCCTGATCCGATTTTCGATCTAGTATAACTGTTCGCGCGTTTATCGGAATCAGGCGATTCAAGCGCCTGGGGTTTCGTCTCGAAACCCTCTTCCCGAATAATCAACTCAAACAAGTTTTTGCTTCTGTAAAATTTGACTTAGGTCTAGATTAGTAAAATGAAGCCTGTTTCTTTCGCCGTTTGTTTTTCGTTGCTTCGTTCGAGTTCTTTCTTTTTGCAAACCGGAGTTCTTAAGTTGAACTTTCTCGTTAGATCTTTTATTTGAGTTTTACCTATGCATTAGCTGAGTACTTATTGTGTGCTTGTTTGTTTGCGATAGAGTACCCGGAGTGCGCCGCTTGCTACTTTGAATCTCTAGGTTTCACGGATCATCAGCAAGGCAAGTAACACTTTGATCATATTCCTTTTTATACCCAGTTCTTATGCATTAGATCAATCCTCAAACATTGCATGATTAGGATCTAATTAAATTGTGGGTTTGGGGAAAGTAGATGAGGTAGTACCTATTACCTGTTTTATTATCAAACCCTTGGGAGTTACTTCTACGTTTGCTTATTATGCCATGCTATGCTAGTAGACGTGGATTGGGTGAGTGTATCCATGACAGATGTGAGTTTGTTAAATTAATGGTTTATCTAAGGTGGCAACTTAAACACATATCTGGGTGGATTGAGGTACCTGGGTATTCCAGGATTGCTGTTTCTTTTGGACCGCCACCTGTGCTCAAAGGGATCATGAGATTATTCATACTAGAAACTTCCGTGTGCAGCCACAAGCTACTATGGGCTCTAGCATAGTTGATTAAGTCGTGCGAACTCTTACAGTGGTAGACTAGAAGATGTAGGGGAAAGTAGGTGTAACGGTCTACCCATCGTAAGGTGCTAGCGCTTCTGAAGGACTGTGTCTCGGTCATCCGTTTCTCAAACACCATGTAGTGCGAGAATCCCAACGGAGGAGATCGAGTCTTGTGGGGAAAAGTGCACAAACCTCTGCAGTGTGTACAAACTAATCATGGTTAGCCGTGTCCCCGGTTATGGACATCTTGAGTATCTAGTACTTGGATTATCATGTGAATCTCATCATGTTACTTTAAATTAATATTGTTGGGTTTTAATGATGATGTTTAATTGGGATTGAGGATGCTGTCAACCATTCTCAATGTTTAACAACCACCATGATAGTTAAATAAAATTTGTTCCTTTGTTGTAGGGAAAAATTGGCTTTATGCAAAACTGTAACCGTAGAGCTTTCCACCAGCCAAATATGCATGTAGTAAAACATTACTCTTTCATATTGCTCTCTATGTGTTACATTGCCAGCATATTCCATGTGCTGACCCATTTTCGGGCTGCAACGTTCATGTTGCAGACTTTTCAGACGACGAGTAAGGTGCCTTAGGTCGTGGTTCTATACTCAGTGATGCCGTTGGAGTTGATGGACCCGCTTATCTTCCAAGCCTTTCGCTGTTATCGTATTTAGATGGCCTCAAGCCATATTTATTGTAATAAGTTCTCTTTTGGAGACACTCGATGTAACAAGTGTGTGATTGCTACTCTGTTATAAATCCTTCAAGTATTGTGCATGTCAGCATTACTGATCCAGGGAAGACACTTATGCACAGAGATCAGACTGTTTGAGGTCTAGTTGCTACAAGATGGTATTAGAGCACACACTGACTATAGGACACGGCCACTAAGCTAAAGCCCTAGATCACTACTCTTTCTTCTCATTTCTGACTCCTCATCTTTTCTATTCTTTTAGGATGGCGGATGCAAGGAACAAGTTCACACAATCGGATGAAGATACACCTTTTGGATGTCACTTGAAGGAAGTCTCTAGATACCTGAACATCGGAGTACCAAGCTTCATCGGGACCTACAACGCCACTTTACCCGAAGAGGAGCGCGGGATGATTCAAGTTCAAGTTCCAGGAAGGACATTCGCACCAGTCGCGGAGCCCATAGAGTTTTCCTTTGATGCACCAACCTGGAGTCTAGGAAAGAGCATGCACTACAAAAAAAAGACACATCCATGACATTTTGGGCCGAACGAATTTTTTTCTGTCATACATATGACACTTCTATGACGATAATTGTGACAAAACCTGGTATCATCATAGATTTGGTGGGCTCCTACTTCTATGAAAAAAAAAATCATGATGAAAATGGGCTTTTCGTCACAGGCGGGCCGGAGACGCAGTTGCATGACATTCTTTGGGCCGTCCATGATGTAAAAACCGTGGTAGAAGCGAGGGGAGGAAAATTTTGGGAGTTGCGGTTACGGTGGGAGCTGGCGCGCTGCTTTCTCGTCACGACGCACGCAGGTGTAGGCGTTAGCTCTAATCAAGCCGAAGCGAGGCGTTGGGCTCTAATCGAACCCGGCGATTACCGCAGTTACACGTTATCGAACCCGAGCGATCGATCGATGGCTGTTAATCGAACCCGATGGAGCGATTCTTCGCCATCGCCGCTAATCAAGCCGATCGATGCCGCCTGCAGGATGAGCAGTGGCGTTGGGGGGGTTGGATGAGCGATGGCGGTGGCGTTGCCTGCGGATGAATAGGAACCCGTGGTGTGGAGGGCTGGATGAGCGATGGCGGTGGAGGGGTGGCCGTGGAGGGTGGTTGAACAGACCCCGTGGTGTGGAGGGCTGGATGAAAAGTAGACGGTGGAGGGGTGCCCGTGGAGGGGTGTTTGAGCGATGGCCGGTGGAGTAAGCGCGGTGGACGCGGGCTGCACAGGAGCCCGTGGAGGCCGGAGGAGGTCGCCGCGAGCCCGTGGAGGCTGGCGGAGGACGACGGTGGAGAGGAACAGGACCCCGGGGAGGCCCGTTTTGCGCTACGCCACACCCCCCCCCCCCCCCGTTTTGACCGTAGCGCTCCAACACAAGTCCGTTTTGTCTGCTTTATGGCACGCCACACCCTCCCGATCAACAGGACCCCGTTTCGACCGTAGGAGGTCCGTTTAAATGCATTTTGCGGTACACCACACCCTCCCGATCAACAGGACCCCTTTTCGACCGTAGGAGGTCCGTTTAGTCCTTTTGCAGATCGCCACACCCTCCCGATCAACAGGACCCCGTTTGACCGTAGGAGGTCCGTTTCGTCTGCTTTATGCGTCGCCACACCCTCCCGATCAACAGGAACCCTGTTTCGACTGTAGGAGGTCCTTTTCCTCCGTTTTGCGGTACGCCACACCCCTCCCGATCAACAGGACCCCCGTTTCGACCGTAGGAGGTCCGTTTCCTCCGTTTTGCGGTATGCGCGACTAGGCGTTCGAGACCCCGCCCGTATGTACACATACGTGACCGTCTTTTCTTTCTTGCACCTCGCCATCAGACGTGCGTGTACATGCTACGTCGGCGCCTCTACTACGACTGCGTGCGGCGCCTCTACTACGACACGTGCGGCGTCTCTACATCAACCAAGATGTACGCATACGTTCGCGACCAGGATGACAATGCTACATACGCCGACCAGGTGGGTCCCGCCGTGCACTTCCTTGCTGCGAAGATGTAGCTGGTGGGTCCCAACGAATGGGGCGAATCATTTTTTTGCGGACGCACTTCCTTGCGTGCGAAGGTGTAGCTGCTTTGGGTCCCAGCCGGTCGAGAAGCGAATCGTTTTCTTTTGCCGGACGCACTTCCTTGCGTGCGAAGGTGTAGCTTCTTGGGTCCCGGTGATCGAAGCGACTCATTTTTTGCGGACGCACTCCTTGCATGCGAAGGTGTAGCTGGTGGGTCGCAGCAGTCATGGGGCGAATCGTTTTTTTTTCAGACGCACTTCCTTGCGTGCGAAGATGTAGCTGGTGGGTCCCAGCAGTCTGGGGGGCGAATCGTTTTTTTCCCAGACGCACTTCCTTGTGTGCGAAGATGTAGCTCGTGGGTCCCAGCAGTCAAGGGGCGAATCATTTTTTTCGCAAAATACGGTGGCCCGTCCGGTGGGTCCCCGCTGTCAGGTGGAGGAATAATTATTTTGCGCGTAATAAGGAGGCACTTCCTTGCGGCTTCCATGGACCCAACTGTCAGCCTCTCCACGTACAGTCCACGTCCGATGGAAGTCGTTCCTTGACCACGTTGACCACGCCGCGCCGAGAGCACCATGACGGTGGACGGGCGAGGCCTAGGAAGGGGACGACGCGGAGTCGGGGAAGACGTGACAGTGGTTGCACACGCGGAGAGGAGTACGAGGGTTCACTGGTTCGGCTGCGCTGCCGTCGCCGCAGAATAACAGGGTGTGGAGTGCATGGGTGAGTGGAGGGATGGCACGGCGTGATGGGAGTAGTAGAGGCGGTGAGGCCTCCGCGGCACAACCGACCACGGGCGAGGAGGCGAGCGGTGACGACCGGCGCTGCTTTGGGCTGCTGGAGCAAGAAGACCAGAGGTTGTAGAAGCTCGACGGCCATTGGATGGACATCGTACAATCACTGCAGCTAGAATCGTTTATATTGACTAAGTTGACAAAGCCCTTGGTACGTCAACTTAGTAGGCCCACAGGTCAGCTTCCGAAACGGTGCGCCCTAGATGTCAGGGGGAGGAATCATTGTTTGGGCGGGTGAAGCTAGAATATCCGAGATTGAAGAAGAAGCACGGCATCCGTTGGATGGACATCCAACGCCACCGCTGCTAGAACCGTGTGTTGACTATAAGTTGACAAAGCCTTGCATACCCGTCGACTCTGTTTTTTTTTAGGGGACGCGTCAACTTAGTAAGGCCAAGTGTGTGGCAGAGAACTTATAGCCCATTTGAGATTTGTAAGAATGTGTAGCCCATTTTTGAATTCTAATGGAATTTACAACCCATTTACGCTTTGTTAAAAGTACAACCCATTTCAACCAACCGCTCAAAACAGAATTCAATAAAATTTCCCACATTTTGATGGGATCCGAATATTTTTATCCCGAAATTTTAGTCGATTAAATACAATTTCAATATAAATTTATATTGCGTAAAAATCCAACGAAACATTCCGCCGCAACAATTAATGAAATTAAAATTTTCAATATTCCAAAAATAATATTTTATAAAGTAATCATTGTTTGGTGCATTTTTTATAGTTACTACCCAGCTTTTTATAATTACATCCCATTTATTATTTCTTAAAGCCCATTTTCTTGTTAAGCCTAATGCATCCCTCCTAGGAAAGATTTGCAGCCAAATGAAGCGGAGAATAACAACTTGACCTTGCCTCGGTATTCCTAAAAGAAAGTATAGTTGGGCTAGCCATTTTCACTTGAAAAATAATAATATCTGGGCTGGATATCTGCTCGGGCTAGACGGGCCACAACCCGCCTGATTAATACTGCAGCGATGTTTTCGTTGTTGTTCAGAGGAGAAAAATTAATATCTGGGGTAAACATCAAAAACTCTGCAAAGGTGCTCACACCTCAAAAACACAAATCTCGCCGAGCTGCTTGGTCCCAGCTGTCGGCCGCTTCTTGTGCAATTCTCTCGTTTATTGACTACTCCCTCCTTTCCGGTTTATAATGCTCAATTCAAAAATCTCACTAATCAAGGTAGATGGCGAGTGGCGGAATACTTTTTCTAGTTTTGCAAAAGCACCTAATTAATGCTCTTGTTATCCTCAAAAAATTATGTTTATCAATGCATTAATTGCAATGCGTGCATGCATAAAGTGCATGCATTGGTCAATTTTCTCTTAATACTTGCATGCAATGATTTAATGCACCTTGGAATCTGAACATGTGATGGAAAACAACCAAATTGAGCCTTATAAAATGGAAAAACTAAAATTTTGAGATAAGCCCTATAAACCGGAAAGGAGGAGTACATAGGTAGACAATGGTGTGGGACCGTGATGTCAGGACACCAGGAGGAAGCAAAATAAATTCTAGTTATATATATATATATATATATATATATATATATATATATATATATATATATATAATAAGGAGGCACTTGCGACGTGAGGCTATGGACCTGGTGGGTCCCCATTGCCATCCTATCCAAGTAAAGTGATCTCCTCGCCCGCGCGCGCTTTTCGCCCGGAACAATCAGCGCCGGCTGCCCCGCTTCCCGGTGCAGGCGATTGCTCCGCCTTCAAACGTCACAAGTGCCGTCCGTTCGTCCATCTGCCGCACACATTAATGATACGCGGTTGTCGAGGCGGCTACTCCGGCGTCACACCTCCGTCCCACCGCCAGCCCACCAATGTAAATCGTCATACGCCGCCATAGCCACAGTCATCCGCATCCGTTGCCTTTGTCCTGTCCACACCACTACTGCTCACCATGGCTTCCTCGCGCTCCAGCGCTCTTCGGGACGGGCGCACGACGGACCACAAGGAGATAGCAGCCATTGTTGCCGACCGGCTGGCCGGCAGGCAGCCGGAGGACGACGACGTCCCAATGGAGAACATGGTAGTCGACGATCCGGCGCCAACTCCCTCCTCCACGCCATCCTCGCCGGTGCATTGCACCATGACCATCGGCGAGGCCCGTGCCCAATATATGGATAGGGTGAGGCAGATGCGTGAGGAGCAGTTCCGGGAGGCGCAGGCCGACGCCGCCTACAACCACCATCTCCTCTAAGAGCACCTGCAGGCGGAGGAGCAGATCGCCGTGGAGCTGGCGGAGTAGGAGGTGCTGCTCGACTCATACCGCTCCGCCCGCAAGGGCCGCCTCGAGCGCTGGCGGTACCGCATGCGGGTGGCGGAGGCTGCGGCCGCCTACAAAGAGGCTAGCAAAGAGGGCGATGAAGCGGGCGAGGCGCTGTTTGGCGAGACCGAGGACGAGGCAGAGGACAATGCCGGCTCCGACGAGTCCCTGCTCCGCCGGCGTCAACGACGCCCTGCTCCGCCGATGCCCCGCGGCACCAACAACGAGGCAGAGGACACCGCCGGCTCCGCCGAGGCCCCGCAGCACCAACAACGAGGCAGAGGACACCGCCGGCTCCGCCGAGGCCCCGCCCCGCCAACAACGAGGCAGAGGACATTGCTGGCTCAGCCGAGGCCCCACCGTGCCGACAACGTGGGGGAGGATTTCCACCGCTCCGCTGAGGCGCCGCCCGCCGGCAACGAGACAGAGGCATCGCTGGCTCCGCCGAGGCCCCACCCCGCTGCCAACGAGGCCGCGCCACACAGAAAATGAGGAAGAGTAGAACACGGTAGGTCGCCGCCGCTCGGGTCCAAGTAAGGCCATCGCTGCTACCCTTCGGTTGAAGCCAATCTAGGCGGGTTGACTATTGACGGCCGGTTAGCTTCTTGGCGGCGACGTGGAGTCGGAGAGCTGCGGTGGAGAAGAACGCTGCTTCTACTTAACTGCTAGTGCAGTTGGCTGACTGACACATGGGCCCAACAGGCCACATGTCAGTTACGCAACTGCACCTGCAGTTAAGTCATCAAGCTTGATTCGGCTCAGCGGGACACAGTGGGTAGCTTCGTTAATTAATTATACCTCCATTGCACCCTTTTTAGTTTTTTTGAAAAGGAGGATGACTTCGACCTCTGCATCTGGGAGATGCATGCAGCCACAAACACCCCTTTTTAGTTGAAGAATGTATGAAATGTAATGAAATCCGGCATGTTTATATGAAATCCAACCGTGTATGAATGAATTTATTTCGATTAGTTCGAATTCTGTATCATCGGCATTGGATGAACATGCAAAACAATACGTACTAGCATTATTCCTGTGGTGATCACCACGTTTGCAAGAAGTTTTCACATGTACTCCCTCCGGTCCTTTCTAGTCTGCATACAAGTTTTATTCTGCAGTCAAAGTATCTCTACTTTGACCAATCTTATACAAAAAAGTATGCACTTTCACAATGTGCGAAGTAAAAAGGAACAGAAGGAGTACAAAGAGTTTGAGCAGCTTTTTAGTGTTTTTGTACATTGTAATCAAACACACAGGCCTGGCAATTCATAGACAACATTCAAAACAATCGATGATTATGCATCTCAGCGACTCACATGTCAGAGGCAATATTTACTTCACAACTAAAGAATAAAGAAAAAATTGATCGCCGATGTCGACAAAGAAAGGGCGTCCCATTCGAAAATATCAAACGCATATCTTGCTAAAATCAATGAGCAAAATTTGACAAGGTTGTCCCATTCCAAAATATCAAATGCCTACGATTGTGGAATGGGCAGGGTTTGCCATCAGTTCGGACATTGACATGGCAACTCGTGCTAAATAAACCAGCTGTTCTTTTGTGCGGTTCCACCAAAATCAACCAAATTGCTGCGTAGCTTGTATGATTTCGCCCTTATATGTTGCAACGCCTTGAACTTATGGGCACCTCCTTTCTTGTGGTGGAAATGAATGATTCGATGTATTCATGAACATTTTGTGCAGTTCCGTTGAAATCAAAGTCGAGCATCCCTGTTTGCACAAATACAAAAAAGTGATTAGTATAAAGCAAACTGTACTATGAATTGACAGTTTCAACAAGCACATACATGGTCCATGTAGAGCACACTTTTAGAAAAATGGAGCTCACCAGAAAGAATCCTAGAACAACATTGTACTCGCGCATCACAGCAAAAAAAATGGAGATTTGTCACCCTTCCGAGCTGAAGTTAGTTTGGTCTTGTGGGGAGTAATGTAACCATCCTTCAATCGCTCCTTCTGATGAGAAGATAGACATTGCTTCTTCATCCTGGCATAATTGGAACTAGTCACTTCACGTACTCCATATTCTTCTTCAGAGGAAGATGATCCTGTTGTGCAAAGACAAGAGGACTACTAAATGCTAGCATCCATGTTTGCTCGGAAAAAAGGAAAGGAAATATTTAAAACAAAGACAGATGAAGCACTTCCCAAGGGCGGTACCACTTTTTCATGACAAGATCTAAACAAGGTAGCACAATACCAATAGAGATGACAAAGCTCAATCATATGGATGAAATCAATGGGCGAGTACCAACCTTTCTCAGGAGGCTGATTGTGTAGAGCATACAGATGAAGCACTTCTCGGGAACCATCTGTTGCTTCTATGGGGGTGGCCATGCTTACTATATACTCCTCGATTAGTTTAATGTTTCCAACATCTTCTTGTGCAGTTCCACTAAAATATATGGTATCTTCAAAGAAGATCCCTGTTTGCACAAGTAGAGATAATTACGTATGGCATCAAATCAGTGGCAAAACACTTGCTCGTTCCAGCCATAGCAATAAATTAAGATGCAAAACTATATCATTACTTGTGTCATCACAGTTCCAGTGCTTCATTATAACACCGAGAGTTGATTTTTGTTTTTCTTCCGCTTGTTCTTCCCCGTCATCATTTGGTTCAATAACAGACAAGCTTCGCCTTCAATGTAAGATTTGCCATGTCAATGAGGGAGCACAAGTATAGTACTAAACTTAATTTTCTGATGAAAGTGGCAAAATACAGGCCAGCAGTTGTGAAATATCCTTATATTACCTCAATGGGATATTACGGTGCACATCTGATTGGAAGTCTTGTCTCCATTTGTGCGATTCACTAAAATCAAGCAACATTATCGCATAAGTAGCACAACATATGAAAGCACACCGCAGAATCATGTGAAAGAAGGCTAGTAATCTTGACCTCTCATGATGCGGAATTCAAACAACTCACAAGAAGAAGATCTGAACCAAATTCGCCTTTAACGGATAGGAAGTAAGATCTCCTCTTGTGCGATTCCACTAAGATCAAGCAATCAAGCAACGTTGTCGGTGTGACATTTTGGTTAAACTGCACAAAACACTCTTAAAACAAAAGTGTTTTGTGCAAAGGCAACAAAAGGTCACAATGGCAACGAGGTGAAGTAGATAACCCTGTTTACACAGAGGTGCAAAGGAAACATTAGTGGTCAATAACGGTGGATGACACGAAGCCAACAAAAGAGGCATCTACCTTATCTAAATGGGAAAGAAAGCAAGACAAGAGCATTTCTCAAACGGTGGCATTGATTAATATTAACATAGAGGTTATATTAACAATAAAATTCGTTAAACATGTAATTTGCTTTTAACTGTGGCATTGCATCAATTTTCCAGTGGCATTATTAGAGGGTGTTTGTTTACAGGGACATTTTGGTGTAGGGACTAAAAAACTCCGTGTCACCACATCTAAACCAAACGGGAGGGACTTTTCGGGACTAAAAGTGGGCATTTGGGACTAAAGAAAGAAGACCCCGAGGAGTCTTTTTGGGACTTTTTCCAACAGTTGCCCTCGCCACGCATCGCACCTTGTTTCTATTAGTTCATTACTAGGGGTAACATGGTCTTTTATCATGTCATTTAATAACCTCTAGTCCATGTTTAGTCCCTGGAACCAAGCAGGTAGGGACTAGGGAGTTTTTAACCAAACAGGGCCATAGATTAACAACAGCTAATGAGTTGCACGGGACAGTGGACGCACCAGCACCATGTGCATCTACCGATGTACTGTGGTCATGCACAGGCTGTTGCAACAAAGAACAAACAACCAAGGAGCATATTTGTGTTGGTCCTAGTTTTGTTATCTTTAGACACATTTCCTTATGTGAGTGCAAAGAATCTAGTCTGCTCAAACTCTACTGACCTTGTCCCTTCCTTTCCTTTACGAACTAGTACTTTTGCCCTTCCTTTCCTCTTTGAACCACGTCCGAGATTTATGCGATACAACTTTCCCCACTACTTTCCCCCATTCCTTTCCTCTTTGAACCACGTCCTAGATTCATGCTATACAACTTTCCCCCTTCATTTCCTCTTTGAACCACGTCCTAGATTCATGCTATATACAACTTTCCCCACTACTTTCCCCCACTCCTTTCCTCTTTGAACCACGTCCAAGATTCATGGTATACATGCAGCTAGAGCAATGCATGTGGAGTAAGTAAAATATACCTTAAGGTTCTTGGGGCGTGGTTCGGTGGGTGACGGGACGACGGCGAAGAAGAAGGGTCGGAGGCCCTCCGCGTCACCGGGTGGAAAGTGAACAGCAGCCGTGGTGGATTCCCTCCTCGCCGACGGCGACAACGTTAAGCCTCCTTCCCTTCCCATGGGACGGATCCTGCCGCTCTTTGAGCAGCAGTGAGGGGAGAGAGAGGCCAACGAAGTCTTGTTTAGATCCGGAGAGGCGAGAGAGTGTGAAGAGAGCAACTACAAGCGCCGAGGATCCAGCTCCAGCGGGAGAGGGCGAGAGAGTGTGAAGAGAGCAACTACAAGCGCTGAGGCTCCAGCGTGTATATATATACTGGAGAGAGAGTGTGAAGCGTGCAAACCCTAGAAAACATTTTGACAAGTCAAAGAATCCTCCTGGCAAAAATTATGCTCAAGTGTAGTTATCGAACCCGAGACCTCAAGTTTGATGAGCGAACAGGCTAACCAGCTACACAACCCTCCCATTATGTTCAACGAGAGGAAAATAACCTTTTATACATTCCTGCATTCGTGTGACAGGCATGTCGTGTTTTTTGTGTGTGTGTGTGTGGGAGTCATTAGGATTTCAATCATAATCATATCATGTGGCTTTGGTGGTAAGACTATCCACGGTGGTGCAGAAATAATGCAGCCTTAGTCACCTTACCTCCCTCCACGTAGTACATTGGGTCCCACCAGTCAGAGGGTGAAACAAACAAATTAATAAGAAAAATTAAAAGCGCCAGCGGTGTATCTTACTACCTCACACATCTCGCTACTGCTCGGGAACACTGTCCAATTGATCCCTCTGCTCGCTCACGTACTATTTTAAGTGAATCCTTATTATAACATGCACACAAATTTTGGGCACTTGTATTCGACTTAAGTCAGTGTGCCACCGTATCTCATATAATTACTACTCCCTCCGTCTAGGTGTAATAAGTCACGTTAGAAGGTGCAACGGGACCAAGGTGTGTGCGTGTGCGTGTGTGTGTTTAACAGCATGTGTGTGTTAGATAGTGTGACAGATCGACCTACTCCTACAGAGATATGGTGTGTAGTGTAGTGGCGGAGCTTCAGTAGCAAACATGGGCGGGCCAGTATGAAGGAAGACTCAGTATTTTTATTCTGATGGCTCAATTTACAGTTTGTCTCCACTGCATCTCCCTTTGGCTGGGCGGGCCACAGCCGTTTTTCCTAACACGTAGCTCCGCCAGTGGTGTAGTGTATGATTTTAGCCGCGAGAGTCGGTGCATCCTCTCGTTTCCGGGCGTGTCCGGTAGGGACATGCGGACAGCTGCCACGCCTGCTCCTGACCAGCCTGGCCCACCCAAAGCCCCTCCAGCCAAGGCCTTCCCGCCGAAGCAGTCAGCGCCGCTCCAAAGAATCGGTGCCGCATTCATGCCCGGCAGAGCGTCGCGACCTCTCACTGGCGCCAAGAGTGATGGTTGCTTCGTCCGTCCAACTTCTTCTTTGGGTCTATGTGATCTCGACGGCTCATTGGTCTTTATTATCGAGGTGGTAGGACTTTGGATGTCCCACGCTTTCGGCGAAAGGAGGCAATAGATTACAATTTTCTCCATTCTTACAGCGGAGGAGTGCAAGAGCAGTGAAAACACGCAGGCTCAGTGATTACATGGCCCACCTCACACTATCACTGTGCGACACCTAACTCTTTACATAGTACTCCCTCCGTTCCTAAATATTACTAGATGAGTACTCGCGCGTTGCCGCGGAACAACGGTATATCTCTCTCAAGAAAAATTATCGATTTCATAGAACTAAAAAAAATCTATAACCGCATGACAAATGTGGTAGCCAAACTAAATAAACTCCCATGATCATTTAGATCATCCCACATAAGGAAAAAAGATCAGCCAACTCCTCTTTGCATAATGGGATTATATTTTTCTTTTGACATGTTAATGGGACTTAAAAGCTCACTTACATGCATGCTACGGTGCATGCTTGCATGCGAACATGTTGATGTGATTTAAAACCCACTACCATGCATGTGCCACGGTATTTACGCATGCTTGCATGTGGCTTAGTCTTGAGCCTCTCAACGTCTAGATCAGACGGCTATTATGACTGATTTACTTCATCTAACGGCTACGTCAATTCTGTTGATGTGGCTCAAGGAGAGAATAGAGAATTCCTAGTAGTGGGGGCTAGCTATTACTAGTAGATAAGTCTTTGTAGAGATTCCACTAGGTGAACTACATACGGAACAAAATGAATGAATCTACACTTAAAATGCATCTATATACATCCGCATGTGGTCAATGGTGAAATCTCTACAAAGACTTATATTTAGGAACGGAGGAAGTACTAGTATAGTACTAGTATGTCTTGTAATTTACCAAATGAGATAAATTTGTACAATGCTATGAAGCTTCCAGCTCTGTTACATGTATCTTAAGGCCCAAGGTTGCCCGTTGCAACATTTCATCAAATACAAAGGAGACTAACATGCATGCTATTGCATCTCAATGATTGACAGATCATAGCAAATATGTACTCCCTCCATTCCAAAATAAGTGTCTCAACTTTGTGCAAACTTTAGTACAAAGTTGTACTACTAATAAAGTTGACACTTATTTTGGAACAGAGGCAGCTAAAGAAAAAAACAATACATGCAGTCCCTAGCCCTTGAACCGTGAACCCTGACCAGGCTTCAATTTGCTGGCAACGTTCGAGCTTCCTAATAAATGAAGTTTGCAACCTTTTGACCATCGGATCATTTTGTGCAGTTTCACCAAAATCGAGATGAGCATCCCTGTGGCAAAGAAATTGAAGAAGTGTGATTAGAATAATATTACTAGGACTAGTTGATGAGACATAAACTCATCACAAATATAGTACGTAGAAGCCAGTAGAGGTATCGGTATGTGCGGGGCAAAGAAGTAGAGAAATATCCACGAGGGAGTGATGTGGGCAATTTGGAGCGATGGTGCAAGCCGGCTGTAAAGGGAGTTGTACTTGAGGGACGTGGCTCGACCTTGAGGAGGGCGGCGGAGGCGGCAATCGCCCACGTGTGGCAAAGGAGCAAGGGACGAAGGCAACCTCACCGGCTTTATGAGAGAGAACGGCGGGGACCCCTGATCGGGACGTGACAAGCGGTGGGTTTCGCCCGTCGGCGACGGACACCGCATCTACACTAAGCATCCACCCCTTCCCCAAGCGGACGTGATCCGCCGGGATGTTAGAGATGTGGCCACAGTCGTTTTGTGCGAGAGAGTGTGAAGAGAGCAACCCCAGCAAGCAACCATGTAGGTTGGCCCGTCCTGATTATGTATATAGTGGAGCGGTTTCCTTTTCTCTCCATATGAACCTATCATATTGCGTATGTGCCACTGAAGAAGAAAAAATTATTTATAAATGACGCGGCACCTACTACTCGTTCTCCTATAACCTTGCGCTTGGCATCTCCAAAATATTAACCTTGTGATTGGCTATTCGCCTCTTCGGGAAGTCGAGCAATAATGTTAGTCCAGTATATATCGTTCTGGCTATATGAGACCGAATGAATTGCTGCACGTCCACCACGTATGCAGGGTCGAGGGGCGAGGGAGAGTGCTACTACATCCGGAGCAAAATGAGTGAATGTACACTCTAAAATACGTCTATATACATCAGTATTTGGAGTATGTACTAGTAGTTCATATTGAAATCTACTAAGGACATATATATTCCAAACAATATGATATAATCTCTATAACCAAGGTAGTAGGGACGAGGAGTAAACGGAGGGAGTAGTAAATTTTTCTCCTCGTCCTGCGAGCCACTCAGCGCATGGGCGAGGGAGGAGCAAGCTTCACCTCATCCTGCGAGCCACCGCGCCCGTGGGCGGGGGAGACGGCGTACTAAGCAAGCTTCTCCCCATTCTGCGAGTTGACGGGACACATCAAAAGTACTCCCGTGTATAGAGCCTTGCCTCTAAGGTAGGCCCCACATGGTTTGCCTATTTTTTTAATTTAACATAACGCGTCAAGTCGCAATTTGTTTGTTCACCCGTGGTAGACGATCCTCCCTCCACCAAGGGACAACCAAAGACACGTGCCAAATTACCACGTGGGCTGCCTTTTTCGTCTGTAAACGAGCTGCACCGTGTACCCGCTGGTGTGGTTGGGAAAGAGACGGAGTACGGCGCCGTGCATGCACCTCTTCTCTTCGTGCACGCCCCCACCTACGTGGGTGTGTGTGAGAGATACAAACTGCGTTCGTGAGTGTTTTTTGTTTTGTGGTGGGGGGTGGGGGTGGGGTGGGGGTTGATTTCGTGAATTATTTGTGGAAATATGTGCCGATGACATCTCAAACAAAATTTTGCATGCAATGTGTGTGAAATGGAGGCCTATCCATATCATACATAGAGGGCCGGGCAATCCTTGAGAAGAGAGGGAGGGGTCATAGCTATCGATAGAGTCGAAGAGAGGATCAAGTACGGGTGGGTGCGAGATCGATGAAGAGAGCCATCGAAATTGTGTTTGTGTGTGTGTGCAAGTCAAAGATATAGGGCAATCGGCCTACGGAACGTTAGAGGGCACATGTCAAGTTTGTTTGTGGCAGGGAGACATGACTAGAGGGCTCGATGTCTCGGTGTGTGTGTGTGGGGGGGTGGGGGGGTGGGGGAGGGGTAGGCGGAGGCCTAACTATAGAGGTAGAACGACTCGTATATGTGTTGAGAAGGAGAGACCCAGCTATGTCATGAGGGAGATCGGTCGACATCCATACATAACTGAAGGACGGGAAATATGATGGGACGGAGAGAGAGAGAGGAGAGAGAGAGCGAGGGAGAGGGAGGGAGAGGGGTAGAGTGCTGGATGGGTGATGGAGTTGCTTCTCGGAGATGTTGGGAGAGGCCTACTAGACAAACTGAGGGTGGAACTGCAATGTTATCAATAAGAGTGGGGATGTGTTTCTGTGTGTGCCTGTGCGTGATAGATCTATCGGCACGCATCCATGGATGATGAAGGGGAACCATGTGTTTGGTAAGCAAACCTAACTAGATCGGTAGATCAATTGTTGTTTGTCGGAGGAAGGGAGAGACACAACTAATGAGGTAGATCGATCGATGTGTGGGTAAAGCGAGTTATAAGGACCTAGCTAGCTATATGTATAGCGAGAGATCGGTCGGTGTACGTCCATTTGTTAGAGGCAAATAAGGCCCAGCGAGACGCATAGATAGAGAGAATGGAGCTAGGAGGTGGTGCGAGAGGCCCATCTACTAGCTGGATAGGGGGAGGAGTGTGCGGTTGTGAGATCGATTAAAAGAGGGGTGAGAGTTTACACGTGTGTCTGACCATATGAGAGACACAAGGCAAGGACACATAAAGGAGGAGATTGAAGGCTGTGTGTGTATGTCAGAGGCAGGCATCATTGGAGAAGTTTATCGATCGGTGTGTGTCGGAAAGGAGTTGTGGAGACTCGGGAGAATGACCTAAAGGAAAAAATGAATGTTCGGTGGATAGAATGCCGAGGGAGGGAGGGCGAGGAGGGCGTGTGCATGCACGAGAGAAAGTTAGTGGTAGCTACAAATGTTAGAGGACTGTGGGTGTAAGAGACTAACAAAGATCATAATTTGATATGAAAGCGGATTCATATATTTGAATAGAAGATCATAGTGTTTTAAACATTGCATGCATGAATATAGCGGTGATACACGTGTTGTGCACATGTTATACCATAATGTGATAATGCATGGCGTTTGCAACTCATAGCTAAATGCCGAACAATCTAAACCATACTATACATCAAACAATCTCACATTTTATTTGAATTTGAGATAATGTGCGGCATTCGCAGCTTACAACTAAATATCGAGCAATCTAAACAATACTATATATCGAACATTCTCACATTTTATTTGAATTTGTGGTAATGTGTGGTGTTTGCAACTCACATCTAAATACTTGTAGGCGTAGGGGGCGGGGCACCATACATAATGTGATAAACACATTATACATATGAGACATGGTTTAGATTATGAAGATCTATCTAGAGCTAGAAATGTGATGTGATTTGAAATCAAAATAAAGTGGATTCAAAAAATCTAGTTCGAGTTCATATAGTACACATAGTTCATATGTAACTCGATACTAATCATGTGGTGTGCTGTGAAGATAATACACAAACGATGGTTTAACTTGACAATAATGATGATTGTAGATCTTATTAAAACAGAGAAACGAATTCAAATGCTTTGACTTCACAACAATCATTACTGTAGATCTTATTCAAATTTAGTTCATATTGAAGCGGTAGTATATATGTTTGGAATGCACTAAAACATTCATTTGAGTAGTAGATTGCATGCATTATACACGTAGCGAAATATTTTTATTGAACATAATATGAATTCAAAGTTTTGAATGACATTTGTAGTGCGCATTGATTTGGTACAGTACACGTTAGGCTTGTCCGGAAATTTCAACCCGCGCCTTGTTAGCCCGAAATATTTAAGATATATCTTTGTCTCGTTGTGCTCCGACAACTCCCTCCATCTCAACCCGCGCCTTGCTATTCCGAAATTACAACGCGCACGAAAACTCCCACCACCTATGAAATCCCGACACGTGAAATGCCCGTGGTACACCTGAACCGAAAGAACCGCCTCAAATCGGTGGGGGGTACTTTCGTAACTTACCCCACATTTCGGGCAAGCGCGTCTCTAAGCCATGGTTCCCCACTGCCATCCCATCCGCCCACCCATTCATACACCGAGGCCGCGAAAAACCGCGACGAAACCCCACACCCTGCTCCGTCCGCCACCCAGCTGGAGCTTCTTCCCCGATGATGTCGTCCACAGCAACACCTCGACGTCCCTCATCCACCGTACCGGATGAGGATCCGTCGTCGATCTCATCGTCCCGCCGGTTCAGCCACCCCGTCCTCCACCTCCAAGGAGCTGCCCCGATGTTCCCCTCGTCTTTCGCGCTACCTCCATTCCCACACCACCGTCTTCACCTGCACCACCGGAAGAGCATCATCATCATCATTTCCTCCGATGAAGCTGCGGCCTAATCGGCGCCACCAAAGAGGTTGTACACTAATCGCCGCATTTTCTTCTTGATTCGATCTCACGGTGCTGCCGGCGCTAGGTCCCGAGCCGACATGGCGCGGCTCCATCCACGGCGGCGGCGCCGGCCACTTCCTCCACGGCGTCGCTCCCTCGGCGGCGACGTCCACATCAGTAGGAGCTGCTGCTGCTTTAGCTCTCACTCGCGCTGCTCTGCTCTTGCTCTCGGTCCCCTGCTGATACGCTCTTGCTATTGCTCTTGCTCATGTTCTGCTCTCGCTCTTGCTCTTGCTTGCGATGCTGCTCGATTGGCTACACTTCGCCGACTGAATCGACTTTTGGGTCGATCGATTTCCAAGGGGTGGGCTCGCCGGGTGAAGGAAGAACCAGCCAGCAGGAGGGGGGGCTCACGGAGAGGTACCCCACTATCTATCTTAGGGTTCAGGATGGGGCGATGGTCGGCGGTGGCGGGCGTTGGCGGGCGGTGGCGTGGGGATCACGGAGAAAAAGCTTCGGCACGGAGGGGCTAGAGGGATGGCTGGCTGCATCGGCGGTGGGGAGTGTTTTCGAGGCGGGCGGGCGGCGACCGCCGGCCATGGCGCGGGGCTGCTGTTTGGCGGTGGTGGGCGGCTCGTGGGGGTGGAGGTTGAAGATGAACGGAGGCCCTTGATTTCGTATCCAACGGCTGCAAAATCGTCGACCAGAGATGAAAAAGTCGATCGACCGACGTGTAGCCTCACCTTGCTAGTGCGTTCAGCCGACAAAGAAAATTCAGTTTCGACAAAGAAAATTCAGTTTGGATGCTTAGGTTTAGTTTCGGCGCTTAAGTTCGGCCGACAGTTAAGTTCAGAGATGAGCGGCTGATGTATTTTACATCTAGCACTTTGTGGTTATGTATTTTACGTCAAGTATTGGAGATGCTATTAGAATTCCACTCAGGTTAATGTTGTTCATTGTCTCTCTTGTCCTGCTTCAGCCTCGGCGTCGTACAACTCACCGGAGCTGCTCCAACAAAGAAACCCTCCATCACAGCGGAGCGATACCTCGGGCTCCATCTCCAGACGCCTAAGATCTTCTTCCCCTCCTCCGACAAAGAAAGTCACCAAGCATCCTCACCGGCCAACCCAATCACGCTGAGATCGTCATGGCTTCGCCAAAGAGGTTGTACACTTGTTGCATCTCTTTTTTACTCTACATGTTATATATATTGTCCACTCAGCACACGGATTTGTTCCTTTAGTGTCTCCTTGAAAGAAAAACGTAGGAATTTTAATTTTCACTTGTCCTCCTTTTCAAATTCCTATTCATGAAGCACAAGACTAAGAGATAGTAGCATAATAGCATTATAACCGTACATTTTCTTGTGGTTTGACTTAATCTCACCATGCTTCTTTGCATCCTGTGATCTTCCAATTGTTGTAAATCAAACACCCAGATTGGCAGAAATCCTGTGTTTTTAAATTCTCTGTTTTGCACGTGCATTCCTATCCTATTCCAGTCTATTTCTATCCCCGCATTGTTGGAATCCTCCAATTCAAACGAGCCCTTACAGAATTACTTCTCTTACAAATAGTTGTCAAAGAAAATCTTGCGTGGTTTGTCCCGCTCCTGCTGCGCCGTCGTCCACCCCTGCTCAGCTGCTCCAACGACAGAAGGATCCAGCACAGCAGGGATCCGGCCTCCGGATTGTCTTTCGCCGCCTCAGATCTTCTTTCCTTACCGGCAGCCATGAAAACTGCATTACCATCATCAACCGAGCAGTTGACCTCGAGGACTACACGGGTCCGCAAGAGAGGTCGCACTCTTTCGTGGTTCCGCCACGTTATGCATCGCTTAATATTACATGCTGCTTTATCGTCCCGTTCACCGATTAGACTCGAGTCGACTCCAAACTAATGGTCAAACTTGAGTTTTTAAATGGTTGTGGGGTACATATCGGGCCGCTATCAATAGTATCTATCTACTATCTGGTTAATCTCCGGTGTCTACTATGAGTTTCATGTTGGGTGGGAAACAAACAGTAAAGAAGCCATTATCTCGTATTATTAACTGAAGCCATTATTTGCACCGCTATTATTGGTTTTGGGTCTATCCACGAGTTGCTACCATCACTCTGGATTTACGCATGCACTCCTTACATAATCTCACTATGTTTTATTCCTATGCATGATGCTTATTGCAAACAATGGAACCGAACATGTAGAGCAAAAGAGACGAGCCTTGCGTGGCAATATAATTTCATGCGACGATCGCTCCATGGTAGGCGCAAAGGCAGCCCCTCCACGCATTTCGGATTGTAATCGAGAGGAAGATATCTGCATTACGAGGGGATTTAGAAGGAGAAGATAACTCCTATTTACCCCCTGAGGTCTTCGCTCTAACTTGGCATGCTGATGTTGGTTATATCATGCATATGGTGTCTTGCATTGCTTACTTTATATATCAAATATGTCATCTACTTAGTTTAGACATCCTTTGTGCGAATGCCATATGTTTAGTTTATTCATCGTTTATGTGAATTATGCAACGACACCTTGTTTAGCCAGGCATCATATATGTGAATTTTGCAATGCCATCCTGCTTAGCCAGTCATCTTATATGTAAATTATATCGGGCCATCTTTTTTTTCGTTACATATTACATTCGTCAACAATGTTAGTATATTCAACTACTCTTCGTGTGCATCAGCCAATTGACACGGTGATGGCAAATTCTGGAGTGAAAACAAGGTCTTCTGAGCAGACTATGCTATCTGACGAAGCGCATATCTCGCTGGTTACAGATAGCTCCTCAGAGGAGGATTCAGAGACAGATGACCAGTCCTATTCCCCCCCCAAGCGTATGCTCTAACTTGGCAGGTGGTTATGTTGCTCATATCGATGCGTATGGTGTCTCGCATTGCTATGCCATTTGATTAGTTTAGACATGCTTTGTGTGAATGCCAATTGCTCAAAGGTCTAATTACCATATATGTGAATTATGCATTGCCATCTTGTTGCAAGACATTATATATGTGAATTATACAATGCTATCTTGTTGCAAAGGCATTATATATGTGAATTATGCAATGCCATGCTTTGTTTAGCCATTCATCATGTATGTGAATTATATCATGCTATCATTTTTGTATTACATGTTCCATTTGTCGACAACGTTTGCATATTCAACTACTCTTCCCGTGCATCAGCCATTTGAAGCGGTGATGGAAGTATCTGGAGTGAAAACAAGGTATTCGTGAGCAGGATAATGCTACTATTTGAAGCGAGACATCTTGTCGGCTATAGAGAGCTCCTCGAGGAGGATTCAGACCGATGACCAGTCCTATTTCCCCACGAGGTCTATGCTCAAACTTGGCAGGATTATATTACCCATGTCATGCATGTTGTCTTGCATTGCTTAGTTTTTACATCATATATAGATTGCCATCTGCTTACTTGCTTACTATATAAATCATATATTTGAATTATATCATGCCACCATGTTTACATAGTACATACACATCATCCATCTGAATTATGGCATGGCAATCCATTTAATAAAGACATCATATAGTTATATCATCTCATCCTGTTTAGTGTTTACAGTCATCATATTTAGAATTATGGCATTCTATCCATGAATGTATGTGAATTATAGCATGCCAACCTATTTAATAAACACATTATATAGTTATGTCATGTCATCCTGTTTACATAGTCTCATATTTTGAACTATGTCTTTCCATCTTTTTAGTTAGCCATCATAATGTGAAATTGTGTCATGCTATCATGTTTTGTTAGCCATCATATATGTGTTATTGTGTCATGCTATCCTGTTTGGTTAGACAACATAAATATGAATTATTTCACGCCCTCTTTTATTCCACACTTTCCATTGCACCTATCTATCATACAATGTCTATACTTTCAATTACTTTTCTTGTTTATCAGCCATTTGAATTGGAGAGCGTGATGGCAGTATCTAAGGGAGTAACAACACGGTCTTCAGAAAAAGATTGTGCTACCAGTTGATGCAGATAGAACAATGGTTGTACTTGCCCAAGGACCAGATCCACCACACATAACCCAGACTCTCGCAGATTGTACCCCTACCCAGTTGGACAGAGAACCAGCTAAACCCCTTTTAACCCCAACCCCGGTAGATAGTAACCCAGTTCCAGTTGACACAAAGACCGTCTCCACCACAGAGCACCCAAACACGAAGCGGTTAGTAAGGGAACTGCGATTGCCTAAAGCACGAGTACCACCACTCCGAATCCCAACTCAACGCTTTAAGGAGAAGAAGATTTGTTCTCGGGTCTGGTTCTGTAGATATGGTTCATACTCCTTTGCTCTTGCATTACTGTATTTACTCATACCAACTATTTTCAAATTTGAAGGATGGAATTGAAACTCCAATGGCGCAACAGGTATGTTTTAAACCTGTTGCTTTAACTGGTTTCTTTGTTGTAACTTGCTCTATGTTGATTTCAGTTTCAATTGAATAAATAGTTATGTTCTCATGTCATGCACATTACAAGTGTTGTTATTGCTCTATAGTTACCCAAACTTATATTCTGTCTATTCTGCTTTGTCTTGAACAAATATTATTTGAACTGTGCCTCTATCTTTATTTGGCAACAAAAACTAGAATGATATAGACCATAAAGTGACCATGGCACATAGATATATGTTTGTTTCATGCTGTTATCCTGTCCACTTTACTACTGAACTCATTTACCAAAATGAGTTTCATATACAACATGGTAAACATGTGATGTGTCTGCTTGTTTCTCTTTTAGAATGCGTACAAAATATTGGAGAACAGTACCGCGTTATCCAATGGTAAAGGAAGTAATGCAGATAAGGTTCAAGATAGTGAGACATCCTGTTGGTCTCCAAGAAAGTTGATAAAAACTATCTTGACGACATAATCGAGGGAACCCAAAAGTCCTGTCTTGATGTAGTGTTCGAGTTACTGGCCACTACTGCTGGCACAAGCTCTTCGAACTCACTGTCTGAATCAGTTCGTCTTCTTGAGTCTCAACTTCAAGTTGAAAGACATCGATCGAGATGTCTTTGCGACAGGAAGTCAAGGACCGAGGAAGTCCTGCAGAATTCAGATGCATATTTTCTAGTGCAACATCAAGTTACCGGAGGATTTAAGCGCCAAACAAGAGAAAGTTAATAAGCTTGCTAAGCATCTTGCCAAAGCATTATGGGTACCTGTGATATTGTTTCTTGAGATCTTCTCAAGTGGTTTCAGTTACGGATTTGTTTTTTGCGGCGTTTATTTGCGCTGGTCGCCAACTTTGACAACTAGTGTATATGATATGCCTTTGCTTTGTTCCCTATATTTGCACTTTGGTGGCGAACTTTGATGCCCAAAGTGGATGTAATATGTGTAACAGCCGTGATAGCCTAGCATAAGTTGCTTGCTTATTTATTACCTTGTTGTCTTGTTTATTTGTTTGCTTGTAGTCAGTGCAGTTCTTTATAAAACTAGGCCACAATAACCATGGGCTAATATTTACTGTAGTGACACTGGGCCTCCTACGGGCCATAGAAACAGTGGGCCTTCTATGGGCCGTAGAAACAGTAGGCCTTCTACGGGCCGTAGAAACAATGGGCCTTCTACGGGCCGTAGAAACAATGGGCCTTCTACGGGCCGTAGAAACAATGGGCCTTCTACGGGCCGTATCATCAATGGGCCTTATACGGGCCGTATGACCATAACGGGCCATTGTTAATAGGCCGTATTTGATGACGCTATGAAAACGGCCCAACGTATTAACGGACCACAAACGGGCTGATGTAACCACGGGCTGAATTAGGCCCACACGCAGAAAATGACAGTAACGGGCCGTAAGTAAACGAATGCTGGAAATGAGCCGAAGAATAAATGAGCTCTGAGAAGGCCGAAAGATAACATTTGCTGGAAACGGCCCAACTGAATAACGGGCCCTTAATGGGTATAAAGTGATATACTGTTCATTACGGGCCAGTTTCACCACGGGCCGTTAGTGGGTGTAAAGTGATACACTATTCATTGCGGGCCAATTCCACCACGGGCCATTAATAGGCCAAGAGTTACATAGGGCCTCATATGGGCCGAAATACGTCATGGGCCATACATGGGCCAGAAGTGAAAACGGGCTGGAATCATATTGGATGGCCCAAATGACGCTACTGAGCCTAATTCGGATAGGGCGTAACGGGCCTTGGGTTAGCGGGCTGTAAATGGGCTATATGCGAACAGGCCGTTAACAAGCTTTCCATGGGGCCGCCCGCCACCTTTTGACCAAGTCAAATGGGCCGCCTTTTTCACGTGAATGGGCCTCTGTTGGGCACGTGCCATGTCGACGTATCATAGGCGCCTTATACGTCCAATGAGTGGATGACATCTGTCCCAACGATGAGCCGACATGTGTTTCCTCCAGCCAATGATGATTTTACACGGAAAATCCCCATTGGTCGGGGTGTTAACGGGTTATCGGATCCAAAACCCGACCCGATAGCTTAACGGCGTTCCGCTACGGTGGATGCCACGTGTCGGTCACCCTTGACGAAAGTAGTTCTGCGGACGCGCGATTTATCGTCATGGAAGTGGACACTTCCGTGATGATAATTTTGGTAATGTCATCGAACACTTCTACGACAGCACAGGTATGACTATCTTGATTCTTTCATAAATTTTTCATGGATGTACATGCATGACAAAAAACGCGACCTACTGTGACAAACACGTATCATCACGGAAGTGTATTTTTTTTGTAGTGATGGCAGCCCACATCACCATGGGACGTATTGAAGAAGTTTACCGCAATGATCTCAAGAATACTATTTACCAGATTTGTGGGCGCCGAGATGAGCAATGGGAGATGATCAGCACCAGGAGGGATAGATCAATCGCAACTTATATCCAAGAGTTAAACCAGCACATCCGATGCCAGGAGAACTAGATGTGCGCAGGCATGGAGGATCTGCAGAAGGCTGTGACCAAGATCAAGGAGCTAGAGGAAGAACTCAAGGCTACACGTGAAGATTACATGGAAGAAATTGAAGTGCTAGTGGAGAAGAATGATTGCTTAACCAGGAAGCTCGGAGTTTTCATGGGAGACCCCGCACTAGGAGGAAATGATGACGATTCCACTTGCCCGGATAACTATATCATCATTGACGACACCGACTCGGATCCCGACGACAGTGATGATGACTATGTTGATGAAGCTGGAGCAGATATCATGAAGTCTTCATCAGAGCAGTTTTTCTAGTTGACCATCATAACAGTAGTAGAATTTCCCCCATTGTATCTAGTTTTAGTCCAAGCACTTTTGTAACGATAGTTAGACCGTTGTCTGCCCTTGCTTGAATTGATTGGAGTGATTTTGTTTGATTTGTCTCATGTGCATATGGGTAGTGTTTTCTCACTAGACCTCATTCTATTCTATTTCCTCACCCTCTCTAAACCCTCAGATGCCTCCGAGACACGACACCAAATTTGTTTTCCCACCGGAGATCACCCAGTTGATACAACAACATAATGCCTTGATACAAACACTGGTACAGAACCAAGCCAACAACAACAACAACAACCCACCACCACCACCTGTTAACCATTTAACTCGTTTCTTGAGGCCAAATCCGCCGGTGTTTTCCAGTAGCACCGAGCCGATTGTGGCAGATGATTGGCTCCGCAAGGTTGGAAGGGAGCTGACCACTGCAGGATGCACTGATGCGGAAAGAGTGCATTTTGCCGCACATCAGCTTGACGGACCCGCAACATCATGGTGGGAGAATTACACAACCACACACCCTATTGACACGATCCACGTGGGATCGATTTGGCCAAAGAAGCTTTCCGTCGCCCACGTCTCGCCAGGAGCTATGGCCATGAAGAAGCGTGATTTCCACAACTTACGCCAAGGAGGACGTCTTTGTAAGAGATGTGGAGGACTTTAGTAAGTTAGCATGTTATGCCCGGATGACGTTACAGAGATGCAACCAAGCAGGAGAAGTTTCTGGAAGGACTGAATGATGAGATGAGCATGCAGTTGATGGTAGCCACTTTCAATAACTACCAGGAGTTGGTAGATCATGCTGTTATGATTGAAGGGAAGCTGCAGCAGATTGATAACCGCAAGAGGAAGTATGGACAGGGGAAGTACAATTCTGGAGCTCAACAGAAGCTACGCTTTACCCCGAAACCGGGAGGACAATTTCAGCATACCCATGGAGGAGGTAGCTCGCACAATCATAATGGTTCCAAGAATGGGAACGGGAATGGAGGAAGCAATGGACAAAACCGCACCAACCCGTCCACCCCAGCAAAGAGAGACATGAGCCAAGTCACTTGTTTTAAGTGCCAGAAGACTGGACATTATGCCAATGAATGTCTCGAAGCCAAGAATGGCAATGGTAATGGAAGCTCAGGGAAGAAGCCGAACCCTTTCAACAGGGGACAGGTGAACCACGTTAACGTGGAGGAGGTTGAAGCTCAGCCAGATGCAGTAATAGGTAAGTTTTTGGTTAAGACATTTACTGCAATTGTTCTTTTTGATCTTGGTGCATCGCATTCATACATATCACGGGATTTGTGGATAAGTACAAACTGCCCACCAAGGTTCTTAGAACACCTATGCTAGTAAGCTCACCAGGAGCGGAGTATATGGCCAGTCGTGGATGTTTTCAAGTGCCTTTGAGCATAGGTAGGCATGTTTTCCCCACGGATTTAATCATTCTGGAATCGCAAGGATTGGACGTGATTCTAGGTATGGATTGGCTATCGATGTATGGAGGGAACATCGATTGCGCTAGTAAGTCGATTTTGCTTACAACGCTCAAGGAAGAAGGATCAAGTATGTATCACGGCATGAGCCGAGGAGGGCCTGAGTAAATTCCTTATCGTGAGTTGTACAGGAGGAAGTACCATGGTGAAGGATTACCGGACGTGTTTCCGTAAGAGTTGCTGTGCATGCCACCGGATAGAGACATTGAGTTCTTGATTGAACTATTGCCGTGCACCGGCCGATATCTAAGAGACCGTATAGGATGCCCGCACAAGATTTGGAAGAAATTAAGAAGCAGATTAAGGAGTTACTGGATAAAGGTTTTATTCACCCAAGTGCTTCGCCTTTGGGATCGCCAGTGCTCCTAGTGGAGAAGAAGGATGGATCATTGAGAATGGTTGTTGATTACCGAGGATTGAATGAAGTGACAATTAAGAACAAGTACCCATTGCCGATGATCAATGACTTGTTTGACCAATTGCAAGGAGCTAAGGTATTTTCCAAGATCGATTTGCGATCGGGATATCATCAGTTGAAGATTCGAGAGCAGGATATACCTAAGACGACTTTTACAACTGTGCACGGCTGTATGAGTATACCGTTATGTCATTTGGTCCGACTAACGACCCGCCTATTTCATGAACATGATGAACAAGGTGTTTATGGAGTTTTTGGATAAGTTCGTCGTGGTGTTCATTGATGATATTTTGGTCTACTCAAAGAACGAAGAAGAGCATAAGGAGCATTTGCGTTTGGTACTCGAGAAGCTCAGAGAACATCAGTTATATGCCAAGTTCAGCAAATGTGAGTTTTGGTTGAAGGAAGTTGGATTTCTCGGACATGTTATATCCAGAGAAGGTATAGCAGTGGATCCCACTAAAGTTGTCACTGTGACAAACTGGGAATCACCAACAACAGTTGGAGAGATCAGGAGTTTTCTTGGACTGGCAGGATACTACCGGAGATTCATTGAGAATTTCTCGAAGATTGCAAAGCCTATGCCGGAGTTGTTGAGTAAGGACACTAAGTTCAATTGGACTGAGGAATGTGAGGCTAGTTTTCAAGAGTTGAAGAAACGTTTGGTTACATCACCAGTGTTGATTCTGCCAGATCAGCGCAAGGATTATGAAGTGTATTGCGACGCTTCACGTCGAGGACTTGGAGCAGTGCTTATGCAGGAGGGAAGAGTTGTTTCATATGCTTCACGACAGCTTAAGCCTCATGAGTTGAATTATTCTACTCATGATTTGGAGTTAGCAGCCGTAGTACACGCACTGAAGACTTGGAGACATTTTCTCATTGGAAACCATTGCGACGTGTACACGGATCACAAGAGTTTGAAGTACATCTTCACGCAGAAAGAGTTGAATCTCAGGCAAAGGAGATGGTTGGAGCTCATCAAGGATTATGATATGAGATTGCATTATCACCCAGGAAAGGCTAACGTAGTAGCAGATGCATTGAGCCGCAAGAGCCATGTCACTACACTAATGACCAGAGGTTTACCAAAAGAGTTAGCCGAGGAATTTCGAGAGCTATGTTCGGAGATAGTTCCGAGAGGCTATGTAGCAGCATTGGAGATACAATCTACCTTGATGGATAAGATCAGAGAAGCTCAGAAGACGGATAAGGAGATTGCCGAAATTAAGGAGAAAATGAGTAAGGGAAAAGCTAAGGGATTTCGTGAGGATGAGCACGATACCCTATGGTTTGAGGACCGCGTTTATGTGCCTAGTGACCCGGAGATCAGAAAGTTGATTCTGCAAGAGGCCCATGATTCGCCGTATTCGATTCACCCAGGAAATACCAAAATATATTTGGATTTGAAGGATACTTTCTGGTGGACCGGAATGAAGAAGGATATTGCGGAGTATGTAGCAGTTTGTGATGTATGTCAGAGAGTGAAGGCAGAACATCAAAAGCCAGCAGGTTTGCTACAGCCGTTGCCGATACCCGAATGGAAGTGGGAAAAGTTAGGCATGGATTTTATCACGGGATTGCCCAGGACTCGTTCAGGCTATGACTCGATTTGGGTTGTAGTCGATCATTTGACGAAGGTAGCTCATTTCATCCCAGTGAAGACTACCTATAGCAGTGCTAAGTTGGCTAAGATATATATGACCAGGATCGTATGTTTGCATGGAGTTCCGAGGAGTATCGTATCAGATAGAGGAACCCAATTCACCTCAAAGTTTTGGAATCAGTTGCACGAAACTTTGGGAACCAGACTAGAGTTTAGTACAGCTTTTCACCCACGTATGATGGGATGCACCGAGAGAGTCAATTAGATTTTGGAGGATATCTTTGAGAGCATGTGCATTGGATTATGGATCAAGTTGGGATGACAACTTGTCAGATGCGGAGTTTTCTTATAACAACAGCTATCAAACCAGTTTGAAGATGGCCCTTCGAAGCCTTGTACGGAAGTAGGTGCGTAACCCGTTGTTGTGGGATGAAGTTGGAGACCGCCAGTTGTTTGGACCATATTTGATTAAGGAGTCTGAACGGAAAGTGAAGTTGATTCGCGATAGGCTCAAGGTAGCCCAGTCTAGGCAGAAGAGCTATGCGGATTCAAAACGCAAGGAGACAATATACGAAGTCAGAGACAGAGTTTATCTTCGAGTATCCTCGCTTCGAGGAGTTAAGCGCTTTGGAGTTAAAGGAAAGTTAGCGCCACGTTTTGTGGGACCGTACAAAGTTTTGGAGCGCATGGGAGAAGTTGCGTATAAGTTGGAATTGCCCGAGGGATTGTCAGGAGTTCACGACGTGTTCCACGTTTCTCAACTGAAGAAGTGCCACGCTGAGATGGCTGATATACCGCTAAGGGATACTGTGCCACTGGAAGCGATTCACTTAGGTAATGATTTGACCTACAAGGAGAAACCAATCAAAATTCTCGAGTATGCCAGCCGAGTCACCCGCAGCAAGGTTATCAAGTTTTGCAAAGTTCAGTGGAGCCACCACTCCGAGGATGAAGCCACCTGGGAGCGAGAGGAAGATCTGCTTAAGGCCCACCCTCACCTATTTTCTAGCCAACCCGAATCTTGAGGGCGAGATTCATCTTAAGGGGGGTAGGTTTGTAACATCCCAAATTTTCAATTTGGAATGTTATACATAGATCTTCAATTGCATAGCATATTTTATTGCATTTTGGCTCGATCCTAGAAATTTCACGCAACTCAAGGACCCACGGAGAGAGTTGGAGATTTCGTTATTTTCATATTTGAGTTTTCTCAAATTTTGAAAATAGGATCATTCGATTTTATTTATTTTATCTTCAAATTATTTCTACTGTCAAAATATGAGAGAGGGAATAAAATGACTTTCCCAAAATAAAGAAATAATGAAGATTTAATAAAAAAATCAAATAATATTTTATTTGGAGTTTTTCGCTATTTTATTTGAATTTAGGAAAAATGCACGATTTTCAAAATTGCATTTAGGCCCCAAATAAATGTTCATCTTGTCCGGCTTGATTTTAGAAGCTGGGGAAAATTTATTTCCGGATTTTTGGAGTCCATTTAGTATTTATTTCATTAGATTTTCTGCGCGGAATTATTTAAAAAAAACGCGAACCGACTACTGGTCAGAATGGCCAGACTCACTTGGCCGGGCTTTATATTCTTGCTTGAGGCCGGGACAGCCAAGCCGCCACCTAACCTAACCCTAGCCAGCGCCTCATTTGCCCGATCCGCCGCCGCCGCATGCCGCCGCCCTCGCCGCCACCGCCGGGACCCGCCGCCGCCGCGCCGCCCTCGCCGCCCGCACCCGCCGTCGACCGCCGCCCCTCGCCGAGCCCGCCGCCGCCGACGCCGTTCGCCGGAGTCGCCACCGCCCGTCTCGCTGCCCGAGCCGCCGAGGTTGAACCGCCGCCGGTTTTTCCTAGAAAACCATTAGGTTTTCGCCGGTTTTCGTTCAGTTTTTTTAGTTTTGTTTTTTATTTATTAGATCGTTTTTTTTCAGTTTAGGTTAAATAGCGAGCATTCGCTCGTTCGTTCGTTTTAACGAACGCGTTCATCGTTTAGATCCAGATAACGAACGTTCGTTCGTTAAGCTTTTCGTCGCTTTTTCTTTTCTCGGATTTATTCCGCGCTTTACGATCGTGATTCTGATCCGATTTTCGATCTAGTATAACTTTTCGCTCGTTTATCGGAATCAGCGATTCAAGCGCTGGTGTTTCGCCTCGAAACCCTCTTTCCGAATAATCAACTCAAACAAGTTTTTGCTTCTGTAAAATTTGACTTAGGTTGAGATTAGTAAAACGAAGCCTGCTTTCTTCGCCTTTTGTTTTTCGTTGCTTCGTTCGAGTTGTTTCTTTTTGCAAACCGGAGTTCTTAAGTTGAACTTTCTGTTTAGATCTTTTATTTGAGTTTTACCTGTGCATTAGCTGAGTACTTATTGTGTGCTTGTTTGTTTGCGATAGAGTACCCGGAGTGCGTCGCTTGCTACTTTGAATCTCTAGGTTTCACGGATCATCAGCAAGGCAAGTAACACTTTGATCATATTCCTTTTCATAACCAGTTTTTATGCATTAGATCAATCCTCAAACATTGCATGATTAGGATCTAATTAAAATGTGGGTTTTGGGGAAGTAGATGAGGTAGTACCTATTACCTGTTTTATTATCAAACCCTTGGGAGTTACTTCTACGTTTGCTTATTATGCCATGCTATGCTAGTAGACGTGGATTGGGTGAGTGTATCCATGACAGATGTGAGTTTGTTAAATTAATGGTTTATCTAAGGTGGCAACTTAAACACACATCTGGGTGGATTGAGGTACCTGGGTATTCCAGGATTGCCTGTTTCTTTTTGGACCGCCACCCAGGCTCAAAGGGATCATGAGATTATTCATGCTAGAAACTTCCGTGTGCAGCCACAAGCTACTATGGGCTCTAGCATAGTTGATTAAGTCGTGCGAACTCTTACAGTGGTAGACTAGCAGATGTGGGGGAAAGTAGGTGTAACGGTCTACCCGTTGTAAGGTGCTAGCGCTTCTGAAAGACTGTGTCTCGGTCATCCGTTTCTCAAACACCATGTAGTGTGAGAATCCCAACGGAGGAGATCGAGTCTTTTGGGGAAAAGTGCACAAACCTCTGCAGAGTGTACAAACTAATCATGGTTAGCCGTGTCCCCGGTTATGGACATCTTGAGTATCTAGTACTCGGATTATCATGTGAATTTCATCATGTTACTTTAAATTAATATTGTTGGGTTTTAATGATGATGCTTAATTGGGATTGAGAATGCTGTCAACCATTCTCAATGTTTAACAACCACCATGATAGTTAAATAAAATTTGTTCCTTTGTTGTAGGAAAAAATTGGCTTTATGCAAAACTGTAACCGTAGAGCTTTCCACCAGCCAAATATGCATGTAGTTTAGCATTAATCTTTCATATTGCTCTCTATGTGTTACATTGCCAGCATATTCCATGTGCTGACCCGTTTTCGGGCTGCAACGTTCATGTTGCAGACTTTTCAAACAACGAGTAAGGTGCCTTAGGTCGTGGTTCTATACTCAGTGATGCCGTTGGAGTTGATGGACTCGCTTATCTTCCAAGCCTTCCGCTGTTATCGTATTTAGATGGCCTTAAGACATATTTATTGTAACAAGTTCTCTTTTGGAGACACTCGATGTAACAAGTGTGTGATTGCTACTCTGTTATAAATCCTTCAAGTATTGTGCGTGTCAGCATTACTGATCCAGGGATGACACTGATGCACAGAGATCAGACTGTTTGAGGTCTAGTCGCTACAATTCCCCTTCGTGCTTACCGAAGGATGATTGCTATGATGATTGCTATGATCCCTTGAATTTGTTTGAGATATCCCTTTTTGATGATGCTTGCTATGCTTGTGGCCAAGATGCCAATATGAATTATGCTTATGGAGATGAACTTTCTATAGTTCCTTATGTTAAACATGAATTTGTTGCTATTACACCCACGCATGATAGTCCTATTATCTTTTTGAATTCTCCAAACTACACTATATCGGAGAGGTTTGTGCTTATTAAGGATTATATTGATGGGTTGCCTTTTACCATTGCACATGATGATTTTGATGAATATAATATGCATGTGCTTGCTGCTCCTACTTGCAATTATCATGAGAGAGGAACTATATCTCCACCTCTCTATGTTTCCCACACGATAAAATTGCAAGAAACTGTTTATACTATGCGTTGGCCTTTACTACGTGTGCATGAATTGTTCTTTTATGACATGCCGATGCATAGGAAGAGAGTTAGACTTCGTCATTACATGCTATATGTTACTTTGTGCTCACTACTAAATTACAAATCATTGCTAATTAAAATTGGCTTTGATATACCTTGGATCCGGGTGGATCCATTACTTGAGCACTATATGTCTAGCTTAACGGATTTAAAGAAAGCGCTGCCAGGGAGACAACCCGGAAGTTTTAGAGAGTCATTTATTTCTGTTGTGTGCTTTCATATAGTTTAAAAACAACAAAAATAAAGAGGGGAACCCAAAACTTTTTCAAAAAGAAAAGTGAAAGTGAGAGAGCCAAGCATTGTTGAAGTGGGAGCTAGCCTTGAACTTTGTTCATGCTCATGGAAACTTTGTGAATCTTTATTACATAAACTTTTAAATAAAAATAATTATCCCCTTGTACAATTCCATTGTATTATAAAAATAATGTGCCAAGGTTTGCCTTTAGGATGTTTACAATGCTTGTTGGTTTGTGCGGTGCAGGACAGAAACTTTGGCTGTAGTGCACGAATTTTAATTTTTTACTGGAATGTCAAATGGTTCTGATTATTTTTGCACTGTCTTGCTATACAACTCGTTTATTGTTCCTAATTTTGGTAGAATTTTTGGTGTGTCATAAGTATGGTGGATGTTCATATTGCTACACACTGTTCTGTTTTTGGCAGTTTCTGTTTTTGATGCATAGTTTGCTTGTTTTGATGAATCTATCAATTTATATCAGTGGATTAAGCCATGAAAAAGTTATATTACAGTAGACACAATGCAAATAAAAAATATGAATTGGTTTGCAACAGTACTTAGAGTGGTGATTTGCTTTATTATACTAACGGATCTTACCGAGTTTTCTGTTGAAGTTTTGTGTGGATGTAGTGTCTAATCTAGGATGTTTCGATGTGAGAAGAAGGAAGAGAGGCAAGAGCTCAAGCTTGGGGATGCCCGAGGCACCCCAAGTAAATATTCAAGGAGAATCAAGCGTCTAAGCTTGGGGATGCCCCGGAAGGCATCCCCTCTTTGTTCAACAAGTATCGGTATGTTTTCGAATTCGTTTCGTTCATGCATTATGTGCAAGTCTTGGAGCGTCTTTTGCATTTAGTTTTCATTTTTCTTTTATGCACCATGCTGGTATGAGATGGTCCTTGGTTGATTTATAGAATGCTCTATGCACTTGACTTATATCTTTTGAGTATGGCTTTATAGAATGCTTCATGTGCTTCAGTTATATCATTTGAAGTTTGGATTGCCTGTTTCTCTTTACATAGACAACCGCCATTTGTAGAATGCTCTTTTGCTTCACTTATATTTGTTAGAGCGCGGGCACATCTTTTGTAGAAAGAATTAAACTCTCTTGCTTCACTTATATCTATTTAGAGAGATGATAGGAACTGGTCATTCACATGGTTAGTCATAAAATCCTACATAAACTTATAGATCACTTAATATGATATGTTTGATTCCTTGCAATAGTTTTGCAATATAAAGATGGTGATATTAGAGTCATGCTAGTGGGTAGTTGTGTATTGTAGAAATACTTGTGTTGAGGTTTGTGATTCCCGTAGCATGCATGTATGGTGAACCGTTATGTGATGAAGTCGGAGCATGATTTATTTATTGATTGTCTTCCTTATGAGTGGCGGTCGGGGACGAGCGATGGTCTTTTCCTACCAATCTATCCCCCTAGGAGCATGCGCGTAGTATTTTGTTTCGATGACTAATATATTTTTCCAATAAGTATGTGAGTTCTTTATGACTAATGTTGAGTCCATGGATTATACGCACTCTCACCCTTCCATCATTGCTAGCCTCTTCGGTACCGCGCATTGCCCTTTCTCACCTAGAGAGTTGGAGCAAACTTCGCTGGTGCATCCAAACCCCGTGATACGATACTCTCTATCACACATAAGTCTCATTATATCTTCCTCAAAACAGCCACCATACCTACCTATTATGGTATTTCCATAGCCATTCCGAGATATATTGCCATGCAACTTCCATCATCATCATATACATGACTTGAGCATTCATTGTCATATTGCTTTGCATGATCGTAAGATAGCTAGCATGATGTTTTCATGGCTTGTCCGTTTTTTATGTCATTGCTACGCTAGATCATTGCACATCCCGCACATCACGGAGGCATTCATATAGAGTCATATCTTTGTTCTAGATATCGAGTTGTAATATTGAGTTGCAAGTAAATAAAAGTGTGATGATCATCATTATTAGAGCATTGCCCCAGTGAGGAAAGGATGATGGAGACTATGATTCCCCCACAAGTCGAGATGAGACTCCGGACGAAAAAAAAGAAAAAAAAAGAAAAAAAAAGAGAAATGCCAAAAAAAAGAGAAGGACCAAAAAAAAGAGAAAACCAAAAAAATGAGAGAAAAAGAGAGAAGGGGCAATGTTACTATCCTTTTACCAGTGCTTCAAAGTAGCACCATGTTCTTCATATAGAGAGTCTCTTGAGTTATCACTTTCATATACTAGTGGGAATTTTCATTATAGAACTTGGCTTGTATATTCCGATGATGGGCTTCCTCAAACGCCCGAGGTCTTCATGAGCAAGCAAGTTGGATGCACACCCACTTAGTTTCCAGCTTGAGCTTTCATACACTTATAGCTCTAGTGCATCCGTTGCATGGCAATCCCTACTCACTCACATTGATATCTATTGTTGGGCATCTCCATAGCCCGTTGATACACCTAGTTGATGTGAGACTTTCTCCTTTTTGTATTCTCCATACAACCTCCACCATCATATTCTATTCCACCTATAGTGCTATGTCCATGGCTCACGCTCATGTATTGCGTGAAAGTTGAAAAGGTTTGAGAACATCAAAAGTATGAAACAATTGCTTGGCTTGTCATCGGGGTTGTGCATGATGTGAATATTTTGTGTGGTGAAGATGGAGCATAGCTAGACTATATGATTTTGTAGGGATAACTTTCTTTGGCCATGCTATTTTGAAAAGACATGATTGCTTTATTAGTAGGCTTGAAGTATTATTTTTTTTATGTCAAAGGATAGACTATTGCTTTGAATCACTCGTGTCTTAATATTCATGCCATGATTAGACATATGATCAAAATTATGCTAGGTAGCATTCCACATCAAAAATTAACTTTTTTATCATTTACCTACTCGAGGACGAGCAGGAATTAAGCTTGAGGATGCTGATACGTCTCCGTGGTATCTATAATTTTTGATTGTTCCATGCCAATATTATTCAACTCTCATATACTTTTGGCAACTTTTTATACTATTTTTTGGGACTAACATATTGATCCAGTGCCCAGTGCCAGTTCCTGTCTGTTGCATGTTTTTTGTTTCGCACAAACTCAATATCAAACGGAGTCCAAACGAGATAAAAACAGACGGAGATTTTTTTGGAATATTTATGATTTTTGGGAAGTAAAATCAACGCGAAACGGTGTCCGGGGTGGCCACGAGACAGGGGGCCGCACCCCAAGGAGGCAGGCGCACCCTGGGCTCTCGTGGGCCACCCGTAAGGCGGTTGACGCTCTTCTTTTGGCGCAACAAAGCTAATTTTATGAGAAAGATCTGGGCTAAAGATTCACCCCAATCGGAGTTACGGATCTTTAGATATAAAGGAAACGGTGAAGGGGTAGAATCAGAGAACGCAGAAACAGAGAGAGACAGAGAGATAGATCCAATCTCGGAGGGGCTCTCGCCCCTCCCACGCCATGGGAGCCAAGGACTAGGGGGGAAACCCTTTTCCCATCTAGGGAGGAGGTCAAGGAAGAAGAAGAAGAAGGGGGGACCTCTCCCCCTTGCTTCCGGTGGCGCCGGAGCGCTGCCGGGGCCATCATCATCACCGCCATCTTCACCAACAACTTCACCGCCATCATCAACAACTCTTCCCTCCTCTATGCAGCGGTGTAACCTCTCTCTTACCCGCTATAATCTCTACTTAAACATGGTGCTCAACGCTATATATTATTTCCCAATGATGTATGGCTATCCTATGATGTTTGAGTAGATCTGTTTTGTCCTAATGGCTATTTGATGATCAAGATTGGTTTGAGTTGCATGTTTTATTATTGGTGTTGTCCTATGGTTCTCTCCGTGTCGCGCAAGTGTGAGGGATCTCCGCTGTAGGATTTGCAATATGTTTATGATTTGCTTATAGTGGGTTGCGTGAGTGACTGAAACACAAACCCGAGTAAGTAGGTTGTTTACGTATGGGATAAAGGGGACTTGGTACTTTAATGCTATGGTTGGGTTTTACCTTAATGAATCTTTAGTAGTTGCGGATGCTTGCTAGAGTTCCAATCATAAGTGCATATGATCCAAGTAGAGAAAGTATGTTAGCTTATGCCTCTCCCTCAAATAAAATTGCAATAATGATTACCGGTCCAGTTATCGATTGCCTAGGGACAAATAACTTTCTCGTGACAACAAACTCTTTACTAAAACTAATTTAGTTGTGTCTTCATCTAAACAGCCCCTAGTTTTATTTACGTGCTCTTTACTTTCTTGCAAGCCTCTCCATCAACACCTACAAAGTACTTCTAGTTTCATACTTGTTCTAGGTAAAGCGAATGTCAAACGTGCGTAGAGTTGTATCGGTGGTCGATAGAACTTTAGGGAATAGTTGTTCTACCTTTAGCTCCTTGTTGGGTTCGACACTCTTACTTATCGAAAACTGTTGCGATCCCCTATACTTGTGGGTTATCATGTGCCGACGGCGATCACATCGACCTTGGAACCATTTCCGACGCGCATCATCACCTCGTCCTTAGCCAATCTTCGATTAATTCGTAGCCCCTGTTTCGAGTTGCAAATATGAGCAACAGAACCAGTATCAAATACCCAGGCGCTACTACGAGCATTAGTAAGGTACACATCAATAACATGTATATCAAATATACCTTTCACTTTGCCATCCTTCTTATCTGCAAAATACTTGGGCAGTTCCGCTTCCAGTGACCAGTCCCCTTGCAATAGAAGCACTCAATTTCAGGCTTAGGTCCAGACTTGGGCTTCTTCCCGGGAGCAGCAACTTGCTTGATATTCTTCTTGAAGTTCCCCTTCTTCCCTTTGACTTTTTTTCTTGAAACTAGTAGTCTTGTTAACCATCAACACTTTATGCTCCTTCTTGATTTCTACCTCCGCAGCCTTTAGCATCGCGAAGAGCTCAGGAATTTTCTTTTCCATCCCTTGCATGTTATAGTTCATCACAAAGCCTTTATAGCTTGGTGGCAGTGATTGAAGAACTCTGTCAATAACACTATTATCAGGAAGATTAACTCCCAGCTGAGTCAAGTGGTTACGGTACCCAGACATTCTGAGTATATGTTCACTGACAGAACTATTCTCCTCCATTTTGCAGCTGTAGAACTTGTTGGAGACTTCATATCTCTCAACTCGGGCATTTGCTTGAAATATTAACTTTAACTCCTGGAACATCTCATATGCTCCACGACGTTCAAAATTTCTTTGAAGTCATGATTCTAAGCCGTAAAGCGTGGCACACTGAACTATCGAGTAGTCATCAGCTTTGCTCTGCCAAACGTACATAACGTCCGGAGTTGCTCCTGCAGCGGGTCTTGCACATAGCGGTGCTTCCAGGACGTAATTCTTCTGTGCATCAATGAGGATAATCCTCAAGTTACGGACCCAGTCCATGTAGTTGCTACCATCATCTTTCAACTTAGCTTTCTCTAGGAACGCATTAAAATTCAAGGGAACGGTAGCACGGGCCATTGATCTACAACAACATAGATATGCAAAAACTATCAGGACTAAGTTCATGATAAATTTAAGTACAATTAATGATATTTAAGAACTCCTACTTAGATAGACATCCCTTTAGTCATCTAAATGATCACGTGATTGATAACCCACGAGTATAGGGGATCGCAAAAGTTTTCGAGGGTAGAGTATTCAACCCAAATTTATTGATTCGACACAAGGGGAGCCAAAGAATATTCTCAAGTATTAGCAGCTGAGTTGTCAATTCAACCACACTTGGAAGACTTAATATCTGCAGCAAAGTATTTAGTAGCAAAGTAATATGGAAGTAACGGTAACGGTGGCAAAAGTAACAGTAGTAGTTTTGTAGTAATCATAACAGTGGCAACGGAAAAGTGACTAAGCAAAGATCAATATGTGAAAAGCTCGTAGGCGATGGATCAGTGATGGATAATTATGTCGGATGTGATTCCTCATGCAACAGTTATAACATAGGGTGACACAGAACTAGCTCTAGTTCATCAATGTAATGTAGGCATGTATTTCGAATATAGTCATACATGTTTATGGAAAAGAACTTGCATGACATCTTTTGTCCTACCCTCTCGTGGCATCGGGGTCCTATTGGAAACTAAGGTATATTAAGGCCTCCTTCTAACAGAGTACCGGACCAAAGCATTAACACTTAGTGAATACATGAACTCCTCAAACTACGGTCATCTCCGGGAGTGGTCTCGATTATTGTCACTTCGGGGTTGCCGGATCTTAACACATAGTAGGTGACTATTGACTTGCAAGATAGGATCAAGAACTAACATATATTCATGAAAACATAATAGGTTCAGATATGAAATCTGGCACTCGGGCCCTAGTGACAAGCATTAAGCATAGCAAAGTCATAGCAACATCAATCTTAGAACATAATGGATACTAGGGATCAAACCGTAACAAAACTAACTTGATTACATGGTAAATCTCATCCAACCCATCACCGTCCAGCAAGCCTACGATGGAATTACTCACGCACAACGGTGATTATCATGAAATTGGTGATGGAGGAAGGTTGATGATGACGATGGCGACGGATTCCCCTCTCCGGAGCCCCAAACGGACTCCAGATCAGCCCTCCCGAGAGAGATTAGGGCTTGGCAGCGGCTGAGGGAGTCCTGGACTAAGGGGTCCTCGGGCATCCGGCTTGTTAGCCATGGGTCTGACTGATGGGCTGCGAAGATACGAAGACCGAAGACTCTACCCGTGTCCGGATGGGACTCTCCTTGGCGTGGAAGGCAAGCTTGGCATCCATAGTATGAAGATTCCTTTCTCTGTAACCGACCTTATGTAACCCTAGATCCCTCCGGTGTCTATATAAACCGGAGGGCTAGGTCCGTAGGAAAGAATAATCATAATCAGGGTCATACATGCTAGACTAATAGGGTTTTAGCCATTACAATCTCGTGGTAGGTCAACTCTTGTAATACGCATATTCACCAAGTTCAATCAAGCAGGAAGTAGGGTATTACCTCCATAGAGAGGGCCCGAACTTGGGTAAAAATTGTGTCCCCCGTCTCCTGTTACCATCGACCTTAGATGCACAGTTCGGGACCCCCTTCCCGAGATGCACTGGTTTCGACACCGACATTGGTGCTTTCATTGAGAGTTCCACTGTGCCGTTGTCAAAAGGGTTGATGGCTCGCCTTGTTGTCAAGGAAAATATCACCTCCGGAGGAGCCCTAGCCCCAGGCCAAACCCTCCGGCTGGGCGGCTTCGTCATGACCGCCAGTTCGGCCCTCAAGCCGACGATAACCTCTCGAGTCATCAAAAATCGCCTCCGCGTGGATCCCGAATACTCCACACAGATGGATCCAACGGAGTTATCATCTTTAAATGAACTCCTAGATCGCATTGCCGCCTTGGGGGTCACTACAGACTACGATCGGATTGGGCTTAAACCCGACCAGGAAAAATTAAAACTCCGCCGATCACCCACCAGATAGAGGTAGTCGAGGAGCAAGGCCACTCTTCCTCTATATTGAGGACTAACTATGTTCGGATCACCAATCTCGAAGAGCCGGATACCCTCCGGCAGGAAGACATGCCTTGTCCTCCGAACATAGAGTCAGACGACATGCCTAGAAAATCAGTCGATATCCCAGAGCCCGAACTGTCAAGTCCAAAAGATCTTCAAACTCCGGATACAAAATTGGGTCAGGGTTTGGATTTAAATCCTCCCACCCACCCGGACATAAGCACTCTCATTAGCATACAACAACAGTCTCAGGAAACGTTCCATCACTTCTGGGCCAGATTCCTTCTTGTCAAAGGCAAGATTAAATATTGCCGCGACAAAGACGCGATCTCAGCATTCCGCACCAATTACATGGACAAAGGAATCCTCAATGCCATCAACCGCCGTCGCATATTACACTTTGCTGACTTGGCAACTATCGTACAGAAGTACAGCGCAATCGAAAGTGCCTGGAAAACTCAGGAAGCCCATTGGGAACCATCGGTCCCCACTCAACCCCTCGTTTAGGCGAAAAGGGCACACCCTCGTGGCACGCCCGGTCCAACAGTAAAGAAATACAAGCCCATTACGGGGCGCGGAACCGTTCTAGAAGGATGGCTCGATGGGCCATGCAGAATACACACAACACCGGATAACATACCAACCCATAGCCTCAGAGCATGTTGGATACTTCGGCAAGTGGCCAAGAGCGGCGAGGACATCCTCACCAAGAATACCCCAGAACAACACCCCCCGGAGGATGACAACCTCAAAGTACTGACGGTCTTCAAGACATTCGCTTCAAACAATAGGCGCAAAAGGGCACTCCGCGAACTCGCCGAAGTCGGCCAAATCGCAACAATAAACCCTGGGAACGACACGGCTATAACTTTTAATGCCAGTGACGAACCAAAATACATGACAGTCCGAGTACCAGCCGCCTTGGTCCTCAGTACAATTGTGGACGGCTTTCGGCTCACCAAGGTTCTCATGGACGGTGGCAGCGGACTAAACCTCATCTACGAGGATACACTCCACAAAATGGAAATAGACAGGAGACGCATCGAGCAAAGTAGCACGACCTTCCGAGGAATCATTCCCAGTCGGGAGGTGCGGTGCGCGGGAAAAATCACACTTGACGTGGTATTCGGCACGCCGGAGAATTATCGGTCCGAAGAGATAACCTTCCAAGTGGCCCCTTTCAACAGCGGATATCACGCCCTCTTGGGGCGAGATGCATTTACACGCTTCCAAGCTATACCTCATTACGGGTACATGAATCTTAAGATGCCCGGGCCCAATGGCAAAATCACTCTCACCAGTGATCCGGACATAGCACTCCGCGCCGAAAACAAAACCGCATCCCTCGCCCTTGAGGCATTATCTGAAGCCCTCGCGGCTGAAGAATTTACTGCACTGCGCTCCACGGTGGACATGGATGATGTGATCCTAGACAAACGACCCAAATCCACCTCTTTCAAACCAGCAGAAGAAATAGTCAAATTCCAAGTCCATCCAACAGACCCCAACAAAACATCATCCATCGGGGCACAACTCGACCCAAAGGTCGATGCCGCACTACAAGAGTTCCTGCGTGATAACTGGGACATATTCGCCTGGCACCCCTCTGACATGCCAGGAATCCCACGCAGGTTGGCCGAACACAACCTCAATATCTTAAAGGGACATAAACTGGTCAAACAAACACTGTGGCGTTTTTCTGAACCCAAACGACAAGCCATGGGAGAGGAGCTAGCCAAGTTACTCAAAGCCGGATTCATCAGAGGAATAAAGCACCCGGACTGGCCAGCGAACCTGGTGATGGTACCAAAGAAGGATAAATCCTGGCGCCTATGCGTCGATTTCAAAGACCTCAACAAGGCTTACCCTAAGGATCCCTTCCCCCTCCCTCGCATCGATCAGATTATCGACGCAACCGCAGGACATGACTCACTGTGTTTCCTCGACGCGTACTTCGGATACCATCAAATCAAGATGAAGGAGTCCGATCAATCCGCAACGACATTCATTACCCCATATGGGCCTTTCTGCTTCAACACTATGCCTTTCGGGCTCAAAAACGTTGGCGCCACTTACCAACGCATGATTCAAACATGCCTGGAAAAGCAGATCGGCAGGACAGTAGAAGCATATGTGGACGACGTCGTCATCAAGACCAGGCACGTCGAGTCACTAATAGACGATTTACGTCTCACATTCGATAACCTCCATGCATATGACATCAAGCTCAATCCGGAAAAGTGTATTTTTGGTGTTCCTGCTGGAAAACTTCTGGGCTTCATTGTTTCCAGTAGAGGAATTGAAGCAAATCCAGCCAAAATCCGAGCTTTGTCATAGTTGGCTACACCAACAGACCTTAAACAGGTCCAAAAACTCGCCGGATGCGTGGCAGCATTAAGTTGCTTTATCTCCAGATTGGGAGAAAAGGCATTGCCACTGTATCGCCTACTCCGGCGCACCGATCAGTTCAAGTGGACGGAGGCGGCAACGGCCGCACTAGAAGAAATAAAAGCCCTTCTAGCGAGCAACCCAATCCTGGCTGCACCAAACGTCGGCGAACCCATGCTATTATACATATCGGCAACACAGCAGGTGGTGAGCGCCGTGCTCGTCGTTAAGCGAGAGCAGGATGAACACAAGTTCCCAGTTCAGAAGCCGGTATATTATGTATCCACTGTTTTCGCACCATGCAAATCCCGGTACCCCCATTATCAAAAGATAGCATACGCGGTCTTCGTGGCATCTCGGAAGCTGCGTCACTACTTCCAAGAGTGTTCGATCACGGTGGCTTCCGAAGTACTCCCTCCGTTCCTATATATAGGGTGTATAGTTTTTGGCACAGAAATTAAAGAACGCACATGGAGGAAAAATTTCACAAGTTTTGGGCGAGATTACACGTGACTAATTGGCATGAGAAAATAGAGGAGGTTGCCTAATATAAGGAAATGTAATCAAATCCCTAAAAAAATTATCCAAACGAGTGGTGCAACGCAATACACCTTATATTTCGGGGTTTTTTCTCAAAAATCTATACACCCTATATCAAGGAACGGAGGGAGTACCACTCAATGATATAATAAACAACCGCGAGGCTACGGGCCGGATTGCCAAATGGGCCATTGAGCTCCTTCCATTCGATATAACATATAAACTGCGTCGAGCTATTAAATCCCAAGTATTGGCAGACTTCATCGCCGAATGGACAGAGGCCGAACTCCCTAAAGAGCACGACACATATTCCAACTGGGTCATGTATTTCGATGGCTCCAAAATGCTGGCAGGATTAGGAGCGTGCATTGTTTTAACGTCTCCCACTGGAGACGTAGTCCAGTACGTACTCCAAATATTATACACAGACTCCAACAACGCAGCTGAATACGAGGCCTTATTGCATGGTCTTCGGATGGCCGTCTCCATGGGCATACAACGCCTGGAAGTGCGTGGGGACTCAAACCTTGCAATATCTCAAATAAATGGAGACTTTGACGCCAAAGATCCGAAGATGGCGGCTTATCGCAATGCCATCCTGAAAATGTCGGCTCGGTTCGAGGGGCTCGAGTTTCATCATATAGCTCGAGAAAGTAATCAAGCGGCGGACGTCCTTGCTTGCATCTGCGCCAAGTGCGACCCCGTCCCACCTAACATCTTTCTGGAAAGGCTTTTCAAGCCATCCGTGGTGTGGCAAGGGTAGAGCGGCAGCACCAGTCCCGATCCAAACACAACCCCAGATTCCGAGCACACCGATATCATCGGGGGCTCAACTACCGAAGTAACACCATCGGCCCATCTCATTATGGCAGTCATTGCCCCATGGACCGAACCCTTCTTGGCCTACCTTAATAGGAAAGAACTCTCGGAGGATTAGAATGAGGCCCGCCGCATTGTCCGGCGTTCGAAGGCCTACAAGGTTCACGATAGAGAGCTCTACAAGAAAAGCGCTACCAGAGTCCTTCAAAGATGTATCTCCGAGGAGGAGGGGCGGCAGCTCTTGGCTGAAATTCATGCTGGTCTCGGCGGGCACCACGCCGTAGCTCGGGTCCTTGTTAGCAAGGCCTTCCGTACATGTTTTTATTGGTCGACGGCCCGAGCAGACGCACAGGACCTCGTCCAACATTGCGTCGGATGCCAGCTTTTCGCCAACCAGAGCCATATGCCACCCACTGCTCTGCAAAAAATCCCCATCACTTGGCATTAAACCTAGGCTGGTGCGGTCTTTGAAGGTATCAGACAAGCACTGGGTCGAGGAGCTCGACTCCGTACTCTGGGGGCTGCGGACCATGCCCAATCGCACTACCGGATATACACCTTTCTTCATGGTGTACGGCGTAGAGGCTGTGTTACCCTGCGATATTATTCATGACTCACCTTGAGTGCGCATGTACAAAGAGAGAGAGAGAGAGAGAGGCCGATCTCGACCGGCAGGACAGCCCAGACACCCTGGAGGAGGAGCGTGACGTCACCAAAGCCCGTTCCACATTTTATCAACAACAGGTCCACAGATACCGAAGCAGAGAAGTACGGGCCAAGACTTATAATGTTGGCGAACTCGTTCTACGCTTGCCGGAGAAGAAAAAGGACAAACTCAAGCCCAAATGGGAGGGTCCCTTCATCATTTACGAAGTTCTCACTGGAGGAGCGTACCGGCTGCGTTATGCGTCAGACAACCGCCTAGAGCCGAACCCTTGGAACGCGGCCAGACTCTGAATATTCTATGCCTAGCGCCGAACTCTTTGTGCATCTCCTTCTCCCTATTGTTGCCATTGCTTTTTCCTATCTTTTCACTTTTTCCTTTTTTTCATGCGGTTCAACCACACACCTGTGACATACACATACTTAAATATGTACGTCCATTGTACCTGGGTGCTTTTTTGACAGAATCTTGTTAATGTTATTTTTCGAGCATCAAGCTCATCACATATGCGCATTTGCCCCATATATGTACCTTTTCTTCACCATTATATGCATCGATATGACTTAAGTTTTGGCCAAGCTGGGTTGCCTGGCTCCTATGCTTATGCCCTACATTCCCGTTAGTTCGGCTAGGGCATAAAGGGAGCACCTCTACGATTGTTACTGCAGGGTCATCTGGATGAGTAGCTCAGACTCGTGAAGCCGAAAGCTAGCGTTCTTAAGGGAATATTCGGTCGGTGGATTAAAGACGTTTTTGCATTCACCCCATTGTGAACCCCCATATGTTACTTATACTGCGATTGTTACAATTACAGTTCGGACATGCATTTTTACGCATGCAGACCCAGGGAAAGGAACCCCTAACGGAACTATTCTCTCTAGAAGATGTTTCTTACAATCATAATGTAATATAACATAATTAGCCGGATACAACTTGTCTGTTCAAGCAACTATGACCCCTACGCCTGGTTTCCATGCATACCCCGGTCTATTTTACCGCTCAGGTATTCGCAAACACTCTGCCCCTTCAGGTCCAGAGGTCGAAGCGAAAAGGTCTACCATGACAATCATTTTAATATTCAGCTAGAAAGGAAAGTACATAGTCACTTGGACTCAAAAATTTCCTCCTCCATAATGTCCAACAGGCTGTCTAACTTACAATCCTACTGGGAATACTTGGCGGCTAATTTTACTTGGTCATATACCAAATTAATGGGAACTTATTTCCCATCTGACCCTAGAGGTCCGACCCGAGCCATATGATTCGGATCAAGCTTGGTGTACCGTGTTTTCACCATGGCCCAGGCTTCTCGTGCACCTTCCCGACAGGCTGATATCTTCCACAATCGAAAGCGCCGCCGCGCTCCCTTGAATAGCTCTAGGAGCTCCTCCATCTTTCCTGGAGGGGAGGCAGACGGCCACAAGGCCTTGGCAACGCTTCGCATCGCCTGCCGAGCCTGTTCGTGCATGTGCGACAGCTCTTGTAGCAGATTGCTCGAGAATCCGGACATCTCCTCTTTTGGACGACCGGTCAGCATACCTGCAGACATAACTCTGTCAGTCCCTTTTATCTCCGAATTATTAGAAGGTAAGTTCGACCACATACTGAATATGCCGCCTCACAGCCTCTTATTTTCCTTCATAGAGTCAGCCAGCTGGGCCCGTACATCTTTCAGTTCTTCGCCCGGTGAGTGCAGGCATCCTATGACTTGTTTTTCTCATCTCTGACTCGGATCAGAACACGCTCGCCTGCGGCGTGTAGTCTTTTCGCCTCTTTCTCGTCCGCTTGAGCGGCTTTCAATTTCTCCTCCAGTTGATCTGATGATCCTGTTAGGAGATAATCAACAGTATTAGCACAACTGGTATATAATTATTGTTTCTCGATGGAGGGAAATATTACCAGAGGATGCCTTCTTGGAATTTTCCAGTTCGGCAGTAACAGCTGTTAGCTGTGTCCGACACTTTTCTAGCTCTTGGGCTAGCAGGTCGTTCTTCTTCGTAAGATCCTGGTTATACAACGATCCTTAAATCATTTGTACCAACTGCTTCAAGTCTCGGGGGCTACTAGCATATGGTTATCATATTCTGACAGAGTAAACTTACTTGCACATCTTTTAAATGCTGAGTCGTGGCTTTGTTAAGCCCATCTCGAGAAGCTCGGATGTATGCATCAGCCGAGCTGAAGGCATTAAACGTCTCTTCTGAGAAACTGGGTTCTCGTAAAAAGGACCTTCGGCACCGATGATTCATGGCGCTCTCCACTTCCGAATTGGTGACGGATACATCATCTGAATCCTCGGCTGGAGGACAATCCGGTGTCACCCCTGTTTCAGCCCCCGTCTTTACGGAAGGATTTGGATCCCGGCTGGGGGGAGTATGACCGGCCGGACCCTCGGACACAGTCCGTCACACTCTTTTCCTGATACAGGACAAACATAGAAGTCACAATTGGATGCGGCTGCTGAAGAACATATTCACAAATCCATACCTCTTCGATGAAGGCTCGGTCATATCTTTGTTTGCCTTCCTATTCGGAGGCTTGTCCGGCGCGGGGGGCGCTCTCTTTGGAGATGCCCTTGGGGCAGCACGGCGCGTCGAACGCCTCCCCTTTTGAGCACAGGATGGTGCGGTGGGTGAGGCAGAATGAGAGAACTCTTTCGGATGAGATGCCTCCTGATTACTTACGTGTGAAGCAAGGAGAAGACCGGGATAATCGGCGATGATGGCCACTTCTGTGCCATCGTAGCTCACCTGATAAAACACCCCATCCTCGAGCACCACGAATATATCCGTATCCTCTTCGAATCCGGGGTCAAGATCCCGATTGTGGCCCTCGGGTTGCGGGGCGGGGCTGTGAAGCCCGTCATAAATCTTTCGCCAGTGCTGTCATAAATGGACAGGTTAATATTCACTGAAAGTAGCTCAGGGAGTGGAATGTGTAGAGCAGAGGAGTTGGGACTTACCCATCTAGGAGGACTGTACATGAAAAATCCATCTCTGCGCTTGATACGCAGAAATTCCTCTTCCTCCCCTTTGAATAGTTCGGCCAATATTTTGGCAGAGCGGCGGGGGTGTCCGGACCCTTCCTGCCGCAACGGGAGGCGTCATCCTCCCCATTGTAGTGCCACATGGGAAGCCCTCTGTATTGGAATGGCTGAACTCCCCGTACTATGGAGGTTGCCATTACTTTGACTATTGATAATCCGGACTGAGCAAGTGTCCTTATCTTGCTCATGAGTTGACAAACATCCGCACTATCTTCTTCCTCGAGGCTCCGAGGGTGCCAGCTGTGGCGTTTCTTCAAAGGAATGCTTATGAACTCGGGAAGACCCCTCCGGTCTGGGTCTGGAAGTGCGACGTCCTCAGTATAGAACCATTCGGAAGGCCACTCTTTGCATGCCTTTTTCGGTGTGCCGGATAGGTATCCGGTCTCGGCGATGCGCCATATTTCGGCTCCGCCCATTTCAAATATTGATCCCTTGTGGTTGTGCGGAACGAGACAGAATATCTTTCTCCACAATTCAAAATGGGCCTCGCAACCCAGGAATAGCTCGCAAATGGCGACGTAACCCGCGATATGCAGGATGGAGGTCGGGGTAAAGTTGTGTAATTGGAGGCCGTAGTACTCCAGAAGCCCTCGGAGGAACGGGTGAATTGGAAATCCGACACCTCTTAACAGATAAGGGATGAACCACACTCGTTCCCCCCTGGATGGATTGGGGAAATTTTCAGCCTGAGCCGCGCCATTGAAGAAGGTTAATCCTGCTCGAACAGGGACCAAATCCACAGGAGGAAGAAATCCCTATGTTTGTAGCTTCTCCAGCTGACCATGGGATACGGAGCACCTCTCCCACTCGCCTTTTTCTCGGCCGCAAGGATGGGAGGAGGAGTTGGGAGCACTAGCCATGTTGGGGTGGTCTTTCCTAGCAATCTACGAGGATTTTTCCGCGGGGTACCGAATGGATCTGAGATCCAATCTCTTTAAATAGACGTTCTTCCTCGCGTGGCCGGGGTGTCATGTGCAAAAATACCCTAACCTCTCGCATTTGCTTGACACGTGGAGGCTGAAGTTGTTAATACACATAAGCCGAGGGGTACGACATTAAATGGAAGGCCGAATACATCACTTTGAAGTCACCGGAGGAGGAACCCGCCTTGCAATGTCAAAGTCAATCTGCGTGCCGAACACCTCATCATTGAAGTCTGGTTCGGCTACTGAGAGAGTCCTGGACTAAGGGGTCCTCGGGCATCCGGCCTGTTAGCCATGGGCCGGATTGATGGGCTGCAAAGATACGAAGAACGAATACTCTACCCGTGTTCGGATGGGACTCTTCTTGGCGTGGAAGGCAAGCTTGGCATCCGTAGTATGATGATTCCTTTCTCTGTAACCGACCTTATGTAACCCTAGATCCCTCCGGTGTCTATATAAACCGGAGGGCTAGGTCCATAGGAAAGAATAATCATAATCATGGTCATACAGGCTAGACTTTTAGGGTTTTAGCCATTACGATCTCGTGGTAGATCAACTCTTGTAATACTCATATTCACCAAGATTAATCAAGCAGGCAGCAGGGTATTACCTCCATAGAGAGGGCCCGAACCTAGGTAAACATTGTGTCCCCCGTCTCCTGTTACCATCGACCTTAGACGCATAGTTCGGGACCCCCCCCTACCCAAGATCCTCCGGTTTTGACACCGACAGTGGCTCCGTATCGTAAAACGCGATGAATCCTTCTCTCTGATTTTTTTCTCCCCGAACGTGAATATATAGAGTTGGAGTTGACATCGGTGGAGCCTCAGGGGGCCCACGAGGTAGGGGGCGCGCCCTCCACCCTCGTGGACAGGGTGTGGGCCCCCTGGTGTTGATTCTTTCGCCGGTATTTTTGATTAATTCCAAAAATATTCTCCGTGATGTTTCAGGTCATTCCGAGAACTTTTATTTCTGCACAAAAATAACACCATGGCAATTCTGCTGAAAACAGCGTCAGTTCGGGTTAGTTCCGTTCAAATCATGCAAGTTAGAGTCCAAAACAAGGGCAAAAGTGTTTGGAAAAGTAGATACATTGGAGACGTATCAGTGATCCATATCAACTAAACCATGTCCGATCATCACGTGAGATGGACTAGTTTTCAATGGTGAACATCACTATGTTGATCATATCTACTATATGATTCAAGTTCAACCTTTCGGTCTCAGTGTTCCGAGGCCATATCTGCATATGCTAGGCTCGTCAAGTTTAACCCGAGTATTCTGCACGTGCAAAACTGGCTAACCCGTTGTATGTGAACATAGAGCTTATCACACCAGATCATCACGTGGTGTCTCGGCACGACGAACTGTAGCAATGGTGCATACTCAGGGAGAACACTTGTACCTTGAAATTTAGTGAGGGGTCATCTTATAATGCTACCGCCGTACTAAGCAAAATAAGATGCATGAAAAGATAAACATCACATGCAATCAAAATATGTGAGATGATAGGGCCATCATCGTCTTGTGCCTTTTGATCTCCATCTCCAAAGCACCGTCATGATCTCCATCGTCACCGGATTGACACTTTGATCTCCATGGTAGCGTTGTTGTCGTCTCGCCAACTATTGCTTCTACGACTATCGCTACCGCTTAGTGATAAAGTAAAGCAATTACAGGGCGATTGCATTTCATACAATAAAGCGACAACCATAAGGCTCCTGCCTGTTGCCGATAACTTTTACAAAATATGATCATCTCATACAAAAATTTATATCTCATCACGTCTTGACCATATCATATCACAACATGCCTTGCAAAAACAAGTTAGATGCCATCTACTTTGTTGTTGCAAGTTTTATGTGGCTGCTACGGGCTTCTAGCAAGAACTGTTCTTACCTACGCATCAAAACCACAACGATTTTTCGTCAAGTGTGCTGTTTTAACCTTCAACAAGGACAAACACCCACCAGCCACCTGTGTGCGAAGCACGTCAGTAGAACCGGTCTCATGAACGTGGTCATGTAATGTTGGTCCGGGCCGCTTCATCCAACAATACCGCTGAATCAAAATAAGATGTTGGTGGTAAGCAATCTGACTATTATTGCCCACAACTCTTTGTGTTCTACTCGTGCATATCATCTATGCATAGACCTGGCTCAGATGCCACTGTTGGGAAATGTAGCATGCAATTCAAAAAAATTTCCTACGCTCATGCAAGATCTATCTAGGAGATGCATAGCAACGAGAGGGGGAGAGTGTGTCCATGTACCCTCGTAGACCAAAAGCGAAAGCGTTAGTTTAACGCGGTTGATGTAGTCGAACGTCTTCATGATCCAACCGATCTTAGTACGGAACATTAGCACGACGAGCGATGATGTCCCTCAAACTCTTGATCTAGTAGAGGGTCGAGGGAGAGTTCCATTAGCACGACGCCGTGGTGACGGTGTTGGTGATTTGATCCGCGCATGGCTTCGCCTAAGCACTACGACGCTATGATCGTAGGAGTAAACTGTGGAGGGGGGCACCGCACACAGCTAAGAGGTCAACTGTTGTGTCTTTGGGGTGCCTCCTGCCCCCGTCTATAAAGGAAAGGGGGAGAAGGTGGCCGGCCATGAGGCGCGCGCCATGGGGGGGAGTCCTACTAGGAGTAGGATTCGCCCCCCCTTTTTCCTTTCTTCACCGAAGGGAAAAGGAAGGAGAGGGAGAGGAAAGGGGGCCACACCCCCTCCTCCTTCTCCTATTCGGACTCCATAGGAGGGGGCACGCAACACCCCCCGCGGGCTTCCCTCTCTCTCCCTTAGGGCCCATGTAGGCCCAATACTTCCCCGGGGAGTTCCGGTAACACCTCGGTAATCCGGTAAAATACCTGAACCACTGGAAACCCTTCTGATGTCCGAATACTACCTCCAATATATGGATCTTTACCTCTCGACCATTTTGAGACTCCTCGTCATGTCCGTGATCTCATCCTGGACTCTGAGCAAACTTCGGTCACCAAAACACATAACTCATAATACAAATCATCATCGAACGTTAAGCGTGCGGACCCTACGGGTTCGAGAACTATGTAGACATGACCGACACAAATCTCCGGTCAATAACCAATAGCGGAACCTAGATGCTCATATTGGTTCCTACATATTCTACGAAGATCTTTATCGATCAAACCGCATAACAACATACGCCATTCCCATTGTCATCGGTATGGTACTTGCCCGAGATTCAATCGTCGGTATCATCATACGTAGTTCAATCTCGTTACCAGCAAGTGATGTCTACTACACAACCTTCTTCTTGTAGACGTTGTTGGGCCTGCAAGTGCACATGTTTGTAGGACAGTAGCAAATTTCCCTCAAGTGGATGACCTAAGGTTTATCAATCCGTGGGAGGCTTAGGATGAAGATGGTCTCTCTCAAACAACCCCGCAACCAAATAACAAAGAGTCTCTTGTGTCCCCAACACACCCAATACAATGGTAAATTGAATAGGTGCACTAGTTCGTGAAGAGATGGTGATACAAGTGCAATATGGATGGTAGATAAAGGTTTTTGTAATCTGAAAATATAAAAACAGCAAGGTAACAAGTGGTAAAAGTGAGCGAAACGGTATTGCAATGATAGGAAACAAGGCCTAGGGTTCATACTTTCACTAGTGCAAGTTCTCTCAACAATAATAACATAGATAGATCATATAACAATCCCTCAACATGCAACAAAGAGTCACTCCAAAACCACTAATAGCGGAGAACAAACATAGAGATTATGGTAGGGTACGAAACCACCTCAAAGCTATTCTTTCAGATCAATCTATAAAAGAGTTCGTACTAGAATAACACCTTAAGACACAAATCAACCAAAACCCTAATGTCACCTAGATACTCCATTGTCACCTCAAGTATCCGTGGGCTTGATTATACGATATGCATCACATAATCTCAGATTCATCCAACCAACATAAAAGTACTTCAAAGAGTGCCCCAAAGTTTCTACCGGAGAGTCAAGAACGTGTGCCAACCCCTATGCATAGGTTCCCAATGTCACAAAACCCGCAAGTTGATCACCAAGACATACATCAAGTGTTCTCATAAAATATTGATAAGTTAACTTCAAAGGGGAAACTCAATTCATCACAAGAGAGTAGAGGGGGAGAAACATCATAAGATCCAACTACAATAGCAAAGCTCGGGATACATCAAGATCGTGCCATAGAACACGAGAGAGAACACGAGAGAGAGAGATCAAACACATAGCTACTGGTACATACCCTCAGCCCCGAGGGTGAACTACTCCCTCCTCGTCATGGAGAGCGTCGGAATGATGAAGATGGCCACCGGAGATGGATCCCTCCGGCAGGTACGGAAAGGGGTCCCATTGGTTTTGGTGGTTACGGAGGCTTGCGGCGGAACTCCCGATCTATCTTCTGCTACGGAAGTTTTAGTGCGTGAGGTATATATGGGTGAAAGAATGCGTCGGTGGAGCTACGGGGCCCCACGAGGCAGGGGCGCTCGGGGGTGGGCGCGCCCACACCTCGTGTGCACCTCCTGTATCTTCCGACGTGGGGTCCAAGTCCATCGTGGGTTTCCTTCCAAAAATAACTTCTTTAGTTGATTTCGTTCCGTTTTGACTCCGTCTGATATTCCTTTTCCTCGAAACACTGAAATAGGCATAAAACAACAAATCTGGGCTGGGCCTCCGGTTAATAGGTTAGTCCCAAAAATAATATAAAAGTGGAAAATAAAGCTCAATATTTCCTAAAACAGTAGATAATATAGCATGGAGCAATCAAAAATTATAGATACGTTGGAGACGTATCAAGCATCCCCAAGCTTAATTCCTGCTCGTCCTAGAGTAGGTAAATGATAAAAAAGAATTTTTGATGCGGAGTGATACTTTGGCATAATTTCAATGTAATTCTTCTTACTTGCGACATGAATATTCAGATCCGAAAGATTCAAGACAAAAGTTCATATTGACATAAAAATAATAATACTTCAAGCATACTAATCAAAGTAATCATGTCTTTTCAAAATAGCATGGCAAAAGAAAGTTCATCCCTACAAAATCATATAGTTAGGCTATGCTTCATTTTCGTCACACAAAGATGTTCCCAACTTCTATACCCCCGATGGCAAGCCAAGCAATTGTTTCATACTTAAATAATCTCAAACTTTTTCAACCTTCACGCAATACATGAGCGTGAGCCATGTATATAGCACTATGGGTGGAATAGAATATGATGATGGGGATTGTGTGGAGAAGACAAAAGGAGAAAGTCTCACATTGACGAGGATAATCAACGGGCTATGGAGATGCCCATCAATTGATGTCAACATGAGGAGTAGGGATTGCCACGCAACGGATGCACTAGAGCTATGAATGCTCAACAAAAGAAAAGTAGTGGGTGTGCATCCAACTTGCTTGCTCATGAAGACCTAGGGCATTTTTAGGAATCCCATCGTAGGAATATACAAGCCAAGTTCTATAACGAAAAATTCCCACTAGTATAAAAAGACAACTTATGAGACTCACTATATGAAAAACATGGTGCTACTTTGAAGCACAAGTGTGGAAAAAGAGATAGTAGCATTGCCCTTTTTATTTATTTTCTTTTTTTGGGCCTTTTTTTGCCTTTCTCTTTTTTGGGCCTTTCTCCTTTTTTTGGGCAATGCTCTAATAATGATGATCATCACACTTCTTTTGATTACAACATAAGGATTACAACTCGAAACTAGAACAAGATATGACTCTATATGAATGCCTCCGTGATGTGCAGGATGGTGCAATGAATCAAGAGTGACATGTATGAAAAATAATGCATGGTGGCTTTGCCACAAATACGATGTCAACTACATGATCATGCAACGGCAATATGACAAAAGTAAAGTATGTCATGATGACGATGAACGGAACGGTGGAAAGTTGCATGGAAATATATCTCGGAATGGCTATGGAAATGCCATAAATAGGTAGGTATGGTGGCTGTTTTGAGGAAGATATAATTAGGTTTATGTGTGAAAGAGTGTATCATATCACGGGGTTTGGATGCACCGGCGAAGTTTGCACCAACTCTCAATGTGAGAAAGGGTAATGCACGGTACCGAAGAGGCTAGCAAAGGCAGAAAGGTAAAAAGTGTGTATAATCCATGGACTCTACATTAGTCAAAAGAACTCATATACTTATTGCAAAAATTTAGAAGTCATCAAAAATCAAGTACTACACGCATGCTCCTAGGGGGATAGATTGGTAGGAAAAGACCATCGCTCGTCCCCGACCGCCACTCATAAGGATGCACAAGCCAGGTACACTTCATGTTTCAAATTTGTTACACAACTTTAACCATACGTGCATGCTACGGGACTTGCTAACTTCAACACAAGTATCTCTCAAATTCACAACTACTCAACTAGCATGACTTTGATATTATTACCTCCATATCTCAAAACAATTATCAAGCATCAAACTTTTCTTAGTATTCAACACACTCATAAGAAAGTTTCACATATCTTGAACACTAAGTATATTAACATTAAGCAAATTACCATGCTATTAACGACTCTCAAAATAGTCTAAGTGAAGCATGAGAGTTCATTAATTTCTACAAAATAAATCCACCACCGTGCTCTAAAAGATATAAGTGAAGTACTAGAGCAATAACAAAAACTACTCCGAAAGATATAAGTGAAGATCAATGAGTAGTCGAATAATTGTGCAACTATGTGAAGACTCTCCCATTTAATAATTTCAGATCTTGGTATTGTATCCAAACAGCAAGCAAAACAAAATAAAACTACATGACGCTCCAAGCAAAACACATATCATGTGGTGAATAAAAATATAGCTCCAAGTAAAGTTACCGATGAACGAAGACGAAGGAGGGGATGCCTTCCGGGGCATCCCCAAGCTTAGGCGATTGGTTGTCCTTGAATATTACCTTGGTGTGCCTTGGGCATCCCCAAGCTTAGGCTCTTGCCACTCCTTATTCCTTAGTCCATCGAATCTTTACCCAAAACTTGAAAACTTCAACCACACAAAACTTAACAGAAAACTCGTGAGCTCCGTTAGCGAAAGAAAACAAAACACCACTTCAAGGTACTGTAATGAACTCATTCTTTATTTATATTGGTGTTAAACCTAATGTATTCCAACTTCTCTATGGATTATAAACTATTTTACTAGCCATAGATTCATCAAAATAAGCAAACAACACACGAAAAACAGAATCTGTCAAAAACAGAACAGTCTGTAGTAATCTGTAACTAATGCAAACTTAGGGAACTCAAAAATTCTACCATAAATTGGTGGACCTGAGGAATTTGTCTAGTAATCATCTTCAAAAAGAATCAACTAAATAGCACTCTCCAGTAAAAAGTTCTAGCTAATCTCGTGAACGCTAAAGTTTCTGTTTTTTACAGCATGATCATAAAGACTTCACCCAAGTCTTCCCAAAGGTTCTACTTGGCACAAACACTAATTAAAACATGAAAACACATCTAACTAGAAGCTAGATGGATTATTTATTACTAAACAGAAGCAAAAAGAAAGAAACTAAAATAAAATTGGGTTGCCTCCCAACAAGCGCTAACGTTTAACGCCCCTAGCTAGGCATGATGATTTCAATGATGCTCACATAAAAGATAAGAATTGAAACATAAACAGAGCATCATGAAGAATATGACTAGCACATTTAAGTCTAACCCACTTCCTATGCATAGGGATTTTGTGAGCAAACAACTTATGGGAACAATAATCAACAAGCATAGGAAGGTAAAACAAGCATAGCTTCAAGATTTTCAACACATAGAGAGGAAACTTGATATTATTGCAATATGTAGAAGCATATATTCCTCCCTCATAATAATTTTAAGTAGCATCATGAATGAATTCAACAATATAACCAGCACATAAAGCATTCTTTTCATGATCTACTTGCATAGAAATTTTACTACTCTCCACATAAGCAAAATTCTTCTCTTCAATAGTAGTGGGAGCAAACTCAACAAAATAACTATCATATGATTGAAAATTAAGATCAAGATGACAAGTTTCATGGTTATCATTATTATTTAAAGCATACGTGTCATCACAATAATCATCATAGATAGGAGGCATGCTTTCATCATAGTAAATTTGCTCAACAAAGCTTGGGGGACAAAAAATATCATCTTCATCAAACATAGCTTCCCCAAGCTTGTGGCTTTTCATATCATTAGCATCATGGATATTCAAGGAGTTCATACTAACAACATGCAATCATGCTCATCATTCACATATTTTATGCCAAGCATTCTATGTAATTCTTCTTCTAGCACTTTGGCACAATTTTCTTTTCCATCATACTCACGAAAGATATTAAAAAGATGAAGCATATGAGACAAACTCAATTCCATTTTTTTGTAGTTTTCTTTTATAGACTAACTAGTGCTAAAACAAGAAACAAAAAGATTCGATTGCAAGAACTAAAGGTATACCTTCACTTACCTAGCCTCCCCGGCAACGGCGCCAGAAAAGACCTTGATGTCTACTACACAACCTTCTTCTTGTAGACGTTGTTGGGCCTGCAAGTGCACAGGTTTGTAGGACAGTAGCAAATTTCCCTCAAGAGGATGACCTAAGGTTTATCAATCCGTGGGAGGCGTAGGATGAAGATGGTCTCTCTCAAACAACCCTGCAACCAAATAACAAATAGTCTCTTGTGTACCCAACACACCCAATACAATGGTAAATTGTATAGGTGCACTAGTTCGGCGAAGAGATGGTGATACAAGTGCAATATGGATGGTAGATAAAGGTTTTTGTAATCTGAAAATATAAAAACAGCAAGGTAACAAGTGGTAAAAGTGAGCGTAATCGGTATTGCAATGATAGGAAACAAGGCCTAGGGTTCATACTTTCACTAGTGCAAGTTCTCTCAACAATAATAACATAGATAGATCATATAACAATCCCTCAACATGCAACAAAGAGTCACTCCAAAGCCACTAATAGCGGAGAACAAGCGTAGAGATTATGGTAGGGTACGAAACCACCTCAAAGCTATTCTTTGGATCAATCTATAAAAGAGTTCGTACTAGAATAACACCTTAAGACACAAATCAACCAAAACCCTAATGTCACCTAGATACTCCATTGTCACCTCAAGTATCCGTGGGCATGATTATACGATATGCATCACATAATCTCAGATTCATCCAACCAACATAAAAGTACTTCAAAGAGTGCCCCAAAGTTTCTACCGGAGAGTCAAGAACGTGTGCCAACCCCTATGCACAGGTTCCCAATGTCACAAAACCCGCAAGTTGATCACCAAGACGTACATCAAGTGTTCTCATAAAAGACTCAATCCGATAAGACAACTTCAAAGGGGAAACTCAATTCATCACAAGAGAGTAGAGGGGGAGAAACATCATAAGATCCAACTACAATAGCAAAGATCGGGATACATCAAGATCGTGCCATAGAACACGAGAGAGAACATGAGAGAGAGAGAGAGAGATCAAACACATAGCTACTGGTACATACCCTCAGCCCCGAGGGTGAACTACTCCCTCCTCGTCATGGAGAGCGTCGGGATGATGAAGATGGCCACCGGAGATGGATCCCCTCCCGTGAGAATGCAGGAAAGGGGCCCCGATTGGTTTTGGTGGTTACGGAGGCTTGCGTGGCGGAACTCCCGATCTATCTTCTGTTCTGGAAGTTTTAGGGTACGTAGGTATATATGGGTGAAAGGAGTACGTCGGTGGAGCTACGGGGGCCCCATGAGGCAGGGGGGCGCGCCTAGGGGGGGTGGGCGTGCCCCCCGCCCTCGTGAGCACCTCCTGTATCTTATGACGTGGGGTCCAAGTCCATCAGGTGGGTTTCCTTCCAAAAATAACTTCTCCAGTTGATTTCGTTCCGTTTTGACTCCGTCTGATATTCCTTTTCCTCGAACCACTGAAATAGGCATAAAAGCATAAATCAGGTTGGGCCTCCGGTTAATTGGTTAGTCCCAAAAATAATATAAAAGTGGAAAATAAAGCCCAATATTGCCTAAAACAGTAGATAATATAGCATGGAGCAATCAAAAATTATAGATACGTTGGAGACGTATCAAGCATTCCCAAGCTTAATTCCTGCTCGTCCTCGAGTAGGTAAATGATAAAAAAGAATTTTTGATGCGGAGTTATACTTTGGCATAATTTGAATGTAATTCTTCTTACTTGTGACATGAATATTCAGATCCGAAAGATTCAAGAAAAGTGTTCATATTGACACAAAAATGATAATACTTCAAGCATACTAATCAAAGTAATCATGTCTTCTCAAAATAGCATGGCAAAAGAAAGTTCATCCCTACAAAATCATATAGTTAGGCTATGCTTCATTTTCGTCACACAAAGATGTTCCCAACTTCTATACCCCGATGACAAGCCAAGCAATTGTTTCATACTTAAATAATCTCAAACTTTTTCAACCTTCACGCAATACATGAGCGTGAGCCATGGATATAGCACTATGGGTGGAATAGAATATGATGATGGGGATTGTGTGGAGAAGACAAAAAAGGAGAAAGTCTCACATTGACGAGGATAATCAACGGGCTATGGAGATGCCCATTAATTGATGTCAACATGATGAGTAGGGATTGCCATGCAACGGATGCAGTAAAGCTATGAATGCTCAACAAAAGAAAACTAGTGGGTGTGCATCCAACTTGCTTGCTCATGAAGACCTAGGGCATTTTGGGGAAGCCCATCGTAGGAATATACAAGCCAAGTTCTATAACGAAAAATTCCCACTAGTATAAAAAGACAACTTATGAGACTCACTATATAAAAAACATGGTGCTACTTTGAAGCACAAGTGTGGAAAAAGAGATAGTAGCATTGCCCTTTTTATTTATTTTCTTTGTTTTGGTCCTTTTTTTTGCCTTTCTATTTTTTTGGGCCTTTCTCTTTTTTTGCCTTTCTCCTTTTTTTGGGCAATGCTCTAATAATGATGATCATCACACTTCTTTTGATTACAACATAAGGATTACAACTCGAAACTAGAACAAGGTATGACTCTATATGAATGCCTCCGGCGGTGTATCGGGATGGTGGAATGAATCAAGAGTGACATGTATGAAAAATAATGCATGGTGGCTTTGCCACAAATACGATGTCAACTACATGATCATGCAATGTCAATATGACAAAAGTAAAGTATGTCATGATGATGATGAATGGAACGGTGGAAAGTTGCATGGCAATATATCTCGGAATGGCTATGGAAATGCCATAAATAGGTAGGTATGGTGGCTGTTTTGAGGAAGATATAAGGTGGTTTATGTGTGAAAGAGCGTATCATATCACGGGGTTTGGATGCACCGGCGAAGTTTGCACCAACTCCTATTGTGAGAAAGGGCAATGCACGGTACCAAAGAGGCTAGCAAAGGCGGAAAGGTAAAAAGTGCGTATAATCAATGGACTCAACATTAGTCAAAACAACTCATATAATTATTGCAAAAATTTAGAAGTCATCAAAAATCAAGTACTACACGCATGCTCCTAGGGGGATAGATTGGTAGGAAAAGACCATCACTCGTCCAAGTAACAAATAGTTTTGTGATGAGGTAAATTGTAACGAGCAACAAGTAACAAAAGTAAACACGGTGCAGCAAGGTGGCCCAATACTTTTTGTAGCAAAGGACAAGCCTGGACAAACTCTTATAATGGGAAAAGCGCTCCCGAGGACACATGGGAATATCATCAAGCTAGTTTTCATCACGTTCATATGATTCGCGTTCGGTACTTTGATAATTTGATATGTGGGTGGACCGGTGCTTGGGTGATGTTCTTACTTGAACAAGCATCCCACTTATGATTAACCTCTATTGCTAGCATCCGCAACTACAACAAAAGTATTAAGGTAAACCTAACCATAGCATGAAACATATGGATCCAAATCAGCCCCTTACGAAGCAACGCATAAACTAGGGTTTAAGCACATCACTCTAGCAACCCATCATCTACTTATTACTTCCCAATGCCTTCCTCTAGGCCCAAATAATGGTGAAGTGTTATGTAGTTGACGTTCACATAACACCACTAGAGGCTAGACAACATACATCTCATCAAAATATCGAACGAATACCAAATTCACATGACTACTAATAGCAAGACTTCTCCCGTGTCCTCGGGAACAAACGTAACTACTCACAAAGCATATTCATGTTCATAATCAGAGGGGTAATAATATGCATAAAGGATCTGAACATATGATCTTCCACCAAATAAACCAACTAGCATCAACTACAAGGAGTAATCAACACTACTAGCAACCTACTAGCACCAATCCCGGACTTGGAGACAAGAATTGGATACAAGAGATGAACTAGGGTTTGGAGATGAGATGGTGTTGGTGAAGATGTTGGAGATTGCCCTCTCTCGATGAGAGGAGCGTTGGTCATGATGACAACGATGATTTCCCCCTCCCGGAGGGAAGTGTCCCCAGCAGAACAGCTCTGCCGGAGCCCTAGATTGGTTCCTTCAAGGTTCCGCCTCGTGGCGACGGAGTCTCGTCCCAAAAGGTTGCTTCTGATTTTTTTCTCATCGAAATACTTCATATAGGAGAAGATGGGAATCAGAGGGCCACCAGGGGGCCCACGAGGTAGGGGGCGCGCCCAGGGGGGTAGGGCGCGCCCCCCACCCTCGTGAGCAGGGTGTGGGCCCCCTGGCCTTCATCTTTGGCGACGATTTTTCTTTATTTATTTTAAGACATTATGTGGAGTTTCAAGACTTTTGGTGTTGCACAGAATAGGTCTCCAATATTTGCTCCTTTTCCAGCCCAGAATTCCAGCTGCAGGCATTCTCCCTCTTCATGTAAACCTTTTAAAATAAGAGAGAATAGCCATAAGTATTGTGACATAACGTGAAATAACAGCCCATAATGCGATAAATATCGATATAAAAGCATGATGCAAAATGGACGTATCAACTCCCCCAAGCTTAGACCTCGCTTGTCCTCAAGAGAAAAGCCAATAACAATAAATATGTCCTCATGTTTAGAGGTAGAGGCGTCGATAAAAATAAAATACGGACATGAAGGCATCATGATTATTCTCATAACAGCAATGTATATAGATTTGTCATATGATTACTTATGTTCAAGTGATGATCTTTTCACAATGCAAAAGTATGAATCAGAAACCTTATTGGGCACTAACAAATTATAACCTCAGTCATTGAAGCAATTGCAATTTATCATAACATCGGAAAGAGTCTATGTCAGAGCTTAAAAGCAAGTCCACATACTCAACTATCACTTAGTCCTTCATAATTGCTAGCACTCACGCAATACTTGTGGTTACGGAGTTTTAATCGGACACGAGAGAAAGATAGGGGCTTATAGTTTTGCCCCACAACCTTTTACCTCAAGGGTAATGTCAACAATAACAATTCATGCTCCCCTACATCCAATTAGATAAATATATCATGTTCTTTCCAACATGCTGGGTTTGCCAAAGGATAAAATGAAAAAGGAAATGTGAAGATCACCGTGACTCTTGCATAAGGTAGAAGATAATAATAAAAGATATGCCCTTCACAGAGGGAAGCAGAGGTTGCCATGCGCTTTTATGGTTGGATGCACAAAATCTTAATGCAAAAGAACGTTACTTTATATTGCCCCTTGTATGTGGAACTTTATTATGCAGTCCGTCGCTTTTATTACTTCCACAACAAGTTCGTACAAAGCTTATTTCTTTGCACTAATAAGTCATGCATATTTAGAGAGAAATTTTTATTGCTTGCACCGATGACAACTTACTTGAAGGATCTTACTCAATCCATAGGTAGATATGGTGGACTCTCATGGCTAAACTGGTTTAAGGGTATTTGGAAGCACAAGTAGTATCTCTACTTGGTGCTGAGAATTTAGCTAACATGAGGGGGAAAGGCAAGCTCAACATGTTAGAGGATCCATGACAACATACTTTATCTCAGATACAAGAAAACATAACTCATTATGTTGTCTTCCTTGTCCAACATCAACTCTTTAGCATGTCATATTTTAATGAGTGCTCCCGATCATAAAAGATGTCAATGATAATATATCTATATGTGAAACCTCTCTCTCCTTATTACTTCCTATTAATTGCAACGATGACCAAAGCTATATTTGCCAACTCCCAAAAACTTCTAATCATCATACTCTTTCTATGTGAAGTCATTACTTTCAATAAGATCAATATGAACTCTTTGTTTCTTTTTATTCTTTTTCTTTTTCTTTCTATTATCCACCCAAGATCATGGCAAAACAATCAAGCCCTTGACTCAACACTAATCTTTTTATATATATAGCTCACGGACTCGATTACATAGAGGAATCATAAAGCAAAACTTCAAAACTAGATCATGCCATGACTTTATTCTACTAAATCAAGATACTACTAATAGGATCGAACTAAGAAAAAGCAGTAAAGATAGGAGTTGTGATGGTGATACGATCACGGGGCACCTCCCCAAGCTTGGCGGTTGCCAAGGGAGTGCCCATACCCATGTGATTATATCTCCTTCTTTGTTGTTGGAGGAAGTGGAGGTGTTGTCGATGATGCGGGCTTGTCGTCCACCTTCCATGGCATAGGCTCACCATCATAGAAGGATGATCGAGTCTTCGGAATCCTCAAATCTGCAGCCAAACTCATCCTTTTGAATCTATATTCATACTCACAGTTTTGATTTTGCAGATCATAGATTTGGGCTTGGAGGTGCTCGATCTTCTCATGTAGCTTGAAGATGGCTTCCTCGGTGTTCTTGGCATCCGGCTCGTAGTTGTTGGTGAACTCCGCGAGCATCTTGTGGCTAGCGTTAATTCCACGCTCCACCATGCCCTGGCACTTGAAAACTTGTTGCTCCATTGCTTCGAGCCTTGCCTCCACGCTTCCAGCTCCCTTGGGTCCCTCAACATCGCGGATGTGCAGCAACCCAGCACGCATCTCAATGGTTTGAGGGTTTTGCAGCACCTCCGTGAGGTAAGGGTTGATCAGCTTCTCGAAGAACTTGTCCTTGGAAGCACTTGGGGACGTCATGATGATCTAGATCTGTCAGAAAAACAGCTCGAAACAAGGACAGGGGATATTTGCGTGATACGGGAGTCAAAACCTTCGAGAGAATATATAATGAATTTTTACCGACCAAAATACGTATCATGCAAGAAAACAGAGTCCGGAGGGCACACGAGGTGCTCACGAGGTAGGGGGCGCGCCCAGGGGGGTAGGGCGCGCCCTCCACCCTCGTGAAGGCCTCGTGTCCTTCCTGATCGCCACTTATTTTTCTATTTTTCTAAATATTCCAAAACAGAGAAATATTGCCTTAAAAATTGTTTTGGACTCGGTTTACTTACCGTACCACATACCTATTCCTTTTCGAGTCCAAGCAGTCCGGAAAGTGTCCCTTATGTATTCCTCCGGGTTACGGTTTCAATAATATTGGTTTCAACATTTATGGGTTTACCTGAGATATAATATTTGATTCTTTGACCGTTTACCACCTTCGGATTTGTGCCTTCGAAGTTGTTGATTTTATGGCACCGGAACGATTGACCTCCTCGATAACATTGGGACCTTCCCATTTAGAGAGAAGTTTTCCTGCAAAAAATCTTAAACGAGAGTTGTATAGCAATACATAATCACCTACCTTAAACTCACGCTTTTGTATCCTTTTGCCATGCCATCTTTTAACTTTTTCTTTAAACAACTTGGCATTTTCATAGGCTTGGGTTCTCCATTCATCAAGTGAGCTAATATCAAATAACCTCTTCTCACCGGGCGAGTTTGAAATCATAGTTGAGCTCTTTAATAGCCCAATATGCATTATGTTCTAGTTCGAGAGGTAAGTGACATGCTTTTCCATAAACCATTTTATACGGAGACATACCCATAGGATTCTTATATGCAGTTCTATATGCCCATAATGCATCATCAAGTTTCTTGGACCAATTCTTTCTAGACCTATTAACAGTCTTTTGCAAAATTAATTTGAGCTCTCTATTACTCAATTCTACTTGACCACTAGACTGTGGGTGATAAGGAGATGCAATTCTATGATTAACGTCATATTTAGCAAACATTTTACGGAAAGCGCCATGAATAAAACGTGAACCACCATCACTCATTAAATATCTAGGGACTCCAGACCTCGGAAAAATAACTTCCTTAAGCATTTTAATAGAAGTGTTATGATCAGCACTACTAGTTGGAATAGCTTCTACCCACTTAGTAACATAATCAACAGCAACTAAAATATGTGTATATCCATTAGAGGTAGGAAAGGGTCCCATATAATCAAAGCCCCAAACATCAAATGGTTCAATAACAAGTGAATAATTCATAGGCAATTCTTGACGTCTACTAATATTACCAATTCTTTGACATTCATCACAAGACAAAACAAACTTACGCGCATCTATGAAGAGAGTGGGCCAATAAAACCGGATTGCAATACCTTATGTGCAGTTCTATCTCCAGCGTGGTGTCCTCCATAAGCTTCGGAGTGACACTTGCGTGAGGATCTGTTCCTGTTCATGCTCAGGCACACAACGTCTAATAACACCATCTACTCCTTCTTTATAAAGATGTGGGTCATCCCAAAAGTAATGCTGTAAATCATAAAAGAACTTTTTCTTTTGTTGGTATGTGAAGCTAGGTGGTATAAATTTAGCAAAAATATAATTAGCATAATCAGCATACCATGGAGTGCTACGAGAAGTGCTTATGACATTTAATTGTTCATCAGGAAAGCTATCATCAATAGGTAGTGGGTCATCAAGAACATTCTCTAACCTAGATAAATTGTCTGCAACGGGATTCTCAGCTCCTTTTCTATCAACAATATGCAAATAAAATTCTTGTAGCAAGAGAACCCATAAGATATTTAATAGCAGCATGATCAGTATGAATAGTTACTTTAGAATCAACAATATAGGGTCTGAATTTATCACAAGCAAACACAACTGCAAAAAGTTCCTTTTCGGTAGTAGCATAATTTCTTTGAGCATTGTCTAGAGTCTTACTAGCATAATGGATAACATTTAACTTCTTATCAACTCTTTGCCCTAGAACAACACCTACTGACATAATCACTAGCATCACACATAATTTCAAAGGGTAAATTCCAATCGGTGGCTGAACAACAGGTGCGAGACTAATGCTTTCTTAAGTATTTCAAATGTTTCTACACAATCATCATCAAAGACAAATGGTACATCTTTTTGTAATAAATTAGTCGAGGTCGAGAAATTTTTGAGAAGTCCTTAATGAACCTCCTATAAAATCCGGCGTGACCAAGGAAACTTCTTATACCTTTGATGTCCTTGGGACATGGCATCTTTTCAATAGCATCAACCTTGGCTTTATCAACTTCAATACCTCTTTAGAAACTTTGTGCCCCAAGACAATACCTTAATTAACCATAAAGTGGCACTTTTCCCAATTCAAGACAAGATTAGTTTCTTCACATCTACGCAAAACTCGATCAAGATTGCTCAAGAAATCGTCAAAAGAGGAACCATAGGCGGAAAAAGTCATCCATGAAAACCTCACAAATCTTTTCACAAAAGTCAGAGAATATAGCCATCATGCATCTTTGAAAGGTAGCAGGTGCATTACATAAACCAAAAGGCATATGTCTATAAGCAAAAGTACCAAAAGGGCATGTAAAAGTAGTCTTTGATTGATCGGAATCAATTCATCTTTATCATTAGGGACAATAGTAATACCTCCCTTCTTAGGGACACAATGGACATGACTTACCCACTGACTATCAACAACGGGATAAATTATACCTCCCTCCAGAAGCTTGAGTATTTCTTTTCTTACCACTTATTTCATTTTAGGATTCAAACCTCGTTGAGGATCACGAACTGGTTTGGCATCCGCTTCCAAATTTATTTTATGTTGACATAGAGTGGGACTAATGCCCTTAAGATCATCGAGAGTATATCCAATAGCGGCACGGTGCTTCTTCAGAGTTTTCAATAATCTTTCTTCTTCATGCTCTGAAAGGTTAGCACTAATAATAACAAGATATATTTTCTTTTCATCAAGATAAGCATATTTCAGATTATCAGGCAATGGTTTAAGCTCAAACATGGGATCACCCTTGGGTGGAGGAGGATCCCCTAGGATTTCAACAGGCAAATTGTGTTGCAGAATAGGTTCCTGTTTAAAGAATACTTCATCTATTTCCCTTCTTTCATTCATGAACATCTCATTTTCATGGTCTAGCAAATAGTGTTCCAAAGGATCACTAGGAGGCACAACAATAGAAGCAAGACCAATAATTTCATCTTTACTAGGCAATTCTTCCTCACGATGTTGTTTGCTAAATTTAGAGAAATTAAACTTATGAACCATATCATCCAAGCCAACAGTAACAACATTCTTTTCGCAATCTATCCTAGCATTATCAGTGTTCAAGAAGGGTCTACCAAATATAATGGGACAAAAGCTATCTTGTGGAGAACCAAGAACAAGAAAATCAGCGGGATATTTAGTTTTCCCACAGAAGACTTCAACATCTCTAACAATTCCCACTGGCGATATGGTATCTCTATTGGAAAGTTTAATTGTAACATCAATATCTTCTATCTCAGCGGGTGCAATTTCATGCTTAATTTCTTCATACAAGGTAATAGGTATAACACTAGCACTAGCACCCATATCACATAAGACATGATAACAATGATCTCCTATTTTAACAGAAATAACAGGCACAGGGTCCAGCAATTCTAGCAGTTACACCACATAATTGAATAACATGCCCATCAATATTATCAGACAAAAGATCTTTAACAATAGCAATATTAGGTTCTACTTTAACTTGCTCAGGAGGTGTATAAGTTCTAATATTGCTTTTACTTAACAATGATTGAAGCTTTAGCATGATCCTTTACTCTAACGAGGAAAGGTGGTTTCTCAACATAAGAGGTAGGAACAATAGGATCATTATAAGTGACAGTCTTTTCTTCAACTTTAATAGGTGCAGCTACTTTTACTTCTATGGGAGGATGATATTTAAACCACTTCTCTTTAGGGAGATCAACATAAGTAGCAAAAGATTCACGAGAAAGAAGCTACTATCTCAGAGTCAAGTCCATATTTAGTGCTAAACTTACGGAAAATATCGGTATCCATAAAAGATTTAACACAATCAAACTTAGGTGTCATACGACTCCTTACCTTCGTCGAGGTCGCAATCTTCAGGTTGCATTTAATTCTATCCAATAAATTCCATTTGAATTCAATAGTCTTCATCATAAAAGAGCCAAAGACAAGAAGTATCGAGCATGGTGCGATTGTTATCAGAAAGCCGAGCATAAAAATTCTGAAGAATTGTCACTTTTGAGAGCTCATGATTGGGGCAGGAATATAACATTGATTTAAGCCTCCCCAAGCTTGAGTGATACTTTCTCCTTCGCGAGGCCAAAAGTTATATATACAATTGCGACCACGATGAACAAGATGCATAGGGTAATACTTTTGATGAAATTCCAATTTCAATCTTTTATAGTTCCATGATCTCGTATCATCACATAGCCTATACCATGTCAATGCGTCTTCCTTCAAAGATAAAGGAAAGACCTTCTTCTTAACAACATCATCGGGTATACCTGCAAGCTTAAATAATCCACAAACTTCATCCACATAGAGTAGATGTTCATCAGGATGCTTTGTTCCATCTCCTGTAAAAGTATTAGCCAGCAGTTTTTCCATCATACCCGAAGGAACTTAAAAAGGAGTTTCATTTTCAATAGGTTCAGTAGGTTGAGGAGCAACTCTTTGCTCTACTGGACGGGGTGAAGATACCCCGAACAAGCCCCTCAGAGAATTACTTTCCATAGTAACAAGTGATGATGAAATTTCAGCACACTATATAAATTTTTCCTTACCAAATTCCACCTACCAAAGGCGCTACACTCCCGGCAACGGCCTTGAGAAAAGAGTCTTGATGACCCACAAGTATAGGGGATCTATCATAGTCCTTTCGATAAGTAAGAGTGTCGAACCCAACGTTGAGCAGAAGGAAATGATAAGCGGTTTCCAGCAAGGTATTCTCCGCAAGTACAGAAATAAGTGGTAACAGATAGTTTTGTGATGAGGTAAATTGTAACGAGCAAAAAGAAAGAAAAGTAAACACGGTGCAGCAAGGTGGCCCAATCCTTTTTGTAGCAAAGGACAAGCCTGGACAAACTCTTATAATAGGAAAAGCGCTCCCGAGGACACTTGTGAATGTCATCAAGCTAGTTTTCATCACGTTCATATGATTCGCGTTCGGTACTTTGATAATTTGATATGTGGGTGGACCGGTGCTTGGGTGCTGTTCTTACTTGAACAAGCATCCCACTTATGATTAACCTCTATTGCAAGCATCCATAACTACAACAAAAGTATTAAGGTAAACCTAACCATGGCATGAAACATATGGATCCAAATCAGCCCTTACGAAGCAACGCATAAACTAGGGTTTAAGCTTCATCACTCTAGCAACCCATCATCTACTTATTACTTCCCAATGCCTTCCTCTAGGCCCAAATAATGGTGAAGTGTTATGTAGTCGACGTTCACATAACACCACTAGAGGCTAGACAACATACATCTCATCAAAATATCGAATGAATACCAAATTCACATGACTACTAATAGCAAGACTTCTCCCGTGTCCTCAGGAACAAACGTAACTACTCACAAAGCATATTCATGTTCATAATCAGAGGGGTAATAATATGCATAAAGGATCTGAACATATGATCTTCCACCAAATAAACCAACTAGCATCAACTACAAGGAGTAATCAACACTACTAGCAACCTACTAGCACCAATCCGGACTTGGAGACAAGAATTGGATACAAGAGATGAACTAGGGTTTGGAGATGAGATGGTGCTGGTGAAGATGTTGATGGAGATTGCCCTCTCCCGATGAGAGGAGCATTGGTGATGATGATGACGATGATTTCCCCCTCCCGGAGGGAAGTGTCCCCGGCAGAACAGCTCTGCCAGAGCCCTAGATTGGTTCCGCCAAGGTTCCGCCTCGTGGCGACGGAGTCTCGTCCCGAAAGGTTGCTTCTGATTTTTTTCTCATCGAAAGACTTCATATAGGAGAAGATGGGCATCGGAGAGCCACCAGGGGGCCCACGATGTAGGGAGCGCGAGGGTAGGCGCGCCCCACCCTCGTGAGTGGGGTGTGGGCCCCTGGCCTTCATCTTTGGCGATGATTTTTCTTTATTTATTTTAAGACATTCCGTGGAGTTTTAGGACTTTTGGAGTTGCCTGAATAGGTCTCCAATATTTGCTCCTTTTCCACAGAATTCCGGTATGCATTCTCCCTCTTCATGTAAACCTTGTAAAATAAGAGAGAATAGCCATAAGTATTGTGACATAACGTGAAATAACAGCCCATAATGCGATAAATATCGATATAAAAGCATGATGCAAAATGGACGTATCATCGTCCATACTGTCGATGTCTTCGGAGTCGAAGTTCAGTACCTCGGTTAAGTCATCGACCGTGGCAATGAAGTGGGTGGTGGGTGGGCAACAAATTCCTTCGTCGCCTTCCTCCCACTCAAGCTGGACATAGTTCGGCGAAGAGCCTCCTGACAAAGAGAGAGATTTTAATGAGTCCAGCATGTCGCCAAAGGGCGAGTGCTGGAACATATCCGCAATGGTGAACTCCATTGCCGGAGCCCATCCTGGCCCGACGGGCTCGGGAGCGTGCGGACTGGAACCAACGTCCGGATACGAATCCGGGGATTCGAAGTCACAGGCCACCGTAGAGGTAAGGCCCGTGTTTGGCTCCACCGCCGATGAGTGTGCGACCTGGGGGGCAGGGTCCATCCCTTCGTCCTTAGGCAAGGCAGTCTGCTCCGGATCTAGGTCCAGGGACAGTACGGGGATGATGCCCCAAGCTTCATCCGACGGCAGGTCTAAGCCATGCTCATTGCGACTGTCCGGTGCTCCTGGCATAGGCCCAAATCCATCGAAGATCAAGTCTCCGCGGATGTCCGCCGTGTAGTTCAGGTTTCCGAATCTGACCTGGTGGCCAGGGGCGTAGCTATCGATCTGCTCCAGATGGCCAAGCGAGTTGGCCCGCAGTGCAAAGCCGCCGAACACGAAGATCTGTCCGGGGAGGAAAGTCTTGCCCTGGACAGTGTCGTTGATGGTTATTGAAGGAGCCATCGAGCCTAACATCGACGCCACAGAGGAACTCTCAATGAAAGCACCAATGTCGGTGTCAAAACCGGCGGATCTCGGGTAGGGGGTCCCGATCTGTGCGTCAAGGCTGATGGTAACAGGAAGCAAGGGACACAGATGTTTACCCAAGTTCGGGCCCTCTCGATGGAGGTAAAACCCTACTTCGCTTGATTAATATTGATGACATGGGCAGTACAAGAGTAGAGCTACCACGAGATCGTAGAGCCTAAACCCTAAGAGCTAGCCTATGATGGTATGATTGTAATTGTGATCGGCCTTCTAAGGACCAACCTCTACGGTTTATATTGACACACGAGAGAGGGCTAGGGTTTACATGGAGTCGGTTACAAGGAAGGAAATATAATATCCGGATCGCCAAGCTTGCCTTCCACGCCAAGGAAAGTCCCATCCGGACACGGGCCGAAGTCTTGAGTCTTGTATCTTCACGCTTCAATAGTCCGGACGTTGTACACAGTCCGGCTGTCCGGATACCCCCTAATCCAGGACTCCCTCAACGGGTACCGGGTCCCCTTTGGTGGCATACACGTTTTCATTGGCAAGATCGGCGAACCGGGCCCTGAGCCGGACATCTGCATCGACCTCGACGAGACGGCTCAGCGTGCGCGATCTGCCCGGGTCAAGCCTGCCATGAAGCGTGCCTTCGTGGGAGTCATCCATGGAGGGGAGTACAAGGACAGATCGGAATCTGGTGGTGAGACCGTCGTTTATTCCGGCGACGAGTCATCGACCGGAGAGACCGAGTCGTTATATCAGCTACAAGATGGCCGGATTGGAGGCTGTTCCAACAGCGACAGTATTTCAGACCCCTCTGATCTGCCACACCGGGTTGGAATCTTCATGGCCGGTACATAGCCGGCGCTCCACTCTTCGACCGCAACAGCAGCAGCGGCCGAGGCAGGAGGCCCTGTGCGGCCGCCGGCTCAGGTCTTATCTGATTTATTTGATGCGTTGGCAACACTAATGGCAGAGGCTAACCCGGCTGATCAGTATGCGCACAATGCGGAAGTCGTGAAGGTAAGAGATCAGATTACCCAGGCCAAGGCCGATTTGGCAGCTAAGGATGCCAGGATGGCCGCGGAGCAGGCCGCTTTAGATGCACAGGCTTACCGGCTTATCTTTGGATCGTAATGCATCGCACGAAGTCCTAAAGAGAAGACACTGGTCTCGGCTGCCTCCGGTTTATGATGCTAGGAACCTCTTTAACACCCCAGGTGCAGGGGCCAGTAACCCTCCGGTAGTAAACCAGACGGAGGCACCTGGAACGGGGGCGCCGGTTCAGCCCCGTTTGATGGGTCCGCCCCGGCAGAACAACAACGTGACGCAGCCTGTTCCAATACCACCGGGTCATTACTCTACTCCAATAGACAATCTTGTTGCTGCCGCTTCACGGCTGGAAGCTATCCCGACTGATGGCAATTCCCCGGTGGCAATCGAGACGCGTCGAGTTAAAGAGCTTCTTCGGACAGCCTTGGAGCAACAGGAGGCTTATTCATACAGCCGTGATCGGATTCATTCCCCCCCCCCGTCCAAGCTAGAGTTATAGCAGGCGTATGGATGAACCAGCCGTGTCAAGCAATGCGGGGAACCGTGAACCACCCCGTGGCCACAACCCCGCAGGAGGTGCCGGTGATGCTTAGGAAGTGGTGGACCGGGCTCACGCGCGCAGGGAGGCCGAGTTAGCAGCACAGTATGAAGCCCGTCAGCCTACTCCGGTTCGTCCAACCACGATGAGAGAGTCAGGAGTTACCTCTAGCTCTTGGGGGGTGTCGTGTCTCGTCCCGGCGTTACGCAATGTACGCCTGCCCAAGGATTTCAAGGGCCCGCACAAGGTGCCAAATTACACTGCCGATTTACCCCCGGAGACATGGGTTGAAAGCTATGAGATGGCCATGGAGATGCTGGATGTGGATGATGCAGCCTGTGCGAAGTACTTCACCATGATGCTAGAAGGGACGGCTCGTACTTGGTTAAAAAGTCTACCTGCTAATTCTGTCAGATCATGGGCCGAGTTGAGAACCCGGTTTATCCAGAATTTTAAACATACATGCAAGAAACCCATGTCGATTGTGGACTTACCTGCCTGTGTACAGGAGGAAGGAGAATCAACAACCCAGTGGGTGCGCCGGGTCTCGGAAATTTTGCATTCATTGGACCGCATCAACGCTGACACCGCAGTGATAACCTTGGAAGGTAATTGCCAGTTTAAGCCTCTAAAGTTGAAGTTGGGACGGATGAAATGCCATTGCACTGACATGGGGACCCTCACGGCCGCTTTAGTAAAGTATGCTGACTCTGATAGTACCAGGGATCCCTAGTCGGATGATGATAAGACTGGGAAGGGAAAGAAGAGCAGCAACGCCAAGGGGCGGCACCACAGCCCAGCGGGTCATGGAAATGGTGGAAAACGTAAAGTGGACCACAACATGGACTTTGTGGCCAATGTCAGTGCGCAGGATAAGGGCCAACGGCGCAAGGGTAAACCGCCCCGGCGCAATGGGGCACCTAACCCTAACCCGGACCGTCTGTCTTACCTATTGAACCAGCCCTGCCCGAAACATGGGACGAAGGAGATGCCGGCCACGCACCTCTGGAAGGACTGCTATATCATGCAAGAGTTCAAAAATTCTAATGACTTCCGGTATGATCACGGACCGGGTGACGGTTCAGGCCCCGGGTCTCATGGGCCGGGTTATGGCGGAGGAAATTGTGGTTCAGGTTTCCATGGTAATCAGGGCGGACATACAAATCAAGGAAATCAGGGCAACCAAGCTGGTTACAATAGTCAGCATCAGCAGTCGGGTTACCAGAGCAATCCAAAGCAGTTGAATAGTGGGCAATATCATGTATTTACCACTAGCTTGGACAAGCAGGACCAGAAGCTTCATAGGAGAGCGGTGAGCTCCGTTGAACCGGCGGTGCCCCATTACTTACGGTGGTCTGAGTAGCCAATTGTATGGAGCAGGGAGGATCATCCACCCCGGGTTGACAATCCGAATTCGGTTGGCGTTGGTGGTGGCACCTCGGTAGGAGGGTACAAGTTTACAAAGGTACTCATGGACGGAGGGAGCAGTATCAATATCCTGTATTATGAAACTTTCCGTCGCATGGGGTTAACAGATAAAAATCTTAGACCGTCCAGTACGGTGTTCCATGGTGTGGTGCCTGGTAAATCAGCATATCCTGTTGGCAAGATAGCTCTGGAGGTGGCTTTTTAGGATGAGCATGACTCAAGATCAGAAACCTTAACCTTTGAAGTGGTGAAGATCAGAAGCCCCTATCACACCCTGTTTGGACGGCCGGCTTATGCTAAGTTTATGGTACGGCCTTGTTATGTCTATCTTCAGCTCAAGATGCCGGGTCACAAGGGAACTATAACTGTCCATGGGGGCCGCAAGATCACTCTGGAGTGTGAAGAAGGTGATGCGGCTTATGCTGAGTCAGTTTGTGCCGCAGAGGAGTTGAAGTTTTACAAGGATAATGTTGATCCGGCAGATATGACTCCATTGAAGAAGCCAACTACCAAGCATGACCCGGCCCTGAAGTTCAAGTCGGCTGCTGAGACTAAGCTTTTTGACTTCGTACCTGGCGATTCGTCCAAGCAGTTCAGCATCAGCACAAACTTGGATCCAAAATAGGAAAGCGCGCTCATCGAGTTCATCCGTGAGAATCGGGACATCTTTGCGTGGAAGCCTTCAGACATGCCAGGTGTACCGAGAGTACTCGTTGAGCACACTCTTAATGTGGATCCTAAGTACAAACCGGTGAAGCAGTTTCTCTGCCGGTTCAATGAAGAAAGACGCAAAGCTATTGGAGAAGAAGTAGCCAGGCTCTTGGCGGCTGGGTTTATTGTTGAAGTTTTCCATCCTGAATGGTTGGCTAATCCGGTGATGGTCCTTAAGAAAAATGGCACATGGCGTATGTGTGTGGATTACACAGATCTCAACAAAGCTTGCCCAGCAGATCCTTTTGCCCTTCCCCGTATTGATCAAATTATTGATGCTACGGCGGGTTGCGAGCGTTTAAGCTTTCTGGATGCGTATTCCGGTTATCATCAGATCAAGATGGCAGTTAAGGACCAGGAGAAGACGGCCTTTATAACCCCCTTTGGAGCCTTATGTATCTATGCCCTTTGGGCTCAAGAGTGCCCAGGCGACTTATCAACGGTGTGTGCAGAATTGTCTTCATAAGCAAATCGGCCGTAATGTTCATGCCTATGTGGATGATATTGTGGTCAAGTCAAGGAAGAAGGAGACTCTGGTTGATGACTTGAAGGAAACCTTTGATAACCTGTGGACTTACAAGATGATGCTCAATCCGGCCAAGTGCATTTTTGGTGTACCAGCAGGCAAGTTATTGGGTTTCCTGGTGTCTAACAGGGGTATTGAGGCTAATCCGGAAAAGATCACAGCTATCACCTCCTTGGCTAAACCGAAGTGCATCAATGGTGTTCAACGCTTGGCAGGCCGGATTGCCGCTTTGAGCCGGTTTATCAGCTGCCTTGGTGAGAAGGCGATTCATTTGTATCAGATGCTGAAGAAAACGGATAACTTCGTCTAGAGTTCTACCGCTGATGAAGCATTTGAGGACTTAAAGCGGCAGCTAGCTAATCCGCCTGTTCTCGCTGCTCCGATTGACAAGGAACCATTCTCGTTATATGTGGCAGCTAATGCTCGGCGATCGGCGTAGCTATTGTGGTGGAGCGCAAGGAGGCAGCAAAGAATATCCGGTTCAACGTCCGGTTTACTATATCGGTAGGTACTTATTGAGTCCAAGCAAAGGTACCCGCATTGGCGAAGCGGTGTATGGAGTTTACATGGCAAGCCGGAAGCTTAAACAGTATTTCCAAGGTCATCCCATCACGGTGGTCAGCTCTGCTCCTTTGGGAGATATAATCCACAACAAGGAAGCAACTGGCCGGATTGCCAAGTGGTCCATAGAGCTTGGGCCTCATGGGTTGAAATACGTACCACGGACGGCGGTCAAATCTCAAGCACTTGTGGATTTCATCAATGATTGGACAGAACTGCAAGCACCTGAGGAAAAGCCAGATAACACCTATTGGACTATTCACTTTGATGGGTCCAGAAAATTGGAAGGCTCGGGGGCTAGAGTCGTATTAACTTCCCCACGAGGTGATAAGCTCTGTTATATTCTCCGCTTAATGTTCCCGTGTACTAACAATGCAGCTGAGTATGAAGCTTTACTCCATGGTCTTCAGATGGCTAAGGAGATGAATCTAAGCCGAGTTAAGTGCTTCGGTGACTCGGACCTGGTGGCTCAACAAGTGGCTGGCACTTGGGATTCCAAGGACCCGCTCATGGCAGTATATCGTCATGAAGTAGATATTGTTGTAGGTCACTTCAAAGGCTATCAGGTGGATCACGTGGACCGATGGAAGAACGAAGCGACAGACGCTTTGAGCCGATTGGGTTCTCAGCGTAAACCGGTTCCGCCTAATGTCTTCTTGGATGTTTTGCATAATCCGTCCGTCAAGCTCCCTGGTGAAGAGGATTTGGCTATTCCTGATCCGGAAGCTCAATTGGTGGCGGCTCTTCATGCCATCCCGGATTGGACGATTCCTTATGTCGTGTACATGAACCGGGGCGAGTTACCAGATGATGAGACTCTAGCCAGACAGATAATCCAGCGGTCCAAGTCCATGACTATTATCAATGGAGAGTTGCATCATTGCAGTGTGTCAGGGGCATTTCAACGATGTGTGTCTCCTGAGGAAGGCTGTGAAATTTTGCATGAAATCCACGAAGGAGATTGTGGTCACCACGCCGGTTCAAAATCTTTGGTGGCCAAGGCGTTTCGTCACGGTTTCTATTGGTTAACTGCTCATGCTGATGCAGAGGACTTGGTCAGACGATGTGATGGCTGTCAGAAGTTCTCCAGACGTGCTCATGTGCCGGCTCAAGAACTGAGGATGATTCCAATTACTTGGCCGTTTGCAACTTGAAATTTGGATATGGTTGGGCCTTTCAAGAGATCCAAAGAGAAGAAGACCCACATGCTGGTGGCGGTTGACAAGTTCAAAAAGTGGGTAGAGGCCGAGCCCGTTAGCAAGTGTGATGCGGCCACGGCGGTTCAATTTATCAAAAAGGTGATTTTCAGGTTTGGCTTTCCACATAGCATTATCACTGACAATGGTACCATCCTGTCCAAGGGTGCCATGAATGAGTTCTATCAACGTGAGCACATCCAGCTTGACGTATCATCAGTGGCTCACCCACAATCCAATGGTCAAGTGGAGAGGGCCAATCAAGAGATTTTGAGAGGCATCAAACCTCGACTTATGGTTCCCCTGCAGCGGACGCCGGGTTGTTGGGTTGAGGAGTTACCTTCAGTATTATGGAGCATCAACACCACGCCCAATAGGTCGACAGGATACACACCGTTCTTCATGGTTTATGGAGCGGAGGCGGTTCTTCCTAGTGACATCCGTCATGACTCGCCTCGTGTGGCGGCATATGTTGAAGCGGACAACGAGAAGGTGCGGCAAGAAGCTCTCGATCTGTTAGATGAAGAGCGTGACATAGCGGCCTCCCGTTCGGTGATTTATCAGCAAGATCTGCGTCGCTATTATAGTCGCCGGGTTAGGACCAGAACCTTTCAAGAAGGAGATTTGGTGCTTCGGCTCATCCAGTATCAGACGAATATGCACAAGTTATCCCCACCTTGGGAAGGACCTTTTGTGGTCAGCAAGAATCTACACAACGGGTCATACTACTTGATCGATGTTCGAGAGCACAAAGACTCACGTAAATCGGAGGAGGAGACCAACCGGCTGTGGAATATTGCTCATCTTCGGCCTTACTATACTTGAGCTATAGGCTCTGATTTTGTACATATTATGCCTATGTATATATTATGATTAATATAATAAACCGGAACCTCAGCTAAAGCGGGGTATCTGTTGTTTTCTTACATCATGTGTGGTTACATGGAGCTTTCGTTGGTAAAGCGGCGTCCGGTTTACCCCTTGATTTTGGCCTCTCAAAGGCTTTATATTATATCACGTGGGGGCTTGGTCGTATCCGAACCATAACTACACCTTTTGATAGGCGTAAAGCCATGGCATCACTTGGGGGCTTGGTCGTGTCCGAACCATAGCCACGCCTCTTGATCAGCGCAATGCCATAGCATCACTTGGGAACTTGGTCACGTCTGAACCATAGTTACGCCTCTTGATTGGCCTAGTGCCACAACATCACTAGGGGGCTTGGTCGAACCCGAACCATAGCTACACCTCTTGATCGGCGTAATGCCAAAAGCATCATTTGGGGACCTGACTGACTCGAACCATAGCTACGCTTTTTGGGGGCTTGGTCGTGTCAGACCATGGTAATGCCTCTTGATCGGCTTAAAGCATTTGCAATGGTTTTATCTTTACCTTTGCTTAAATTCTGTTTTTATTTTTTGATAAACATTATTTTTGTTTCGTTTTCAAATCGACATTGTTAGTCCGGTTCGACTGTCAATTACAAATTGGCGAAACACGGTCCAATCTTAATCCGGAGATTGTTTGCCCGGTTTGATTTTCTGTTACCATCCTATTATGGAGTAAACCGGTGGTTATCATAACCCAGAACGGTTTACAATGTAAATCAATCTTAATTTAACAGGAGTTGTTTTCTCCTCCACAGTTTGGGTTATCAACCCAGCTACAAGGTTGGTCAGCCAACATCGTTCCCGACGGTGGCATGTATGGTATGTTTCCATATTTGGTTTCCAACCTAAGTTTATCACCCTTGTTTTTGTATATATGGGTATCATGACCCGCCCGGTGGTAAACCGCCAGGACGTTTTTCGACATTCTTGACTGCAGAAACAGTTGGGATAAATATGAGTCAAACAAGCATCAGTTCAAGGTAAATATGCACGAAGGCATACCAGACAAAGTATATCAACTAGCTTTTTACAAGGCGTTCCAGTGCCCAAAAAGATCAATGTTTTTGTATCAACTACATGTCACAGCAAGCAGCGGTTTAAATCGGCCTCTAGTTCACGCTTGGTCACCGGCTTGACATGAGGCTGCGGATCATCGCACGCCGGTTCAGCTTCTTGCTTCCTACCCAGTTGCTGGAAATCAACAGTTGCCCAGTCGATTCCAGTTAACGCTTGAAACACAGCTTCATCACTGATCAGCATCGACGATTCAATATCAGGAGCGTAAGTATGCTTACGGATTGGTGGTATAAGGTTCTCAGCCTCAGGAATTGGTGCAGCAACTCGCTTGTTTTGATTGTCATATTGGGCTTTATAGTGGGACATATCCGTCTCTTCAACCAGTTGACATGCCAGAGGGCGCACTTCCCGGTTTATGGCTCGAAGATCCTCTTCATCAAATTCTGTCCCGTCTTCCTTCAAGTTGGGATAGCCTTGGGCTGCTTCAACAGGATAAAAGTCAGGCACCCACGCTTTGGCCCGGATTAGGGCGGCCAAAGCATCCGTCCTAGTAGCAGATTTCTTCAGCTCCTCAACCCGGGTAGGGAGCATAGACAACCTTTTAATGGTATCTTGGATCAAGGTGGGCGGCGGATTGTTGTGGGAAGCAGTGTAGATGATCCGTTGTGCACCAGTGTACAGATGCTCTATCAAAGTATAGGCAGCCTTTAACTTCTTCCGCACATCCGTTCCCAGGTGGCCGATACGAGTTCCTGTATCATTGCAATGTTAGTAAACCGGCAGCTACATAACAAGATCTGTTCAACTCGGAGAACAAGGATACTTACCAAATACAGCTGCAGTCATGGCATACAACTGACGCTTCACGCTGGTCAATTCATCAACCACCGGTTTAAGAGAGGCTTCTGCTTTTTCCGCTCTTTGCGCTAAAGCGGCTTTCTCAATCGCCCAATCGGCCCGCTCTTTGTTGAAAACTCTTTAAGTTTCTCCATAGTGCCTAAAGCGCTGGTCAGCTCTGCCTTTGCCTTGGAAGTTTCATCTTGTTGCAATTTAAGATTTTCTTGAAGGTCAGCAGTTTGACTCTCCTTTTTGCTCAGCTCAGCCTACAAAGAGACAGTCATTTGGTCAGGTAACAGTACATACTTGAAGTACCAAGCCCATAACAAGTTATGCCCTTAGCACTTGGGGGCTAATGCATATTTGCTCTATCAGACAATTTTCAAAGTCCCAAAGCTCAATACAAGTATTCAACTTGGCACTTGGTGGCTAATGGCTGTTTACTCAAAGACTATTGTTACAGGATTTTTTCTTCTATAAAAGTCCGGTTTAGCTTCATAAAGTTGAACCGGCCCTTGGGGGCTACGGCAGCAAAGTTCACATGAATGGAGGATCACATTGAAAACTAACTAAAGTCCCGGTTTAAGTTGACATCTTAAACCGTCACTTGGGGGCTATTAGAATTAATAAAGCTACCAAATAATACAAGGAGTGAAGCATATAGGAAGTTACCTCATATTTTTCCTTCATCATTTTTACTAGACCAGCTTCATAGTCACGGCTGGTGTACAGCCGGTTCAGATAGCCGGAATGGAGATTTTCAGCATCCAGAGCGGCATATGTTGACAAATCAGCACTCCATTCGCCTTTGCCAACCGCAGAGAATTCATGTTTGGCAGTATGTTTTGACAAAGCAACAGGATTACTCGGTTCAGAACGGCCAACGCCAGCAATAAGGACGCCATCATCTCTTTCTTTTTCGGTTTGTACTGGGATCGCTGGTTTGTCAGCAGTCTTTGTTGGAGTAGCCGGTTTATCAGTCCGAATAGAGCTGGTCGGTTGATCAACAGGACCTGTGATGTCAACCTCTCACTGCTCAAAGAACAAAGTCATGGTCTTGTGGTGGTGGGTCATTCAGCACATCATCAAGATTGGCCTCTTCAGGGTCTGGTATTTTGTCCGGTTCAGCTTCGTTATTTTCCACTACCGTTTTGTTCAGGCGAGCCTTTTTGCTTGGTCTGGGCTTGGCTCTGAGAGAAATTAAGAAGTATCAGTACAGCATATGTTAAAATAATATGTTAAAGACATAAGACGGAATATGACTTACCCAAGCACGGTTTTGAGGGGTGGAAGCTTGGTGGCTGATGACTCGCCAGAGGATGAATGAGAAGTGCCCTGATAATTGGAATCAGACGGATTAAGAGGTTGACGAAAACAACCCTCTTTAGGGCATGGAGTGGCAAGAGAATTAGAGACCTCTGAACGGCGTTTCCGAACAGGACTGTTCGGTAAACCGGCGGAGGAAACTACACAACTTGTTGTGCGGGTTGTGCGGCGAAGCCTCGTCTTTGTTGTGTCTTCACAAGAAAGTTTGGGTCCAAATAAGCAAGAGGACGAGAAAATTTAACTTTCCGGTTTGCCCGACGGATTTTTAGTGAAGGCAAAGGGTTTGAATCGGAGGAAAGGATGATTACCTCTACAACATCGGCATGACTGACTTCAGCATCGTCGTGGCAATAATCATCATCAATAAGGCGTGTGAAAAATAAACCAAGTGAGTCAGGTTCTACCTCAAAATCCGAGTTACCCACATCATCATCAACCGGGGGATCGGAGGATGCAGTGGTTCTCTTCCGGTTAGCTGGTCTTTTCACAGCTTTGGTCTTTTGGCGGGTTGGCTTCGCCGGTTTATCTTGCGGAGGTTTCTTGTTCCAGAACGGATCATTGTCCTGCCAAAAAGACATCACATTTTCAGAATACATCAGGACAGAAGCAATTTTAGGTAAAACGAATAGTATGAATCTTACGGCTGGTGGTTTGTTGATGGTGCAGAAAGGGGGGAGTCCAGTTTGAGCACAGGTGGCCTCCGGTTCATTCAGCATCTTTTTTACAGCCTTAGTGACTTCGTCATCTGTCAGCTGAATATCAATGTGCCGCTGAGCATCATTCAATTCTCTGGTATACTCACACATCAAACCGGGGCGTTGGCTCAAAGGCAAAACACTCCAGCTTATCCAGCAGCGTGCAAAGTCAACTCCTGTTAAACCATTGGCCATAAAGGCCCTAAGCTTGGATAGTTGAGGAGCATAATTGCTTCTTTCTTTAGCAGTCAGCCTTTGAGGAAAAGGGTGCGTGTTGCTCAGGCGTTCAGGACGGTAACCCGGCAGGGGGTTTTCATCAATTGGAGACGTGTCCTTGCAGTAAAACAAGGTCTGGTTCCAATCTTTGGGGTGACTGTGGAGATTGGTGTGAGGAAAGGTGACTTGCTTCCTTTTCTGAATCTCCATCCCGCCTAGTTCTGTGTTAGGCCCATCTTTGAACTATGTGCGGCGGTTCAAATGAAAGCTGTCCCTGAATAGCTCTACTGAAGGTTCATCTAGAAGGTAAACCTCACAAAACACTTGAAAGTGGAAAATGTTGGTAACAGAGTTAGGGCCAGTATCTTGTGGGTGCAGTTGGAAGTTGGCAAGTACATCCTGGAAGAATTTTGAACAGGGAGGGTTGAAACTGTCGGTGTTCTGGGAACGGGGGTACCCAGACTTGCCTGCCTGCGGCCTGCGGCGTGGCTCAAGGGGTGGCCCAGCACGGCCCATCTTCATCAACACAAGCTCAGGACCCTCGCGAGGGGCCAAGCCTCGCGGGGCGGATGACAGGAAGCTTCCTCAGGCACGGCCTAGTCAGGCTGGCTCGCGAGGAGGCAGAGAGATCAAGGCGGGGTACCTCACGAGGTGCCCATGACACAAGCCATGACGACCAAGGGCGCCAGGCGGGTGCCAGCCCGCACAGTGTCCTCGTTTCCTCTTTGGTGCAAAGGGGGAAAGCGTAGGCGAGAGTATCAAGCAAAGGCAACCATTTCGGTGCAACAAGACCAAGACCAACACAACGGCAGGAAGGAGGTCATCGTGGAGCCCAAGCCGGCGTCCGTCAGAGCCTTTGGCAGGCGAAGACCAACTTTAGTCAGGATAAGTGTACTAGATGTTCCCCTTCAAAATGGCCAATTGTTGGCGCCCTTCCCGCTCAATATTTGGAAAGAGGCCCAGGGCCTCTGCCTATAAATAGGACTAGCCACCCACAGGGTAGAGGGAGACCGGATCAGCAACCAAGCGATCTTGAATCTAGAGAGTGGGAGAGAGAGAGAAGCGACGAACTCCCCCTAGCAGTTCGTCGCACCGGCCAAGAACAGACCCTCGCGAGGCTGTTCTTCCTTGTATTGTTCATCATCAGCCCCTGAGGCAATCCACCACACCACACCTTTGGAGTAGGGTATTACACCACAATGGTGGCCCGAACCAGTATAAACCTTGTGTCCCTTGTGTTGCTCTTTGTGTAGTTTAGATCCTTGCGAGGCGACGAGGGGTAGGTAGGTTGGAGGCGAGATCTCCGCGTGCACCCCAGAGTTCGAACCTAGAGGGTCAGCCGGAACCCGAAATCCGACATTTGGTGTGCAAGGTAGGGGTGCGCCAGAATCCGCCTTCCGCCGCCCTGCTCTTCGCCGCCCCTCGCATCCATGTCAGACGCTCGTCGGGCCCGCGTCGAGCGGATGGGCCGCTAATGTCGCGTCGCCAGTGGCGGCCTCGTCGGCGGCCGCCCCCGCCGTTCCCCGTCGCCTGCCGTCAACGCCGCCACCGGCCCGGCGAGGAACGAGCAGCAAGCATCGTCACAGCATCCATCCGTGAGGCGAGACAGACGCACCGCTACTCCTTCGCTCGCCCCAGCTGGTTCTTCGTCCCGCGCGCTCCGCGCGCCCATGGAGGCTCGAGCCGCGCTCATCGCGGCAAACGAGCTCCTGTGCTACCGCCCCGTCGATGACGTCTACGAGGAGTCGCCGACCAGCCGCCGAAGCTCGTCCGTGCCGCGCAGGGGCTCCCCCGCACCGTCCTTCTCACTGCACCGCGCCCCGCCTTGCGCGGGCGATGAAGCTCCGGGGGCGCCTCAGCCGCCTCCCCCTCAAGAAGGCGCCTTAGCCCCAAGACGCGTGGCCCCTGGGCGGGACCCGCTCTGTCCGGCGCCGGCGTAGCAAGAGCAGAGCTGCCAAGAGGTCCCTCGCCTCCAAGAAGCTGCCCGAGTGCTCCCTGCACCGCCCGTCCACGCATCAAGCGCTCCTGTTCCAAAGACGCCAAGACGCGCTGCTCCCAGCTGCCAAGACTGGGACCCGCAAGATCAAGCTCTCCGTCACCAAAGGCCTCCCGTGGCCACTGCAGGCTGCCGCGCCTTCACCACCGAGCTACGCAGCGTCGCATGGCCCGGCAAGTTCAAGCCAGACCTGCCTCCTCGCTATGACGACACGGCCGACCCTGCGGAGTTCCTCCAGCTCTACGAGCTGGGCATCGAAGCTGCCAACGGGGATGAGAAGGTCATGGCGAACTGGTTTCCCATGGCGCTCAAGGACGGTGCCCGCACATGGCTCCTGAACCTGGCTCCTGGCACGATCTCCTCTTGGGACGAGATGCGCACCCGCTTCATCGCCAACTTCCAAGGCACTCATGACCGGCCTCCAGCCATGAGCGACATGCGTCGCATCAAGCAGTAGCTAGGAGAGACCCTGCAGAAGTACATCCAGCGCTTCAACAACGCACGCCTCAAGATTCCCAAGGTGACCGAGGAGGCCATCATCTCAGCCTTCTTCGACGGTGTGCGTGACGTCAAGATGAAGGAGGAGTTGGCAATGCATGAAGACCTGTGCACATCCTGGAGCTGTTCAACTTGGCGACCAAGTGCGCCAGGGCCGAGGAAGGACGCCTTTCCCTCCTCGAGCTGCCGGCTGCCTACCCAGAAGAGAAGAAGCCCAAGGTCAAGGACGTGAAGCGCAAGGGGGCTGCCGTGCTCGCGGCAAAACTAGACACCAAGTGAGGCAGAGATCAGCCCGAGTCTTCCAAGGGCAGCCGGTACTGTGTGTACCATGACCTCCACACCCACAACACCAACGAATGTCAAGAGCTCAGAGCCGTGCGAGAAGGGCGAATCGGTAGACGCCCCGACCGCAATGATCAAGGCTACGGCCGAGGAGGAGGAAGAAGCACAGGACGCTGGGAAGACCGTGGCCCTCGCCAAGGGTGGCGTGACCAACCTCGCAAGGACCGCTGGCAGGACCAGCCTCGCGAGGGAGGTTGGAGGGACCCGCCTCGCGAGGGAGGCTGGAGAGATCAGCCTCGCGAGGATCGCCCGCAAGGCAACGCAGGCCTCCCTCCTCTGCCACCACAGCCAAGAAGAAATGAAGACCATCATCAGGACGAGGGGGCTGGGGGCTTCCAGGAGCCGCGCGCAATCGCTTGCATCCTGGGCGGAGCTCAAGCCCCAGCCTCTCAGCGCATCTTCAAGCAGTTTGCCCACGAAGTAAACGCAGTCCTCCCCAAGCTCGAAGCCACGCGCCCTCTCAGGTGGTCAGCGTGCGCCATCACGTTCAGCTCACCGGATCAGCTCAAGTGCGCAGCCACCGTCAGAGTCCTCCCGATGCTTTGTTCCCCAATCATCAGCAACGTGCAAGTCACCAGGACCCTCATCGATGGGGCAGGGCTCAATGTCCTGTCCGTCGAGACATTCAACAATCTCCAAGTGCCGTACAACCAGCTTCAGCCAACCAAGCCTTTCTCCGGAGTCACTGATGGCTCCACAGTCCTGTAACGCCCTCGATGCGGTTATATCTCCCACGTGTCGAAGCACGACTTAGAGGCATAACCGCATTGAAAGCAATGTCGCAAGTGAGGTAATCTTCACACAACCCATGTAATAAATAAGGGAAAGAGATACATAGTTGGCTTACAATCGCCACTTCACACAATACATGAGTAAAACATTACATCAAACAGATACAATCAAGGTCCGACTACGGAACCAAAATAAAAGAAGACTACCCCAAATGCTACACAGATCCCCGATCGTCCCAACTGGGCTCCACTACTGAACAGCTGAAACGAAACAACTCAATGCACAAAATCTTCATCGAGCTCCTCCTTGAGCTCGGGTAAATCCACTGCGACTTCATCGGCACACCGCAAACTGGTTTTGGAAGTATACGTGAGTCACGGGGACTCAGCAATCTCACACCCGCGAGATCAAGACTATTTAAGCTTAAAGGTAGGACAGGGTAGTGAGGTGGAGCTGCAGCAAGCGACTAGCATATATGGTGGCTACAAACGCAAATGAGAGCGAGAAGAGAAGGCAAAAGCACGGTCGAACAACTATGATCAAGAAGTGATCCTGAAACTACTTACGTCAAGCATAACTCCAACACCGTGTTCACTTCCCGGACTCCGCCGAGAAGAGACCATCACGGTTACACACGCGGTTGATGTATTTTAGTTAAGATCAACTTCGGGTTTTCTACAACCGGACATTAACAAATTCCCATCTGCCACATAACCGCGGGCACGGCTTTCGAAAGTTCAAACCCTGCAGGGGTGTCCCAACTTAGCCCATGATAAGCTCTCGCGATCAACGAAGGATATTCCTTCTCCCGGGAAGACCTGATCAGTCTCGGAATCCGGCTACAAGACATTTCGACAGCAATAAAACAAGACCAGCAAGACCGCCCGATGCGCCGACAATCCCGATAGGAGCTGCACATATCTCGTTCTCGTGGCAACACCGGATGAGACAGGCTCTGAGTAAAACCAATCCTCAAGTTGCCCCAAGGTGGCCCCGCAGGCGGCTCGGTTCGGGCCAGCACTTAGAGAAGCACTGGTCCGGGGGGGCTAAATAAAGATGACCCTTGGGCTCCGGAAACCCAAGGGAAAAAGGGCATAGGTGAGGCAAATGGTAAAACCAAAGTTGGGCCTTGCTGGAAAAGTCTTATTCAAAGCGAACTGTCAAGGGGGTCCCATAAATCACCCGACCGCGTTAGGGACGCAAAATCCGGGAACATAACACCGGTATGACGGAAACTAGGGCGGCAAGAGTGGAACAAAACACCGGGCATAAGGCCGAGCCTTCCACCCTTTACCAAGTATATAGATGCATTAATAATATAAGATATATTGTGATATCCCAACAAATAAACATGTTCCAACAAGGAACAAAAACTCCATGTTCCAACAAGGAACAAACTTCATCTTCACCTGCAACTAACAACGCTATAAGAGGGGCTGAGCAAAGCGGTAACATAGCCAAACAACGGTTTGCTAGGAAAGGATGGTTAGGGGCTTGACATGGCAATATGGGAGGCATGATAAGCAAGTGATAGGCATCGTAGCATAGGCATAGCAAAGAAGCGAGCATCTAGCAAGCAAAGATAGAAGTGATTTCGAGGGTATGGTCATCTTGCCTGAAATCCCGCAAGGAAGAAGATCAAGTCCATGAAGAGGACAAGCGGGCGTGGTCGAACGAATCCTCACAACTCCGGAACGAACCCGAAGCTAACGAGAGAAGCAAACCGGAAAGAAGCCAACAACATGGTAAACAACCATCACATAAACATGGCATGATGCACAAACAAGTATGATGCATGTCCGGTTTAAATAGCATGGCATGGCAATATGCACAAACAACACTACAAGTTAAGTGGAGCTCAATATGCAACGAGTTGCATATTAATGGCTAAAACACCACATCAATTATTTAGTTCTCTCCCGATTAGGTACTCACCAATATTAAATGTTATTAAACATGGCAAGAGGTGAAGCATAATGAAACTACCTATCTAGGCAAGTTTAAATGAGGCCGGAAACAACGAACAACAATTCCGGAAAATCCCCATATGCAAATTATGGATTCGGTACAGATCTGACCTAAAGCATATTTTAGAGTTGTTAAACAGCAAAATAAAGTGTACCATGTTAAACTAGGCATTTTTCTACCCCATTTACATATATAATTTATTTAAATCCGAGTTACGGTTATTTAGTTATGAAATAAATCATTTTAGCATGGCATTTAAGCAAATTAATGCAACCAACAATTATAAACATTTTAATGTTGTTATCATGATGCGGATGACATGTGCAAGTTTTATGCAATTTTATTAAAAGTTGACAAGAGCATTATGAAACATTATGTCACCGTGGCGGAACGAAAAAGGGTGCCACGGCGGCGAAAACGAAAATGGTGCCACGGCAACAAATCCGAAAATGATGCCACGGCAACATATCGGTTCCGGTAGCTCACGGAGATACCGGAGCAAAAGAAGTGGGCGGAAGCGAGTCATGCAAGGATGGTGGGGTGATCCCGGATTCCGGGTTCCCACGAAACGGTGGCATGGCAAAAGAGGGGCATCGCAAGGACAATTCGAACACGGTGCAAACATATCGTGCATCTCATACATGCAAGGGCATCTCATCGCGGTCGTCTCGGGTTATACCTTCGGATCGATCAAACGGGACGGAAAACGTTTCGTAGAGGGAAGTAGAGCGTTCTCGCGATGATCGTCGAGGGAAGTAGTGGTACACGGCGGCGGTAGAGGAAGTAGTGTTTCACGTTCGTTTTCGAAGAGGTACTTGACGGGTCGAATCCCTTCGGGGTTGTCGTGGTACTTGCGATCTCGGCGATGGTAGTCGTACGCGTGTCGACGAGGTACTTGACATTTCGGTCTGTAGTCGTTCGGCGTCCGTGTGATCTTGCCGGTGGGGTACTTGGCGCTATGCGGTCCAACTCCGAGGTCATAACCGTGTAGTCGAACTTGACGAAAACAGGTCTCGGCTGGGGACTTGGCGCATCCATCGGGAACTTGGTGGTACTTGGCAAATTCCACGCTCGGTGACCGTTGTACTTGGCGAAAATCCTGGAGACGATCGTCCGTCACGGTCCTTGGCGGCGTTCTTGCTGGTCCAAAAGAAGCAAGACCGAAGGCGGGCGGCAGGGATTTGGCGCTGGTCGATGCAGACGAGCGGAGATCGTCCTCCTCCCTTCGAGCGAAGCGAGGCGGGGCAGGGGCTCATCTGGTCCCGGCGGTGGGACTCCATGGGGCGGCTGACCATAGGAGGCCTTCGTTGGCGGCGGAGCTAGGCTTCACCGGAGCAGGGGGCCTCGGGCGTCATGGGCGGCGCTTGGAGCTCGGGGCGGAGGAGGTAGAGTGCGGGAGCGAGGAGAAGGGAGAGGTGGCGCGGCAAAGGGAGGCAAGGGCGAGGTGCGAGGCGGAGCGGAGAGGGATCTGCTCTTGTCAAGCGGAGGCGACGAAAGTGGTGCTCCACTACTCCTGGTGCTCCTCCGGCGAGGAGGGTTGGCAGCGTGACGAGGCGGCGCAGGTCAGGCGAGATGCCTGGCGGCGCTAGGAGGAGGAAGCAGGCGGCGCCATGGTGGAAGCAGCAGCGAGGAGGTCGAGGCGGTGGTCTGAGGCTCCTCCTGTGACGGGCGCTTGGAGGGAAGGGATCGAGAGAGAGAAGGGGATCGGGAGAACGCAGCAGGAGGCGGAGGCGGAGGAGAGATCGACGGAGAGGGTCGGCCTAGGGTTAGAGGGGGGCTGGGCCTAGGCCTTGGGCGGATCGAAGGGGTAGTGGGCTGCTTGGCGCTGCGCGAGAGAGGAGCTGGGCCTCGGTGGAACTCTCTCTCCCCTCTGGTGTTTCTTTTCTCAATTTCCTCAAACAGAAAATAAGAGAGAAAATCTCAGAGATAAAAGGGAAGGCGTGAGAGAGATGTGAGAATATATCCGAGTCGAGTTTGTGCAGAATTTGAATAAATTGGTTTGGCAATTTTATAGGAAGAAAATAATTCAAGTTTGAATTAAATTCAAACTTGAGCCATTTAAAACCTAACCAAAACAACTCGAAAATGGATGATATTTGTGAGAGAGGTATAAGGCATGGAGTAAGATCACCAGGAAATAAATGAACATTAATGGAGGCACAAATAATGCCACTTGGCATGAAAGTCAAGATTTGAGAAAGGAAGAAGTGATAAGGTTTGCACGTGGAGAAAGGTCTTGATGAAAAGATGAAGATACAAATGACCATAGGAGGAGGGAGGGTGATGCAAGGGGTGATCATGCATGAAACACACAATGCACATGATGAGCATGATGAAATGCAACATGATGCAAGGATGAATGCAACGGACAAAACAAATCACACGACAAAACTCGAAACCACGGAAGGCAAGCTGAAGCTCCGGTCTTGGGCGTCACAACACTCCACCACTACGAGAGGATCTCGTCCGAGATCTAGGATGGCACCGGAGAAAAGCGGAAGAGGAAGAGGTAAAACAAAGTTGCTTCTCCGACAAACGAGTGAAACCAAAGAACCTTGAGAGGTTGAACAAAATGAAAGAAAGAAAACAACGAAGATGAACAAGGTTGAAAACACTCTGTTAGAAAAGAGGAACACGGAACATTATGGGAACTTGAAGGTTGCAAAGACATGAATCAAGAGTTTAAGGGATAAGAAAGAATTCGAAACCACTCCGGTTGAAACAAGATAGAGTAGGATTAAGAATGATATAATTTGGGCAGCACTCCACTGAAAATGGAAGGAATTGAACATGATCTTGACAAGATGAGAGGATACTTGATGAAAGAAAAGAGGATACTTGATGAAATCAACAAACACCGCCTCTGGAACTATTGAAAAAATGGCACAAGGGGTAAGAAATATTTCAGACAACACTCCGGTTAAGAAAGGAGGCAAAACTTGATAAGATGAGAGAGCTCGAATGAAAACATGACACTCCGATTAAATCGATAAGCAAGGAAAAGGACATGGTCTTGACAAAACAAGATGATGGGTCGAAGAGAGCAACATCACAATGCCTCCGATAGAAATAATAGAAGATAGGTCATTGGAATAACAGAATGGAGAAGAAAATAACAACTTCTACCACAAATGAGTTTGAAAGAAACATCCTTACGAGGAAGGCTAGAACGGAGTTGTTTGAAAAACAACAACGGTAAGAATAAGCTTGTAGTGGGCTTATGAAAACATCTCAAAATTATGAGGTGAGCTTACGCCACCAACGAAACAATTGATTGGATTGAGAACAACACGGAGATGAAAACTTATATCACCGGGAGGACAAATGAGGAACTTGGGTCATTTATAAGCACCATAAATAACAACAATCCTTAGGGAAAGCTTTAGGTGAAATATAGCCCAAGATAACTCCAATGAAGAGATTGGTGGATTTAAAATACCTCATTCTTGACAACATGTGAATCATGAAACGTGAAGGAAAATTATCTAGAATGACATAACACCATCTCAAAAGATAAGGTAGAACGAATTGCACTTTGGAATGCAAGATGAAGAAATGCTTGAACTCCTCAAAACAAAACATGTGTTGATCACCATGTTCAATTTTGAGTATAGCTTGGCGGATCATAACTCATGAGAAATCTTGATGAACAATTGAAGAATGAAAAGAATCCTTGAGGAACCACCATGTAGAGCCTCCATGAAGAACACCGGTAAACAAAAGGGTGATAAAAAGAAAGAGAAGATGACAACACAAGGTGAAGCCTTGCAGTGATAAGATGAAGCTTTGAAATGATATAACCGAGAAAACTTGGAACTCCGGAAAGAAAGATGAACAAATGAAACCAAGAATTTTGACGATCCTCCGGAATAAGGAATTGAACTTACTCGATGAAACAAGAATAAGAATTACATTATGTTGAACCTTCACCAATTAAATTGATGACAAGCAATGGATTTGGCATACTACTTATTCTCGTAGAAAGGATTAAGATAGATATGGCGCAAACTTGGGAAGGTCTTCAACAATTCACCGGTAGGATTCGGAAGAACGAATGAATTGATACGATAATAAAGGAAATGAAATCTTGAGCGAACCACCGTAAGAATTAAAATGAACATAGCAAAGGCACAATTCACGGGAAGAATTGGAAAGCGAATAAAGATGCTTGACAAAATTTAGATACATTAGAACGAAGGGATCATGAACTGATTAGAGGATATTTCGACGATGCACCGGTGAGATTTGGAAAACAAGAGTTGAACGCTTGAATGAATAATTCTGAGATGATGGGCTCCGAAGAATCAAACTGGAAGACTCCTGAAATGCTCCGGGTGGGTTAAAAGAATTCTCACAACCGAAAATAATTATGAGAGGATGGCATCAAGCTAAAACCATGAATCTTGAAGAGAAAGGAGCGAGATTTAAGAGAAACTCTTCTTCGGTCTTCAAAATCCGAGAATAATGACGAGAAACATCACCATGAATTATTGAAGCACTCCGGAATGAAAATTAGAAAGGTTGAACCACAAGATGAAAAGAATTTGAAAGAACTTGGAGAAAGACATTTGTTGATGATAACTCATTCTTACGTCAAACTTTGCAATGAATTTGGGAATAGCTCACGAAAATTAGAAGAGTTAGGTAAGATCACAGGAAAAGACACGTGGGTTAGGGCCCTCAAAAGAACCACCGTTGAACAATAGTTTGAAACAGATATTGCACGGTAGAATTAAATGGCTTGAATGAGATAGCATCCTCAAAAGAACTTGAGTGAATTGAGAATGGAAACTAGAATCTTCGAGATATCTTCAACACTCGGAACAATTGAATAGCGAGAAATGGATGATTAATTGGTGCACCGACATGAGAAAGCATTTGAAATGATGAAAAGAATACGATCAACACTGAAAACTTGACTTAAATCCACCGGAGAAGAAAATTAGAATGGAACAATGATAAGGTAAAAGCTTCCTTAGCTTCTTCATGAGAAATCACCGGATAAAACATTTAAGGAAAAGAATGAAGAAACTTCACTCAAAAAAATGGATACTTGATTAAGAAATCTGAGTCCTTGAAGAAAAAGGGGGGGAGGGCGGGAAATCAAAACAACTTGGGTCGGATGAGACGAACACCGTTGAGAAAAAGCTTAGAATTGATCTTGCGAATGTTGGAATGATCGGATCCACTTGAAGAGAAGCACGCCCGGTTGAGAAAAGAATTGACATGACAAGCTCGGTGATCAAGAAGGATTAGTATTCACATAGCAATGTGAGAACACCATTTAGGAAGGTATGGAATCCACACTTGACATTGAAGCAACTTGAATACCACAAAAGCGGAACAAAAACAAAGGATTTGGCTTGCGAGAATAAGCGGAACAAATACATATGATAGAGATTTACCCAATCCCATATCATACATACATCGGAAAGATATTCTAGGAGCTACTTGAATTCCCACCTATAAACTCCCGAAACTTTACTGGTTATGCAATCTGGTGTTGGGGATACAGGGGACACAAAATATATCACCCAAACTAACAATACCTAGATCCATTTGTATCCATCCGTCAACACATAACCGAGAAACCTTGAAATCGTGTACCTCGACCTTGAAAAACATCCGTTATACAAGTCATGGCAATACTCCACTTTTCGCCACAAGATCTTGGGCTATCAGGGTTATCTCACCAACAACTGCACAAAAGAGATTTCGATGTCGGTAAAACTCAGGTATTCGAGACTGCAACGATAAAATTGTGGCGACAACACCTCGGAGCTCAACTCCGGGACACCGCCACAACCCCTAAATGTCGAGGCACCAAGAACAATGTTCTCGTCACAAAACCATCGGAACGATTCCAAGATACCAGCGTGATCCTAAAAAAATTTTAGTGAAATTTGGGGAGAGAAAAGTCAAAACTCTACGTCAGGATACCTCACCGAGGCGGCAGAAGGGGCTGAGGAGTAAAAGAATCCTACTCTTCGATATATATAATCCTAAGACTCAAAACATTTTCCGTTCTAGACTCAACAACGCCTTGACAAACAATCAAGTAGGGGCTCCTAAGTCGGGAAGGCTCTGATTACCAACTGTAACGCCCTCGATGCGGTTATATCTCCCACGTGTCGAAGCACGACTTAGAGGCATAACCGCATTGAAAGCAATGTCGCAAGTGAGGTAATCTTCACACAACCCATGTAATAAATAAGGAAAGAGATACATAGTTGGCTTACAATCGCCACTTCACACAATACATGAGTAAAACATTACATCAAACAGATACAATCAAGGTCCGACTACGGAACCAAAATAAAAGAAGACTACCCCAAATGCTACACAGGATCCCGATCGTCCCAAGCTGGGCTCCACTCTGAACAGCTGAAACGAAACAACTCAATGCACAAAATCTTCATCGAGCTCCTCCTTGAGCTCAATTAAATCCTGCACGACTTCATCGGCACCTGCAAACTGGGTTTGGAAGTATCTGTGAGTCACGGGGACTCAGCAATCTCACACCCGCGAGATCAAGACTCTTTAAGCTGAAAGGTAGGACCGGGTCGTGAGGTGGAGCTGCAGCACGCGACTAGCATATATGGTGGCTACAAGCGCAAATGAGAGCGAGAAGAGAAGGCAAAAGCACGGTCGAACAACTATGATCAAGAAGTGATCCTGAAACTACTTACGTCAAGCATAACTCCAACACCGTGTTCACTTCCGGACTCACGAGAAGAGACCATCGGTTACACCTTGATTGATGTATTTTAGTTAAGATCAACTTGGGTTTTCTACAACCGGACATTAACAAATTCCCATCTCGCCACATAACCGCGGGCACGGCTGAAAGTTCAAACCTGCAGGGGTGTCCCAACTTAGCCCATGATAAGCTCTCGCGATCAACGAAGGATATTCCTTCTCCCGGGAAGACCCGATCAGTCTGGAATCCCGGCTACAAGACATTTCGACAGCAATAAAACAAGACCAGCAAGACCGCCCGATGCGCCGACAATCCCGATAGGAGCTGCACATATCTCGTTCTCAGGGCAACACCGGATGAGACAGGCTACGAGTAAAACCAATCCTCAAGTTGCCCCAAGGTGGCCCCGCAGGCGGCTCGGTTCGGGCCAGCACTTAGAGAAGCACTGGTCCGGGGGGGCTAAATAAAGATGACCCTTGGGCTCCGGAAACCCAAGGGAAAAAGGGCATAGGTGAGGCAAATGGTAAAACCAAAGTTGGGCCTTGCTGGAAAAGTCTTATTCAAAGCGAACTGTCAAGGGGTCCCATAAATCACCCGACCGCGTTAGGGACGCAAAATCCGGGAACATAACACCGGTATGGCGGAAACTAGGCGGCAAGAGTGGAACAAAACACCAGGCATAAGGCCGAGCCTTCCACCCTTTACCAAGTATATAGATGCATTAATAATATAAGATATATTGTGATATCCCAACAAATAAACATGTTCCAACAAGGAACAAAAACTCCATGTTCCAACAAGGAACAAACTTCATCTTCACCTGAAACTAAAAACTCTATAAGAGGAAATTTGAGCAAAGCGGTAACATAGCCAAACAACGGTTTGCTAGGAAAGGATGGTTAGGGGCTTGACATGGCAATATGGGAGGCATGATAAGCAAGTGATAGGCATCGTAGCATAGGCATAGCAAAAGAGCGAGCATCTAGCAAGCAAAGATAGAAGTGATTTCGAGGGTATGGTCATCTTGCCTGAAATCCCGCAAGGAAGAAGATCAAGTCCATGAAGAGGACAAACGGGCGTAGTCGAACGAATCCTCACAACTCCGGAACGAACCCGAAGCTAACGAGAGAAGCAAACCGGAAAGAAGCCAACAACATGGTAAACAACCATCACATAAACATGGCATGATGCACAAACAAGTATGATGCATGTCCGGTTTAAATAGCATGGCATGGCAATATGCACAAACAACACTACAAGTTAAGTGGAGCTCAATATGCAACGAGTTGCATATTAATGAAAACACTACATCAATTATTTAGTTCTCTCCCGATTAGGTACTCACCAATATTAAATGTTATTAAACATGGCAAGAGGTGAAGCATAATGAAACTACCTATCTAGGCAAGTTTAAATGAGGCCGGAAACAACGAACAACAATTCCGGAAAATCCCCATATGCAAATTATGGATTCGGTACAGATCTGACCTAAAGCATATTTTAGAGTTGTTAAACAGCAAAATAAAGTGTACCATGTTAAACTAGGCATTTTTCTACCCCATTTACATATATAATTTATTTAAATCCGAGTTACGGTTATTTAGTTATGAAATAAATCATTTTAGCATGGCATTTAAGCAAATTAATGCAACCAACAATTATAAACATTTTAATGTTGTTATCATGATCACGGATGACATGTGCAAGTTTTATGCAATTTTATTAAAAGTTGACAAGAGCATTATGAAACATTATGTCACCGTGGCGGAACGAAAAAGGGTGCCACGGCGGCGAAAACGAAAATGGTGCCACGGCAACAAATCCGAAAATGATGCCACGGCAACATATCGGTTCCGGTAGCTCACGGAGATACCGGAGCAAAAGAAGTGGTGAGCGAGTCATGCAAGGATGGTGGGGTGATCCCGGATTCGGGTTCCCGCAAAGCGGTGGCATGGCAAAGAGAGGGCATCGCAAGGACAATTCGAACACGGTGCAAACATATCGTGCATCTCATACATGCAAGGGCATCTCATCGCGGTCGTCTCGGGTTATACCTTCGGATCGATCAAGCGGGACGGAAAAGCGTTTACGTAGAGGGAAGTAGAGCGTTCTCGCGATGATCGTCGAGGGAAGTAGTGGTACACGGCGACGGTAGAGGAAGTAGTGTTTCACGTTCGTTTTCGAAGAGGTACTTGGCGGGTCCGAATCCTTCGGGTTGTCGTGGTACTTGCGATCTCGGCGATGGTAGTCGTACACGTGTCGACGAGGTACTTGACATTTCGGTCTGTAGTCGTTCGGCGTCCGTGTGATCTTGCCGATTGGGGTACTTGGCGCTATGCGGTCCAACTCCGAGGTCATAACCGTGTAGTCGAACTTGGCGAAAACAGGTCTCATTTGGGGACTTGGCGCATCCATCAGAACTTGGTGGTACTTGGCAAATTCCACGCTCGGTGACCGTTGTACTTGGCGAAAATCCTGGAGACGATGCGTCGCGTCACGGTCCTTGGCGGCGTTCTTGCTGGTCCAAAAGAAGCAAGACCGAAGGCGGCGGCGAGGATTTGGCGCTGGTCGATGCAGACGAGCGGAGAATCGTCCTCCTCCCTTCGAGCGAAGCGAGGCGGGGCAGGGGCTCATCTGGTCCCGGCGGTGGGACTCCATGGGGCGGCGGCCATAGGAGGCCTTCGTTGGCGGAGCTAGGCTTCACCGAGCAGGGGGGCCTCGGGCGTCATGGGGCGCTTGGAGCTCGGGCGAGAGGAGGTAGAAGTGCGGGAACGAGGAGAAGGGAGAGGTGGCAGCGGCAAAGGGAGGCAAGGGCGAGTGCGGGCGGAGCAGAGGGATGCAGGTGACTCTTGTCGCCAAGCGGAGGCGGCAAAGTGGTGCTCCACTACTCCTGGTGCTCCTCCCGTGAGGAGGGTTGGCAGCGGGACGAGGCGGCGCAGGTCGGGCGAGATGCCTGGCGGGCGGCGCTAGGAGGAGGAAGCAGTGGCGCCATGGTGGAAGCAGCAGCCGAGGAGGTCGAGGCGGTGGTCTGAGGGCTCCTCCTGTGACGGCTGGAGGGAAGGGATCGAGAGAGAAGGGGATCGGGAGAACGCGCAGGAGGCGGAGGCGGAGGAGAGATCGACAGGAGGGTCGGCCTAGGGTTAGAGGGGGCGCGGCTGGGCCTAGGCCTTGGGCGGATCGAAGGGGTAGTGGGCTGCGGCGCTCTTGGAGAGGAGCTGGGCCTCGGCTGGAACTCTCTCTCCCCTCTGGTGTTTCTTTTCTCAATTTCCTCAAGCAGAAAATAAGAGAGAAAATCTCAGAGATAAAAGGAAGGCGTGAGAGAGATGTGAGAATATATCCTGAGTCCAGAGTTTGTGCAGAATTTGAATAAATTGGTTTGGCAATTTTATAGGAAGAAAAAATAATTCAAGTTTGAATTAAATTCAAACTTGAGCCATTTTAAAACCTAACCAAAACAACTCGAAAATGGATGATATTTGATGAGAGGTATAAGGCATGGAGTAAGATCACCAGGAAATAAATGAACATTAATGGAGGCACAAATAATGCCACTTGGCATGAAAGTCAAGATTTGTGAAAGGACGAAGTGATAAGGTTTGCACGTGGAGAAAGGTCTTGATGAAAAGATGAAGATACAAATGACCATAGGAGGAGGGGGAGGGTGATGCAAGGGGTGATCATGCATGAAACACACAATGCACATGATGAGCATGATGAAATGCAACATGATGCAAGGATGAATGCAACGGACAAAACAAATCACACGACAAAACTCGGAAACCCTGGAAGGCAACTGAAGCTCCGGTCTTGGGGCGTCACAAGTCCCGATTGGGCAGGTCCGCCTCCCTGTCACCTTCGGGGCGCGCGACAACTACCGCACCGAGCTCATCGACATCGACGTCGCCCACATTCGCCTACCGTACAATGCCATCCTCGGGTACCCAGCTCTGGCCAAATTCATGGCCGTGACTCATCACGGCTACAATGTCCTCAAGATGCCAGGAAGCGGTGGAGTCATCACGGTGCATTGTGAAGAGAGAGACGCAGTGTGTTCCCTGGAGCGTGCTTTCCAAGCCGCGTCAATTGAAGACCCAGATCACAGGAGCAGAAGGCTCCCCGAGGCTGCTCCCAAGAAGAAGAAGACATCGCCTGGCCCGGCCCCTCGGGAGGCAGGCCCCACAGGGTCCGCACCTGCTCAGGGGACACCTCCTTCTGTCGCATAGGAAGGCGCACCCGGCGCCCTCCTTGAGCAAGGCTCGGGGGCTCTCTCCTGGAGGGCCACCGACTTTGCTAAGAACACGAGGGAGGCGCTTGGGCACCACTTGGAGGCGTGCTTCAAAGCACATTTCCCTCAGGAAGGAGCGAGGCAAGGAGCACCAAACCTTCAGGAGTTCATCAGCAAGATCATTCAGGAGCTGCAGGAGTCAAGAGTCATAAGTGGCAGCCGCCGCTTACCCGCCGTAGCTCCCCATCCAGGCGAGGATGGTGGGCTGCGCGTCTGCATCGACATACCAGGGCTCAACCGAGCCGCCTCTCAGGAGCGCCTCTGGCCCTCACGCGTGGGGCACTGTGAAGGTCCACCCCACAGCTATGTTCGCATGCCTTATGGTTTGCCGAACGCAGCTACCACGCGCCAGCGCCTCATGAGGAGCATCTTGGAGGCTCAAGTGGCCAGGCGTTCCGCAGTCCTGGCGGAGATGGAGATGGTCCGCGAGGAGCCACCAGCGCCTCCGGAGCCTCCCGAGGCTCCTGGGCCTGGGGGCTCGTGAGGATCGGCTTCCGCAGCGCACGACGTCCGCTACTTCAGCATCCCTTCGTCTTCAACATTATCAGGTGACATCCTTCGAGTTTCATTTTCAGCTGGGAGCGCCCCCCAGGGCTGCATCATTCCCAGGCCGCGTGGGTCCGTCCCTGCGGCGTGTATTCCTTTTGTTTCATGTTCTTAGCTTACTTTATCGGGGGCGCCCCTCGGGCTGCATCATCCCCAAGCCACTCGGGCCAGACCCAGTGGCATGTATCCCTCTTGCGCTTATTCGGGTTGTGCGTTTGACCCATCATGGTTGTTATTTGGTGCCTGTCCATGGCACCCCTCTTCCTTCATGTCGGCCGCTTGCACGTTAAAGGGGGGGGGGGTACCTGAGCATCGGGACTCATGGGCTCCTCACCGCTCTCCAGCCCTCACCCTCGGCCTTGTCCACGGCATCGTGACCTGGCATACCAGCGACGGCAGAGCCCCGCTCAAGGGCCGGGACCCGAGGACGTAGAGCGTCGACATCTAACCAAATTTGCAGGAACACATCACAAGTTAAGGTGCAGTGCCAGGCGCAACCCTCCTTGAGGTAGGGCCCCGTGAGTCCCGTGCTGGCTCACGGGTGCCCAGATACACCTCGTCAGGCCCTACTGTGCCAGCCACATCTCAGGGCGGGGTTGTACATGCCCCAGGGGCTCCTCCCGGAGGGTAGCCCCCTGCCACGCACCAGTGGAAGCACCATGCTCGCTTGTTGTGACGACAACTGCCGAGGAGCGGCTATGCCCGTACACATACGGAAGCGCTATGCTCACGCTGGTGATAAACAAGCGAGGTGGCCCCGGCCACATCAACCTCAGGGAGCCCAGAGCTCAATGTCTGGCCTCATCGTAACGCCTCCCCTCGGGAGTGCCGCCCGAGGGGGCTGGGCACGGGGGCTACGCCTGGGTCACGCCCAGACGCACGCCACCCAGCCAGGCCCCTCGGGTCTGGTTTGTCGCACGTCTCTCCCCGAGCGGGGCCAAGGTACGAAGGCCGTTTGAACGTCAAGGGGGACTCCTGAGCATCGCGACTCAGGAGCCTAACTGGTCACGTAGCCCCTCACCCCTTAGTTCCAAAAGGCTAACGGTGGTTGAGGCATGCGCGGGGCCGGGCCCTGCCGACGTAGAATGGGAAATTCACCCATGCATCTCACCTCCCTACTTGCTGTTCGCGCGTCAAGGGGGACTCCTGAGCATCGTGACTCAGTAGCCTAACTTGTCACGTAGCCCCTCACTCCTTGGTCCCGTCCTGGTTTCCGGTCGGGGCTAACGGCGGCTGAGGTATGCGCGGGGCCGGGCTCTGCCGACGTAGAACATAAGCAAGTAGGAAGGAAAAGCTCAAATCTCAAGGAATTCAAAAGCAAATATTACAGTCCATAACTGTTTTCACAACGTCAAACGCAAGTTTAAACGCCTCCACGAGGCATGATGCATGTTGCAGGAGCCGAAAGCAGGACAGGAGCCACGGAGGAGTCACTTGTCGGCAGCATCGTCGCTGGCGGCGGAGCTGCGCTGGGCGGGTTCGCCTCGTGAAGCCTCAAGATCGGCAGGGACTCGCTTCGGCTTGGTGCTGAAGGCCCGGAAGTTCGCCAGCAGAGCCTCCGCTCGACCCTTCACGGCCTCAGCAGCGGCAACGGCAAGCTCGCCGCTCACAGGCTCCAGCAGGCTGTCAAGATCAACGTCGGGGTCGCGAAGGTAGACGTGGGTGAAGACGCGCGTCAGCGCTGCAGAAGACAGGACGCGCGCCTCGGCCTCAGCCGTGGGGCCGAGGCCAAGGGTGACGTCTTCAAGGGCGCGGACCAGGAAGGGAAGCAGCTTGGCGGGGCCGTCCTTGGCGCCGGCCAACGGGCTTTCCAGGCTGCTGTCGTAAAGCGACCTCAGCAAGGTGCGAGCCTTCACCTCCAGCTTCGCGAAGGCCACGCGGTCCTCGGCCAGGACCTGCGCCTTGCTGTCTAGCTCGATCTTCTTCGCCTGCAGCTCCTGCTCCAGTGCACTTAAGCGGCCATGGCACTCATCAAGCTTGGCATCCCGGTCCTTGGCGGCCGCCTCACGAGCCTTCATGTCTTCCTCGTTCTCTTGGCGGACGCGGGCCTCCTTGGCAAGCTGGTCGCGCAGGCCCTGCAGCGACGTCGGACATCAGCTGCCTCCCCCAAGGCGGCGTCGCGAGCGGCCTTCGCCTCAAGGACGGCCTGCTTCTCCTCGTCGCAAGCCGTCGCGGCCTGAACCAGCGCCGCTCAAACCGAAGCATCAGAGCAAACCAATAGGAGGCCAGGCTCAGCGTCCGGCCAAGCCTGGCGAGGGTCGGCGCCCAGAAGATCTTTCCGCAGCCGGTCCAGTTCAGCAGCAGCTCGATCCAGGACAGTAGAAGGAGTCGGGGAGACAACAGTTGGCAGAGTAGGAGGAGAGGATGGCAGCGTAATCACAACACCATGAGTCGTGGCCTTCTGCGCCCCGACGACTGCGATAGTGGCATCAGGCAAGGATACCTCGGGAGTCGCTTGGGCCATGGGGGCTGAGCTCGCCCCAGCCAGCCCCGCCAGGCCTCGCGAGGATGACCGGGCAGGAGAGGCCCGCGTCTTTCCATCACCTTCTTCCGCAGATGGAGGCGCTGTCCCGGGCGAAGCCTCAGGAGCCCCCTTCAGCTTTTTCGCCGCAGGCGCCGGTCTAGCCAAGGAATGCGGATATCAAGCCTCAATAACGAAGCAAGAAGCAAAACAAGAATAAAGCACTTATTGGTCATCGCTCGCGGGCTCTAGCAACCTCCGGCCGAACTTGAAGCCCGAGAGCCGGCTGCTGGGATCAGCCTCAAGAGGATCGGGAGCAGGAGGCGCGTCTGCAGATCGCCTCGGAGCCGGGGCAGACCCGCGGGGAACCAGCCCCGTCCTGTCCTTCTTCGGGATCAGGGACGAGCTCTTTGCCGCCCCGCTCATCGCCATCCTCATCGTCGTCCGGCAAGAGGCGAAGAGCGCGGGACCTGCACCGAGGAAGGGGCGCTCTCGACTCCCCATCAGTCGCCTCGGAGTCGGGCCCCTCTTCCTGCTCCTCTTCTTCCTCCTCCTCGCTGGAGTTGCTGGAGGACACGTTCACCGTCGCCAGGGCCGCCGGGTCCTCGGGAACCTCCACGGGCACAGGCCCGTCCCGTTGAAAGCGGGCATGGAGTCCACCACTTGCTCCCAATCGTCTCAAAGGACCAAGGGTACAAGAGCGCCCTCCAGCCTCGCCACGTCTCCCCTGACCAAAGACTTGAGGACCGCGTCCAGATCTTTGTCGGCCAGGACTGCAGGGCTCGGGCGAGGCCTCCACAGCGGAAGAGAGTATTCCCGAAGCAGGGCCACCCGGTGCTCCAGGAACTGCCTCAGGAGCGACGCCCCGGTCAGCTTCGCCATCGCCATGTTGACCGGCCACAGGTCCGCATCCATCTTCTTCAGCACTGTCTTCACGCGGGAATCTGTGAGTTCCGCGCGAGACCAAGCGTTGATGGGCGAGGGCTGCTCCGTGGGGAGAATCAGCCGAGGATGGATGCGCCCAGCATCTACCATGGCCCACTTGCTCCTGAAGCCTTCAATCCTCTTCCCGGGCTTCGAGATGGTGTTCGAACTGATGTACGCGACAAAGCTCGCGCACGCGGTGATGGGGCCGCGAGAGGTCCAGAGGTAGAAGTAGTGGCGCAGCAAGGCCACTGAGGGCTGCACCCCGACATGAGCCTCGCAGTAGTAGGCGAAGATCGCCAGGAGAAGAACAGAGTTGGGGTGGAGGTGCAGAGCTTGCAGTTTGTAATGGCGGAGGACAGAAAAGAAGAACTCAGAAAAGGGAGGAACCAGACCGGCGGCAATGACGCTCACGAAGAGCGGATAGAAAGTGCTTCCTTGGTCCTCAGGAAGGGCAGAGCCAGCCTTGAGCACTGCTGCTCCGTCGTTGCCTTGCGCCGCCACCATCTGGCGTGCCCGGGCGAGGCTCTTCTCCGACACGTTCGGAGAGTCCAAAGAGGGCGAGTACCAAGCTCCGGCCGGGGTCTGGCGAGGCGCCATATCTTGCTAGGGCACATTGTCGGAGTAGATCTGGGGATTTCGGAAGCAGGAAGGATAGGCGCAAGAAAGGGGATCTGAGCAATGACTGGAGAAGGCAAGGGAGGAAAGGCCTAGACGGGTACCGCTCCCTTGTCGATTCGTGCAATTGTCAAGGCGTCACGGGGAAGTGGGGACTCCCACGTCCAATCAACCGCCATGCGGCGCCCAAGGCTGCAGGCTGTTAGGGCCCGTGGCGCTTCGCACTTGCCCCTCCGCTTCCCTGCTAAGCCAAGTCCACGCGCGCCTTGGGCCCGGGGCTCTTGTCGGCGTCTTTGGGAGGCAGGGGTACCAGACTTGCCTGCTGCGGCCTGCGGTGTGGCTCAAGGGGTGGCCCAAGACGGCCCATCTTCATCAACACAAGCTCAAGACCCTCGCGAGGGGCCAAGCCTCATGGTAGACTGACGAGGAAGCTTCCTCGAGCACGGCCTCGTCGGTGGCTGGCTCGTGAGGAGGCGGAGAGATCAAGGTGGGATACCTCATGAGGTGCCCATGGCGCAAGCCATGACGACCAAGGCGCCAGTGAGGCGCCAGGCGGGCGCCAAAGGGCGCCAGCCCGTCTGATGTCCTCGTTTCCTCTTTGGTGCAAAGGGGGCAAGCGCAGGCGAGAGTATCAAGCAAAGGCAACCATTTCGGTGCAACAAGACCAAGACCAACACAACGGCAGGAAGGAGGTCATCGTGGAGCCCAAGCCGGCATCATCGTCAGAGCCTTTGGCAGGAGAAGTCCAACTTTAGTCAGGATAAGTGTACTAGATGTTCACCTTCAAACTGGCCAATTGTTGGCGCCCTTCCCGCTCAATATTTGGGAAGAGGCCCAGGGCCTCTGCCTATAAATAGGACTAGCCACCCATAGGGTAGAGGGAGACCGGATCGGCAACCAAGCGATCTTGAATCTAGAGAGTGGGAGAGAGAGAAGCGACGAACTCCCCCTAGCAGTTCGTCGCACCGGCCAAGAACAGACCCTCACGAGGCTGTTCTTCCTTGTATTGTTCATCATCAGCCCCTGAGGCAATCCACCACACCACACACTGGAGTCGGGTATTACACCACAATGGTGGCCCGAATCAGTATAAACCTTGTGTCCCTTGTGTTGCTCTTTGTGTAGTTTAGATCCTTGCGAGGCCACGAGGGGTAGGTAGGTTGGAGGCGAGATCTCCGCGTGCATCCCAGAGTTCGAACCTAGAGGGTCAGCCGGAACCAAAAATCCGACAGAAACCCCGGCTTAGGTGATCGACAAAAACAACAATTTCTCTGTCTTTGGGAGTAGGAGGACATTCCGGGCCAGGGACCCTCCAGTGAATGACATATTCTTGCTTAAGGCACCTGTTTTGACAAGATTGTCTAGCTGTTCCTCTGTTACTCGAGAAGGGACCCAATTGCATTCATACACTTGTTTGGCCATGGCAATGAAGATCTACAATATAATAATTTCCGGTTTAAGATTCACGTTGGACGGCTATACAGTGATACAAGACGAAAGTATATTGGTAAACCGGAGTCAGTACACCAGTGGAGGTGATAAGTGGAAATATATTGGCGGTTCAACAAGGGGACTAATGGTATATACCGTATTATCAACTTTTCTGTATAGTTAAACTGCCTAGTCTAAGCATCAAAGAGTCAAGGTTACAGATGAGTAAGTGAATAAAAACAGGTTTCGCAAGATTATGTTGTGGTTTCGGATCTGAGGCATGTCAGAAAAGGGAAATATATTCAAAACCTAAGAAGTAGTACCGGACCAATGAGCGAAGGTTCGGATAAGATCTACTATTTTGAGATGCATAAATGGAAACAGAGGCTAAAGGCTACCACTATACAGAGCAGATATTCACGAGTTTATCAGGATTCTCATATGAACAAAGATCTCCATTGATGAACACCGAAGAACTCAGGAACCCTAGAACAGATCTGTGGCAGAAAGAGCAGAGAACTTACCGGAGCTGAGGAAGAAGCGGAAGAGCGCCGCAGTGTTTTGATGCGTTCAGGGTGATGCAGCAGCCAAGGTTGGAGCCGAGACGACGGTCGGAGGTCGACAGCGGCGGCGGAGCTCCAGAAGCTGAGCGGCGCAAGGAGGATGACGCGAAGAGGCACGAGGGCGAAAAAGAAAATGACCCTTCGGTCCTGTTTATAAAGGCAGGATATAAGTGTCAGGCACGAAAATCAAGGGGCCGTGAATTTGGAAGTGAGGCGCAGCTGTCGCCTCGATTGTTGGAGACCTATTAATGAGGATATATCATATACAGTTTCTTTATAACAGATGATGTCATGACGGTTTGCCAAGATCCAAAAAGATGACGTCATTGCGGTTTACCAACTTACGAGAAGATGTTGAAGACGAAGTTTCTGTTAAGGATTGACATGAACCTGTTCAAATCAATCTGGGGCCTAATGTTGGGGATATTACAGTAAACCAGCCAGGACAGGCCGGGTTAACTTCATCAGTAGTTGAGTATGCTAGAAGCCCATGAAGGAAGATAGGAATGTTAGATATGGGCCCATGGCCCAGAACCGGTTTAAGGCCGGCAACCGTGAACCGGTATTGGTATGTAACTTGTATGGTAAGATAGAAAGAGCAGAGACCGAACCGGACACGTTATGAGCCGGTCTCGGGACTCTGTAAACCGATGGGTGTCACCCATGTATATAAGGGGACGACCCGGCGGCGGATCAGGACTACAGACAACAACTCAAGACTCAGGTAAAGCGTATTCGCTCCCTGGTCATCGAAACCCCATCAATTCCATCACAACTAGACGTAGGCTTTTACCTTCATTGCAAGGGGCCGAACTAGTATAAACTCTCGTGCATCCCTTGTCCGCTTTAACCCCTTTAAGCTAACCCGTAGCGATGGCTCCATGACTAAGTCCTTTCACAAGGACATCTGCCGTGACAAAACCACTACAGTTTGTGACTCTTTGAACTAGTGCAAGATATGGAAGTTGTTTGCACTTGTCCTTGCCAAAATGGTAAGAGTGAGGTATGTTGGCGGAGTCATCCTCAAGAACTCTCTAGTTCTTCTTCTTCTAGATCCACACCATCTTGATAGGAATCCTTGGAGTTGTAGTTGTACTTGATGAAGTAGAACTTGACGTAGTCTTGGGAACCCACTTGACCAAGGCCTTAGGTGATTCTTCAAATACATCAATTTCCTCTTGAAGCTTGTCCTTGCCTTTTTGCTTGTGGTCTTGTGGTGGAAGATCATCTTGAGCTTGTGTCCCTTTTAAAGAAGTAGGATCATACTTCTCTTGTTGTGGAACAAACTTCGTCTTGGGGTATTGATCTTCTTCCCACTCAACTCCATTGGCATTGAACTTTCGTTCAAAACCAACACCTTGATTCTTCCGGTGTGTTCCTTGCTTGCGTACAATTTCCTCAAATTGCTTACTTCCAGCAAGGCTCTTGTAAACATATTTCTCTATAATTCCCTTCAATAAGCTATTTTCTTTCTCAAGTGTAACTTGGCTAAGAGAATCATTAGTGGAATCAAGAGAACTACTAGAAGCAACAACATTGGATTTAGCATGATTGTTTTTACTACTAGATGAAGCATCTTTCTTGTTCTTGTTGCTAGATTTAACTTGTGGCATGTAAGTAGACAAGAGTAAACGCTTGGCAATGTAAGAAGAGCTTTTCTTGCGAAGATCATCATTGATTGCCTTTAAAAGCTCATGCTCTTGCTCAAGGTTGAGCTTTTCAAAGCATAGCTTCTCATGAGTCTTTAAAAGTTCTCGATGATCTTCCAAGTTAGTTTCATGAGCTAACTTAAGAGTGTTTAGTTCTTTAGTTAGACGCTCAATCTCCTTCTTATTATCATCATTTGTTTTATCTTGATTATCATGATTAATTGACGTTTCATCATAGTCTTCATCACTAGAGTTGTCAATAAGTAAATCATCATCACCTAGCAAATCATCTTCATCACTATTGAAATCAACATGCTCGGGATGTGTTACCTTTGGACCTTTGGCCATGAAGCATCTTCCAATTCCTTCATTTGGTGAGTCAAATATGTCATAGGAGTTGGTTGACACAAGTGCTAGACCGGCAACACCTTCATCTTGAGTATATTCGAAGTCGGAGTGATAACTTCTTTCGGAGTGATGGTCGGAGTCGGAGCCGGATACTCATTCACCAACGTGAGTTCTTTTTGTGTAGCTCCTTGATGACTTATCCTTCCTTTCCGAATCTTTGCTTCTCCGAGAGGATCTTTGTTCATAATGATCATCTATACTCCTTCTTTCTCTTGGTGGTGATTCTTCTCTTCTACTTCTTCTTTTGGGAGAATCTTCTCTTATTTTGTAGGGGGCCGTACACTCATTGGAGTAGTGTCCGGGTCTTCCACAATTGTAGCAATTACGCTCACTACTAGAAGATATTTTGTCATTGTAGGACCTTGACTTGGAACTTCTTTCTTTGCTTCTACTCTTGTAGAACTTGTTGAAGTTCTTTACCATTAGGCTCAATTCTTCATTGAAGGTTTGTTTCTCACTTGATGATGTGGGAGCATCACACGTGGCTTTGTAGGCACCACTTGACTTGTTGTGAAGCTCTTCCTTATCCTTGAGTGAGATCTCATGAGCAATAATTCTTCCAATGACTTCCGTTGGCTTGAGATCTTTGTAATTGGGCATCATTTGGATCAATGTGCACACGGTATCATATTTTCCATCCAAGGCTCTTAGGATCTTCTTGATGATGAATTTGTCGGTCATCTCTTCACTTCCTAAGCCGGCAATCTCATTTGTGATGGGAGCAAGCCTAGAGTACATTTCAGTGACACCTTCACCATCCTTCATTTTGAACTTGTCAAGTTGACTTTGAAGCACATCCAATTTGGATTCCTTGACGGAGTCGGTACCTTCGTGCATATCAATCAAAGTATCCCAAATTTCCTTTGCATTCTCAAGACGGCTGATTTTGTTGAATTCTTCGGGGCACAATCCGTTGAAGAAAATATCACAAGCTTGAGCATTATATTGTAGCATCTTCAACTCTTCCGCGGTAGCTTCACGGTTAGGTTCTTTCCCATCAAAGAATTCACCTTGCAAGCCAATACACACAATAGCCCAAACGGCGGGGTTATGTCCAAGAATATGCATTTTCATCTTATGCTTCCAAGTAGCAAAATTTGTACTATCAAAGTAAGGCCCTCTACAGTGGTAATTTCCCTCGCTAGACGCCATACTCTCCTAGGTTGTGAAACCAAGGCTATGACCACCAAAAGCTATGGAAATCAAAGCAAATGGGGACCAAAGCTCTGATACCAATTATAGGATCGAAAGTATGTCTAGAGGGGGGGGCTGATTAGACTACTTGACCAAATAATAATCTAGCCTTTACCCAATTTTAGTTCTTGACAAATTTTAGCAACTTAGCACAAGTCAAGCAATCAACCTACACATGCAATTCTAAGAGTATAGTAGCGGAATGTAAAACAATTTCATATGAAGGTAAAGGGAGGAGTTTGAGGGAGCAAACGCAATGTTGACACGGAGATTTTTTATCCGTGGTTCCGGTAGGTGGTGCTATCGTACATCCACGTTGATGGAGACTTCAACCCACGAAGGGTAATGGTTGAGCGAGTCCACGGAGGGCTCCACCCACGAAGGTTCCACGAAGAAGCAACCTTGTCTATCCCACCATGGTCGTCCCCCACGAAGGACTTGCCTCACTAGGGTAGATCTTCACGAAGTAGGTGACGGTGTCCAGGACTAGGGGGTACTCACCACGTCATCTCCCGATCTGTTAGATTGGGCCGAGGACCCCCAGGGTCGTATACTCATGGGCCAGTCCGGACAGCTGCCGCATACAAGGAAGATTCCACAAAACTTGGCGATCAAGACAAGGACTCCTCCCCACCGGTGTATTCGGCTAGGACTCTTGTTATCCTAGGCCTATGGTGCATTATATAAACCGAGGCCAGGCTAGTCGACAGATCACGATCACAATCATAATCATCATAGGCTTGCTTCTAGGGTTTAGCCTCTACGATCTCGTGGTAGATCTACTCTTGTAATACTCATATTCATCAAGATCAATCAAGAAGGAAGTAGGGTATTACCTCCATAGAGAGGGCCCGAACCTGGGTAAACATTGTGTCCCTTGCCTCCTGTTACCATCCGCCTTAGATGCACAGTTCGGGACCCCCTACCCGAGATCCGCCGGTTTTGGCACCGCCGGTAGGCGATCTCCTTGCCCTTACAAACTCCTTGGTTCAACTCCATAATCTTGACGGAGGCTCCCAAGTGACAACTAGCCAATCTAGGAGACACCACTCTCCAAGAAGTAACAAATGGTGTGTTGATGATGAAATCCTTGCTCTTGTGCTTCAAATGATAGTCTCCCCAACACTCAACTCTCTCTCATAGGATTGGATTTAGTGGAAAGAAGATTTGAGTGGAAAGAAACTTGGGGAAGGCTAGAGATCAAGATTTATGTGGTTGTAATGGAATATCTTGACCTCAACACAAGTGTAGGTGGTTCTCTCTCAGAAAATATGTGTTGGAAGTGTAGGCATGTTCTGATGGCTCTCTCCATGAGTGAATAGTGGGTGGAGGGGTATTTATAGCCTCCACACAAAATCTAACCGTTACACACAAATCACCAAACTCGGTGGGACCGATTCAAAGAACTCGGTCAGACCGATTTGGTTCATAATGTGACCGTTAGGAGTTTCGGTGGGACCGACATGTCAACTCGGTCGGACCGATTTCTTTAGGGTTAGGGAATAACATAATCTCGGTGAGACCGATTACACAAACTCGGTGAGACCGATTTTGGTAATAGACTAACAGAGAGTTGGTCAGGCAAACTCGGTGGGACCGATTCGCTCATCTTGGTTAGACCGAAACATTACAAAAAGGAAATAGAGTGTTTGTATTGCAATCTCGGTGGGACCGATTGCATATTTCGGTGAGACCGAAATTATTGCAATAGGCAACAGAGAGTTTGCAATCCCATCTCGGTGACCGAGATCCCTATCGGTGAGACCGAAAAGACTTCTGGCAGTGGCTATGTCAACTGAACTCGGTGGCTCCGGATAGAAAGAATTGGTGGGTCCGAGTTTGACTTTTGGTTTGGGACATATGTGGATATGAGAAAGTGGTTGAGGGCTTTGGATCATATCACAAAGCACTTTGAGCAAGCAAGCCATTAAGCAACACCTCATCCCCTCTTAATAGTATTGGCTTTCCTATGGACTCAATGTGATCTTGGATCACTAAAATAGAAAATGTAGAGTCCTGAGCTTTGAGCTTGAGCCAATCCTTTGTCTTTAGCATTTTGATGGGGTTCCACATCCTCTAGTCCATGCCACTCCATTGTTGAACTTATCTGAAACATACTAGGTAGAAGCATTAGTTCAACAAGAGATATGTTGACATTAATTACCAAAATCACCAAGGGAGCACTTGTGCTTTCAATCTCCCCCTTTTTGGTAATTGATGACAACATAAATCAAAGCTTTAGATAAAGATATAGAGAATAACAAGTAAAGCTTTGGAAAGACATATAACGTGCATAGGCTCCCCCTATATGTATGCAATCATATAAATATGGAACATAGGAGCATGTGAATGCATAAGCATGACAGAGTAAGCCATGTGTTACATGTATCTTTGCTATATGCATCAGAGCAAATGATGTAAATATAGGAAATTTATCTTCATGCTCATGAGTCCTTCTTGCAAACAGTATGTACAACAGGAAGAGATCCTCATACACATGACTGTGATGCATATACTTACCTTGTGGTCTTGAGTTGGCTTAGGAATGAATGAACCTGAGTAAACAAGGTTAGATAACACAGATACATCTACTAGCCAAAGCAAACAAAAGAAACCACAAGAGTACCAAGACAGGGATGACATGTAGAGAGTGAATACTGAGTACTCTATTGGATATAGACATGTCCCCAAAGGTAAAGATGTGCAATGAATTCGAGAATTTCCTTCCCTTAGATGTCTTGCTCCCCCTGAATCTTGCATGGGATATTGGGAGAAGATAGGGAACAGAAAATCAGAGCAAAGAAAAAGAAATAGAGCTAATGCTAACAATCAAATATGAACATGTCTTTCCCCTCTTAAAGACATGTGACTTCTCTACTCTTGATCACCAAGCATCTGGGGTTTTGTTACACTCTCCCCATGAGTATTCTTTCTTTAAGCTTTGATGTGGTCTCTCTCTCTCCCCCTTTGACATCAATTTCCAAGAAGGGCTCTTCTGGATCTTTACTACAAATGGGTTTGGTCCTTGAGTCACAAAGCACGTTGAATGTGATGCTGGTAGAGGACAAGAATCATTGAGTGGAGCTGGAGAATGCAGAAACAAGTGGCAAGATGTCTTTCTGCAGGGAAATCGGTAGCACCGAGTTGTGGGCTTTGGTGGCACCGAGAGAATTCAGTTGGGCCGAAGAAAACAAGCCGGTGTGACCGACTTCATCACAGTGAAGACACTTGTCACCTTAGCTCACTAGGCAATTAAGATCTCACAAGGATTTGCAAAGAATTAGCTGAAAGATTTGCAAGGAATTGGATGGAGAGAATGCAGAACACGAAATAAACAGAAAAAGAATCCAGATGAAGTTTTTTTGAAAGGGGAAATAAATATGCACGAGACAAATGCAAGAGCACGGAGAAACACAAGAGAACTTCATCTAGAATTGGGTGGCGACAAAGTCACCTATGTTAGAGTAAATTGACTTTGGAGTCAAGTGAGGGCACTTGATCGTAGGTCATACTCATCGTTTAAGCTCAAAATGGGGTTACCATTTTTCATTTAAGCATCTTGATGTATTCACCAAAATTTAGCAAAGTAAAATGTCGCAATAGCAACAAGTTGAATAGTTATCCCTGTTTTAACAGAGGCAAAAAAGGAATCAATTACTGGCCAATAAAGGAGGATGAAACATGCGGACACAAAAATGGTAATTCCGCCAATCCCTAACAAGTGTTGCAGTTTTGAAATAAGATTTGATAGTTAGTTCTGAGAGTGGCATTGCTTAATTTTACCAGCGGCATTAGATTAAAAAAAAGCATAAAAAGTTCCAGGGGAGAGTGGGCGCAACAACAACATGTGCTTCCATCTACTTATAAAGGGGGTGATGCAGAGTTTGTTGTAACAAAGCAACAAGCATAATGTCAGGGTTGGTCCCATTTTTGTTCACTACTTAATGGGAAAAGACAGCAATACAATAGCTTCAATTCAACATTTATTTAAAAGCGGTACCAATACAGGTAGCACAGCATCTCAAAACACACTTTGCACGATCATGTGGATGAAGGCAAGTACCAACTTTGTCATGACACACAAGATCACGTACGAATCTGCCAACACGAATAGGAAATCCAATCTCGTTTTGTGCAGTTACTCTGAAATCAAGTAAAGTCGCCGGTGTGACATGTAAGTTTGCTATAGCAACAAGTTGAATAGATATCCCTGATTTAACAAAGGAAAAAAAGGAAACAATTACTGCCAATAAAGGAGGATGAAACATGTGGCCACAAAAAGAAGCATCTACCTTATCTTGATGGAAAACAAAGTATAGGACAGTAGCATTTCTAAAGCGGTTGCATTGATTCATATTAACAAAGAAATTCTCTTAAAATAGTTTAATAGTTAATTCTGAGAGTGGCATTGCTTAAAATACAATAGCTTCAATTCAACATTTATTTAAAACAGTACCAATACAAGTCGCACAACATCTCAAAACACCTTTGCTGCGATCATGTGGATGGGACATGGGACATGCCCGGCACCATGTGCGTCCACACGTATAAATGGGTGATGCAGAGTATGTAGCCAAGCAGCATATCTGCGTTGGTCCCATATTTGTTCTCTTTGAAACTTTTTCCAATGTGAGGGCAGCAAATCTAGTCCTGCACAAACTACCCGACCCCCCAGTTTCTTTCCCTTTTCAACAAAGAGTTCGGTTCCTTACATATGTGTGTACTGTGTTACCCCCTTTTTCCCTTTTCGACAAACAAAGCGGCTGGATAGCTAGTCTATACTACTTTCCCTCTCTAATTTGCTCATTGAACCACGTCCTAGATTCATGCTCCACCCCACCGCACCCTTCTTTCCTCTTTGAACCAAGACCTAGATTCGACTACAGAATCGAAAAAGATCAGCATGCAGCTAGACCAATGACGGTTTCAAAGAAACTTATACCTTAGGGTCATCGGGATGTGGCAAGGCGTGCGACGTGCGGTCGGATTTGCCCACATTACGTATGACAGCGAGGAAGAAGGGGTCGGTGGCCCTCCCGCACATGCGCTGGGTGAAAGATAAAAGCGCAGCCGGCAGTGGATTGCCTCCTCGCCGAAGGCGATAGAGTGAATGCTGCACCTCCTCCCCTTCCCGGTGCGACGGGATCCGGACGCCTCCTTCGCCAGCTGTGAGGGGGTGAGAGAGACAGAGGCCACAACGCAGTCTTGTTTAGATCTGGTGAAGAAGGCGAGAGACAGTGAATATAGCAAACCCTAGCAAAGGAACACTGAGCCTCCAACGTGTGTGTGTGTGTGTGTGTGTGTGTGTGTAGTGCGGCGAGAGTGTGGAGAGTGCAAACCCTAGCGAACAAGCGCTGAGGCTCCAGCTTATATATATACTATAGTCTGAATGAGCTCGGTGCCTTAACTGCACCAGCTTTTGGGCTGTGTATGACAGGTGGGCCAGCCACATTTTGGGCCCACCTATCATAAACCCAAAGGCAGGTGCACTAAAGTCAATGAAGCTGCGTCCATATAGTACTCGTGTATATGACTAATATATAGTGGAGTGGTTTTCTTATTCTCTCCATAGCAATCGTTCTAAATTGTGTGAGTACGAAACAAAACTCTTTATTTAACATACCAGTGAAGAAAACTACTACTCCCCCTCTTCCTAAATATTTGTCTTTCTAGAGATTTCAACAAATGACTACATACGGAGCAAAATGAGTGAATCTACACTGTAAAAAATGTCTATATACATCCGTATGTGGTAGTCCATTGCAAACTACTTGGAAGACAAATATCTAGGAACGGAGGGAGTACTTCCGATGAACTAACGATCCACGCGTCCTGGTCGCACTTCCTGTCCTTCACGTGCGGTACACTACCCTCCCTTAAGTGAACAACCACACATGCGCCAAATTATCGAAAACGTGTGAGTGTGTAGAAATAAAGAATTTTAATTTCAATTATCGGAAAGGTTTGAGAGTATGTACAATTTGCCCTCTCTAATAATTATGGTTTGTTGTGTTCGGCCTAAACTTGGTCAAACTTTAGAAAGTTTGACTTTAGTCAAATATAATATGCAGAGTAAATAAAAATGGAGGGCTACTACGTCCATTCGGGTTTTTAGTCCACACCATTTTTTAATCAAAGTTAATAGTTGGACAAATAAAATTACAAGGGAGCTAGAGACAAAGTTGTGAGAAGGCTTAGAAATCAATACAAAACTTATGCTCTTAGTACCAACGTCGATCCTTCTTCAAGGAAACATTGGTTCATAGCCAATTGTGTGATAAAATTGCACCAACGTGAAAGACGACTGCGTCTCCAACGCAACCAAGGTGAACTGACGAAGGATATCATCTTTGTGGGTAACAAGCAAAGAGCACTGATGGAAGACAGCTTGTTTTCCAGTGAAAATCGATCAGCTTCACCAGCCGACGCAACCATGAGGCGCAACCATGAGCATCGATAGGTCATCGTGGTGATGCATCATCCATTTGGCATCAAGTTTGGGTGAGGTACCTATGAAGTTCGAAAAATCCTCATTGTGGTCTGTTTCTTCTCAGTAGTCAAGCTCGAGGAAGGAAGAACCACGTGGCAGAGGACAGTGAGGCGGAACAACAATGGCCATCCAATTTTGTGCGGTTCCAACTAAATTTGAGGAAGACATGCCCGGGTATGGAGATACGCATCACTGTTTCTGAAAATATAAAAAAGGGATATAGTGTTGTTACTTTGTTTTAAAAGATTAACAACGACATATCAATTGTCAATAAGAATTATGAAAAGTACACCCACAAACAGAAGCATCATGATTATCTTGATGGGAACTAAACCAGGATACCCGAGAAAAAAAGCATTTCTTCATTTAACCAGTGATAGTATTAGATTAGCAGCAGCAATAGGAGCATAGGGACAATGACCGCACAACCACCATGTACTTTTTGTCGAAACAAAATGTATACCTCCACCGAGGCATAAACCAGGACAACTTTTCGAGTGGCATTTCCTCTATAATAGTAGGTGATGTTGGACCAGCCGAACCCTAGCTACTATACATGGGGAGCTGGGGAGTAGTCGCATAGAAGAAAACCCGCATGCAGCTACCTGGGGAGCTGGACCAGACAAGAAGTTATACCTCGGTGGGCGAGATGTCGCTTAGGTGTGGCGAGGATCTGCCCACGGCTGACAGCGAACAAGGCGCGGAGGACCTTCGTCCGTGCCAGCGCCCGGCTCAGGAGGGCAGTGCGCATCGGCTTCCTCCATCGCTGACGGCGACAACATCAACACTGCACCTACTCACCTCCCGCAGCGGACGGGATTCGGCCGGATCTATGACCACCGGTGAGGAGAGAGATAGTGTGTACACTGTCATCTTGTTTTGATATGGAGAGGGTGAGAGAGTGAGATGCGAGAAACTCTATCAAACAAGAGGCTATAATGGAGTAAAACAATCTTTCCATAGCAGTAGTTTTAAATAGAATACGCGTGTTCCCAAAAAAAAGAAACGAAAACTGGCGGACAATTTTTTAACGTACCAAGAAAGAAAACTCGATCAAAAACAAGCCCCCGCTTCCAGGTCGCGAGAGTCGCCGCGCACACACACATAGACATAGACATGCATATCCGGGTTTACGTAAAATTCCATTTCCATCTCCATCTCCAATCATATTTGTCCAACTGGCACATTATTTACGTTGTTAATTATATACGCGGCAATATTAACATACAACGTCTCTTGTTTGCGGGTGTCGGTGTCAAAACCGGCGGATCTCGGGTAGGGGGTCCCGAACTGTGCGTCTAGGCGGATGGTAACAGGAGGCAAGGGACACAATGTTTACCCAGGTTCGGGCCCTCTCTATGGAGGTAATACCCTACTTCCTGCTTGATTGATCTTGATGAACATGAGTATTACAAGAGTTGATCTACCACGAGATCGTAGAGGCTAAACCCTAGAAGCTAGCCTATGGTATGATTGTTGTTGTCCTACGGACTAAACCCTCCGGTTTATATAGACGCCGGAGGGGGCTAGGGTTACACAGAGTCGGTTATAACAGAAGGAGATCTACATATCCGTATCGCCAAGCTTGCTTTCCACGCCAAGAGAGTCCCATCCGGACACGAGACAAAGTCTTCAATCTTGTATCTTCATAGTCCAACAGTCCGGCCAGAGGATATAGTCCGGCTGTTCGGATACTCCCTAATCCAGGACTCCCTCAGTAGTCGCTGAACCAGGCTTCAATGACGATGAGTCCGGCGCGCATATTGTTTTCGGCATTGCAAGGCGGGTTCCTCCTCCGAATACTCCATAGAAGATCTTGAACACAAGGATAGTGTCCGGCTCTGCAAAACAAGTTCCACATTCCACCGTAGAGAGAATAATATTCACCAATCCGACCTGCTGACGTATTTGACAGCATGACATCATGCCATGGCCCGATTATTATCGAACCGTGTTTTTCGCCCAGCCTTGGCGCATATCGCGAGGCGGTTTCCTTGGCACGTCTTGTCGAAGCAGAGATCATGTCCCCTTATTACAGGATTCTCATCAATACGGGCGTGGGTAACCCAATCGTGCCCGTTGGTATGACTCCTCGATTATAGGAAAGTCCCAAACGGTCACGAGGAGGACGCCTGGTATTCACCCTCTTTATAAAGAGACCAAGGCCTATCCTTTTTTATTCCTCGAACTAAATCGAATCCCTCCCCACCTCGAGTTCCAACACCCAAAGCTCAGGTCAGGCGCTTCAGACCTTCAACCATGTCCGGATCCAACCTTCAAGGTCGGTGGATGCCCTCCTCCGTCACAGAGGAAGACATCAGAAAGTTAAGAGAGGCCAGGTTCTTGACCGGCGAGATTGCGCACCGGCTATCTGCTCAAGGGCAGGTCATACCTACTCCCAAACCCGGCGAGTGCGTAGTATTCATATCTCACTTCCTTTGAGGGCTAGGCCTGGCTCTGGATCCCTTCGTGAGGGGGCTCATGTTCTATTACGGGTTGGACTTCCATGACTTAGCTCCGGATTCTATTCTCCACATCTCGTCTTATATCGTCATGTGCGAAGCTTTTCTCCGCATCACCCCTCACCGTGGCATGTGGCTCAAGAAGTTCCAAGTGGAGCCAAAGACAATCGAGGGGAGGTATGCAGAATGCGGAGGTGTTGTAATAAGAAAAAGCGCTGATGCCCCATGGCCCGAGGGTTCTTTCCAGGAGGTGTCCAGCTTATGGCAACAAGAATGGTTTTATGTCACAGCTCCCAGGGGTACCAAATGGGTGGCCCCACCTGCCTTTCGCTCGGGTCACCCTCCACGACTAACGTCATGGATCAACAAGGGGCTAGACTGGGGGCCAGTGAAGGACGTGCCCATACTGCAGGGTCGCATCCGAGATCTTCTCGAAAAAGATATTGATCTGGTCACAGTAACAAAAGTAATGTTACTTCGCTGAACCCTGCCCTGTAAATGTCGTCCCCTCCGTCTATGGGAATTCAATCCGGAGGGACCGCGAGCTATTCAGCACTTCCTCGGCATGACGCCCGAGGAGATGTACAAATTGTACTTCGGACCACAAGCAGTGTATCCGGATTCCACCGAGGACGCGGGCCTGAGCTGCAATCGTCCAGATACCCAAGTAAGTCGCCCTATGGCCAAACACGTTGTATTTCTATTCATCATGACATCATTCTGAAAAGTAGCTCTTTGACCAGGACTGGATAACAAAGGCGAAGATGATCAGGTGTCTGGCCCCCCTCCCCGAGGTCTCACCGGATCCGATACTAGTCCGGATGTTGGAGCTTGCGCCCTACCAAGCGCCCTCAGGGGAGGATAAAGGTGGGAAGAAAGAGGCTGACGCCTCCGCGAAGGCGGACAACCGGGGAGAAGAAGCCAAAGCTCCCTCTCCCCAAGGAAGGAAAAGGACCGCCTCTGAAGGCCCGGAGACAATAGTCTCTAAACGGGGGAAGAAATCTTCGCCAGATGGTCCTGGCCCAGGAGATATCCCGGCCGTACAGTGCCCGCAAGTTGATCAGCCCTCCGTCGAGCTGTAAGTAAAAGAAAGGGTTTAATAGTAAAAAACATCCTGCTTTACTTCTGAGGAAAATAACCGAAACATCCGTCTTGTAGTCCGGATCGTGACCCTTCTCGGCAGAGTTCGTCTTCGGAGGATCTTCCTTGAAGATGATGGAGAGCCAACGCCTCCCCACACCATCCCACCTTACGAGGCGGGCGACCCCGAGGTGTCGTCTCGGAGGGCTCCTCCCGATCCGGCAAGGCCAGAGGGTGATTCTCTAGCCACCTGAAGCCCTCAGTATCCGGCTCTTGGAGAGAGCAACCAGAAGGGTCCGGCTCTGCATGTCATGCGGTCGACTGCACTGAAGGATCTGCTAGAGCAGGCGGCTATCTCAGAAGCGCACCTTGCGCTAATGGGCGCGGTGGTTGAGAGGGTTTCATCCGCAGAAAGCGGGTTGCATGAAGCCTTTATGAGTCTGCTGAAAGGTTTTGAGGTACGCAATGTGATGTGTATTTTAACAGTACCGCACATGTTTAAAACATGCCCTGTGCAGATAGTAGCCCCTGAGACTCTGGTTGCCGTCGGAAACGGCGGTAAATAGAGGATCATATTCGCAGGTAATAATCCAGGCGTCTTCATATGCAGGTGGCAGGAGGTCCGGTGGCTAGCCGGACTTGTGAGGTTGCCGAGCTAACGCGGTGACTTGATACGGCAGATGCCGACATCGTGCTTGTCAACAAGCGGCTTGGCGAGACGCAGGGTATGTAATTTCGCCAGATTTCAGCATATGGTAAGAGGAGCGTAATGCCAGTATCTTGAACATGTTGTGAAATGCAGATGGAGCTGCGGCGGTGGAGACCCTTGAGCGGAACTTGCCCGAGCCAAAAAGCAAGCCAGGAAAAGTGATGCAGGCCGCTCTAAAAGTAATTTGAAGAGCTGAGGGCCGAACAAGCTGCCCATTGCCAATGTAAGGAGAAGATGGCCAAGATGGCCGTTGAGTTAAGTGATGCCGCCGGCCGATACCGGCTTCTTGAGAAGGAAAGCCGAGCGAAGGCTGCAGAGCTGGAGAAGGCCATGGTAGCAGCCAAGGAATCCCGCTCTACAATTAGAGCGATGAAGGAGGAGCTGCGTCACGCCGGGGATATCGCGGCTGGGAAGCCCTTTATGCTGCGGATGAAGTTCGTAGATCCTAAGTATGCTCCTTTGGACCGGCTGTGGAGTTCTGCAGACGCCTATCTGGATTTGGCAGCGAGTGCTGCCGATGCGGTCGAGTTCTTCAAGGATCAAAGAGATCGTGAAGTGGAGAAGTTGTTTTGGTCGCAATTTAATGGTCCAACGCATCCGCTTCCACTGAATGAGCGAATGGCCGAATGGGCCGAGCTCCATAGGTTGTCCGGACTCGCCATGAGGTCTGTTGTGGATCACCTGTGGCCGGCAGGGCCAAGGCCGAACAGTTACTTCAGCTTGGTGCAGCGGTTCCTTGGTGTTGTGCCCCGCATCGATGCTATGAAGAGGTCGGCGTGCATTGAGGGTGCACAGATGGCGCTTGCCCATGTCAAAACACACTGGGCGGAGATGGAAGCCACCGCAATTGCAGCCCCTAGTTCAGCAATTAGCCAAGTAGCTGCCGAGCACTACTTTGATGAGGTCCTTGAAGGCGCTCGTTCAATAGAAGTGCAGTGCTCGAAGAATATTACGTTCAAATGACATGTATTCCCATTGAAAAACAATGTTTTACTAAATTATATAAAGGCTATTTTTATACTTTTGCCTAAAAGTGTTATGATGCCTCCTGTGCGGCCGTTATGTATATGTTTATATAACCTGAAAGTTTGCAGCCGTCAGCTTCAGCCCCCACGCATACAATGCGGGGGTGTTCACAGAAGACACATGTTCACACTTGATCCAACTTCTTGGTCCATTAAGGAGGTGATAGCACAGCGAACTAGGCAATCAGACTATATTGCTTTAACACTTTCACTTAGCCATGGGAGTTTTGCAGTGGGGCTACTATATAGCCCCTGGTTGCTCCGCGTTCATCCGAATACGGGGCGCGGTCATGCCTGGTCGGGAAACGGCCCTTCGTTAATGCGGAGGAATCCTGAAGATTCTGATAAGTCATCGAGTGGTTGACCAGTCTCTCGCTTCATGACAGTTAGTTTTCGGCTTTCTCTACTGAGGTGCTCGTCCGGGCTAGCCAGGGCTCAATCTCAGTAGTTCTCGTGGTGCCACCTTAGCCGATACAGCGGAACGTAAGGTAGCAAAACATAGGAGCCGGGCAAACCCAACATTTGACCAAAGACATGATTCGGAGCTGATGCATATAAGGCCTAACTTCATGACGCGAACACTCCCTAAGGTGTTCGGTCTTTGAAACATATCTTTGGGCTTAGGTGATGCCTTTTGATAATGAACCCATAGTGTCCAGTACGAGCAATATTACGGCGTGGCCACATGCCAAGACGTCAGCATCCTTCTCGGTTGTATTGAGAATCCGGAGGATGTGAACAACAAAAGACAGTAAAAAAGGTTTACGCAGGGTCTTAATCTAAAGAGAAACCTTTGTACGGGTCCCTGCTGCACGTCTGCGCCTGTGTCTTTGTTGTGCCGTATCCTGGACAGGTGTAACACGATCGTCATCTGTAAAAGAGAGGTACTTAGTGAAAAGTTGTTGTGCAAAATTTTGGTTATTATAAATAAACCATGAAAAATTCAAGATGGGTAAAGATGAGCCGAATTATTGCGGCGAAGCCCCTGGTACCGTCTATACGGGTGTAACCATAAAACCAATATCTATCAATGATTGGCCGGACTCGTCTAACCGTGTCCGCGGTCCTAATGACCGGTCATCGTCTCTGGTGATGAGGCCGTCTAGTGTTCGGCTGTTAAAGCAGCCGTGCGTTCTTCTGCTCGGAACGAACGCTCAACATTTCCATGTACTGTGATGGTGCCGCGCGGACCGGGCATTTTAAGTTGGAGTAAAGCGTAATGCGGTATTGCATTGAAACGGGCGAAATCCTCTCGTCCGAGTAGTGCTTGATAGCCACTTCGGAATGGAGCAATGTCGAAGGTTAACCTTTCGCTCCGGAGGTTGTCGGGCGAGCCGAACACAACCTCTAGCGCTAGAGAGCCCGTGCAGTGAGCCTCTGTGCCTGGTATTACTCCCTTGAAGGTAGTATTACTGTGGCTGATGTTTGTTGGGTTTATCCCCATTTTGCGGACAGTGTCCTGGTATATCAGATTTAGACTACTGCCGCCGTCCATAAGGACTCGTGTAAGGTGGTATCCGTTTACTATTGGGTCCAGCACCAAGGCGGCTGATCCTTCCTGCCGGATACCTATTAGGTGATCCCTGCGATCGAAAGTGACCGGGCAGGCTGACCAATGACGGGACTCATGGGTGACGGGATCTATGGCTCGTGTATTTCAGAGTGCGTATTTGCCTCTCCTCTTTGTCACGTGGACAACATTTACTGTTTTGACTTCTGGCGGGAATTATTTCTGTCCCCTAGTGTCTTGCTGGTGAGGCATATCCTCGTCCTCGCTTCGAGTGTCCTCCCCCTTATTTTTGGTGTTTAGCTTGCCAGCCTGCTTGAAGACCCAGCAATCTCTATGGGTATGATTTGCGGGATTGCCGGGGGTGCCGTGGATTTGACATAGTTTGTCTAGAATTTTGTTTAGGCTGGTCGGTTCATCTCTGTTGCCTTTAGAGGGCTTTTTCCGCTGACCCGGTCGAGAGCCTCTAAAGCCGGCCAGGAGGGGCCGGGTTACGTAAAGAGTGACTCATCAGAAGCCCAAGACCAATCATGAAGATGGTGGTTCAATAAAGGGTCTAAAGGCCCACAGGCGATTTATGGCCCATAGTGATAAACCGCCATGATGGCATGACTTGTATTGTAAGGTAGAATTAACTAGTCACCGAGCCGGACATTGTCTATGAGCCGGCCGGGACTGTGTAAGCCGCAGGGCGTCGACCTGTGTATATAAGGGGACGACCCGGTGGTGACTTAGGGTAAGAAACAACTCATCGAGAGCCCGGCATAGCGTATCTCGCTCCCTGGTCATCGAAACATCAAACAATACCAACCCAACTAGACGTAGGCTTTCCTTCACCGCAAGAGGCCGAACTAGTATAAAACCTCTCGTGTCCTTTGTCCCGATTAACCCCTTTAAGCTTCCTAGTCGGGATGGCTCCACGACTAAGTCCTTGCAAGAGGACATCTGCCGTGACAATTCCATGACAGCCGTGTTGTCTGGCCTGTCTTCTTTATTCCGGCTCCTGTTTTTACTGCGTCGCGGTTTTCCATTGCTGTCCCGGACCTTGGATGTGCTTGGGTCGCTGGTGCTGCTGCGAGCTAACCAGCTGTCCTCGCCCGCGCAAAAGCGGGTCATGAGGCTTGTTAGGGCTTCCATTGTTCTCGGCTTTTCCTGGCCAAGGTGTATGGCAAGCCATTCGTCTTGAACGTTGTGCTTGAAAGCTGCTAGGGCTTCAGCGTCCGAACAGTCGACAATTTGGTTCTTCTTAGTGAGAAATCTGTTCCAAAGCTTTCGGGCTGACTCTCCGGGCTGTTGAATTATATGACTCAAATCATCAGCGTCCGGGATTCGGACATAAGTCCCTTGAAAGTTAGTCCGGAAAGCGTCCTCGAGCTCTTCCCAACTTCCAATGGAATTTTCGGGGAGGCTTTTCAGCCAGTGTCGAGCTGGTCCCTTGAGCTTGAGGGGTAAGTACTTGATGGCGTGGAGATCGTCTCCACGAGCCATGTGAATATGGAGGATGAAGTCCTCGATCCAGACCCCAGGGTCTATGGTTCCATCGTATGCCTCTATGTTAATTGGTTTGAACCCTTCTGGGAATTCATGGTCTAATACCTCGTCGGAGAAGCGTAGGGGGTGTGCGGCACCCCTGTATTTGGCTGTGCCATGGCGTTCGGACGGTCGTGGTATTTGGTGTTGGCGGAGTGCTGGTGCGTGTTTCCTTGATCCATAGATGGATCTGGTTGCGCCGGCCCGTTGATGCGGGTCCTCGCGTTGGTCATGTACTGACTTATGTGTGGCCTTGTTGGCCACCCTATCACGGCCACGAGGTCGTCGATCCGACCGATCGACGGTTTTGTTTTTTGGCTGTGAGGATTCGAAGGCCTCGTCGTCGAACTCCGGCAGCAGCTTCCGCTTTGGGTAGCTCTTCATGGGGCGACTGCCACCGTAATTTTCTGCCATGTCGAGCACCTTATTCCATCTACTATTGAGTGTGTTTTGTGCGGCCTTGAGCCTTTGTTTCTGCTTCTTCAGACTTCTTGCAATGGCCATAAGCCTTTCTTGCTCCAGCTGCCTTTCCAGGATGATGCGCTCATCGTCGTCCAGACTATTCTCCTGACCGGAGATGGGTTGGTTGTCGTGATGCTCGGTGTAGCCGTGCGTCGGACAATGACTCCGCACTTTGTTCGTCATCATTTGTCTTACCACCTGTCATTTGGGTCAATCTGGCTTCTTGTTGCTTATTTGTGGTGTTTTTTGCCAAAGGCGGGATTTAGAGCGGCGCTTCTGGCGCCGTTTGATTGCTTGTCGTGGGAGCTATCTTCGCTGCATCCTCGTTATTATTTTATTTGGGTGTATCCACCATATATCGTCATATGATGAGGTGGCGGTCCGATTGCCCTGTGGGTAGTGGTTCTGTTAAATCTCCGACATCGGTGTCCATACCATCAATGTCTTGAGTCGAAGTCGAGCATGTCGGTTAAATCGTCGGCGGTGGCTACTAAGTGGGTGGTGGGTGGGGATTGAATTTCTCCGTCGTCGCATCCCACTCTAGCGGACATAGTTCGGCCAAGGTTCTCTGACAGGAGAGAGGATTTGATGAGTTCGGTATGTCGCGAAGGGCGAGTCTTGAAAAGATATCTGCGGAGGTGAACTCCATGATCGGCGCCCAATCGGATTCGATAGGTATGGGCGCGGGTGGTACGGAGTCCGTGGCCGAGGACGAGTCCAGCAGTTCGGTGACACGGCTCTCGTGAGGAGTAAGGTCAGTATTCGGCTCTATCGCCACTGAGGGTGCGGCCTCCGTGGTGGAATCTATCCTCCCGTCCTCGGATGGCGCGATCTGCTCCGGACTAGAGGCCAGAGTAGTTGCTGGCGTGATCTCCCAAACACCATCCGATGGCAGAGCTATATCGTGCTCGTCGTGATCGTGCGGCACACCTGGCATGGGCCCGAACCCGTCGAAGATCATGTCTCCGCGGATATCGGCAGTGTAATTCAAGTTTCCAAACCTGACCTGATGGCCAGGGGGGTAGCTTTCGATCTGCTCTAGATGGCCAAACGAGTTGGCCCGCAATGCGAAGCCACCGAACACAAAGATCTGCCTGGGGAGGAAAACCTCACCGTGGACCGCATCGTTGTCGATGATCGAAGGGGCCATCGAACCTTGCAGCGACGACACAGTGGAACTCTTAATGAAAGCACCAATGTCGGTGTCAAAACCGGCGGATCTCGGGTAGGGGGTCCCGAACTGTGCGTCTAAGGCGGATGGTAACAGGAGGCAAGGGACACAATGTTTACCCAGGTCCGGGCCCTCTCTATGGAGGTAATACCCTACTTCCTGCTTGATTGATCTTGATGAATATGAGTATTACAAGAGTTGATCTACCACGAGATCGTAGAGGCTAAACCCTAGAAGCTACCCTATGGTATGATTGTCCCTCTGGACTAAACCCTCCAGTTTATATAGACACGGAGGGGCTAGGGTTACACAGAGTCGGTTACAACAGAAGGAGATCTACATATCTGTATCACCAAGCTTGCCTTCCATGCCAAGAGAGTCCCATCCGGACACGAGACGAAGTCTTCAATCTTGTATCTTCATAGTCCAACAGTCCGGCCAGAGGATATAGTCCGGCTGTCCGAATACCCCCTAATCCAGGACTCCCTCAGCGGGCATCCGGACCGCTGCCACGGCCGCTCCTGCCCAACCCGAACCCTCTTCATCACCCGCGCTTGCTTCCCGCCTGGAACGGTCAGTGCCGCATTCATGCCCGGCCAGAGCGGGCGTGACCTCTCACTTGCGCCGACATTGAAGTGGCACGCCGGCCGAGAGAGCGTCGCCCGCGCCGCTTCCTGGTGCACGCGACTGCTCCGTGTTCAAAGGTCGCAATAGCCGGCCACAACATGCATGTAAAAAGTTCTTGGGAGTCCGTGCTACAGCTAGCTGTCCTCCCCCAACTCGTCAATCTCTTCCAGCAGTACTAGTACTCCATGGTGCGATCCATCGACAAGCAAGCGGGAATGTTATCGTATACTCGGTTTGCAGCGAGTGGCATGCCGAGCGACCGTGTGGGGTCGAGTCATGGAGGAGGGTGAGACACAAATGCGACATGCGTGATTTAAACATTGGTTTTGCTCGATGACGCGATCCAACGAAACGAAACGTTGGTTTCTCTCTGTTTCCATTTTTACTCCGGAAAAATGGAAACTTTCCACTCCATTTTCATTCCTACTCCAAGGTTGCCCCATTACAACATTCCATCAAATACAAAGGAAAACTAACACGCATGCTGATGCATCTCAATGATTCATAGATCGTAGCCAATATTTACTTCACAACTAAATACAAAAGTTGTGAGAGCGTGTACGAAAGAAAAACTACTGATGGGGTCACTACGACTTAAACCCTAAACCCTAAACATGATTTAATTTCCTGGCCAGGTAGAACCTGTCAAAGGAAAGATGGTTGGCACCCTCGGATCATAAGATGCTTTTGTGCAGTTCCACTAAAATCGAGATGAGCATCCCTGATGGCAAAGATATTGAAGAAGTGTGATTAGAATAATAATCTTGGCACTAGTTCATGAGACATAAACTCATCACAAGTAGAAGCCGGTAGAAGTAGAGAAAGATCGACATGGAGATGGAGCTACGTGGGGAGCTGCGGCAGTGGAGCAAGCCGACTCCAAAAGGAATATGGACTACCTGGGACGTCGGCATGTAGCTAGAAGGGCGGTTGGGACGCGGCATCGGCCCATACCGCGATGACCCCCGATTGGGACGCACCGACTGTGGATTTTCTCCCTCGCCGATGTCGACCGCGTCTACGCAGAACATTGTTCCCTTCCCCCAGCTGCGGGATCAAGCCGGATATGTGACCAGCGGTGCGGCCACCGTCGTTCTATGCTTGTGAAGAGAGCAATCCAAGCAAGCAGGCTTGTAGCTTAGGCTCCTGCTAGTGTATATCTAGTGGTTTTCTTTTTCTCTCCATATCAACCATTTTATATTGCATACATGTCATTGAAGAGTGAAATGATGGTTGCTTCTTCCGACTAACTTACTGTGTGATTTGACTGCTCCTTTAGAGGCCCCTACACGTACTCCCCCTACGTGTATGCAGCGATCCACACATACACATGGGCCTTAAAAGCAGCATGACGCCCTAATGCATGCATGTCCGAGCACATGAGGGAACACACACGGTCATGCTCAAGTGCTCAACCTACACGTGCATGCACACATATACTCAGCCAGGGTGAGCTAGTGACCGTATAAACACCGAAAAATGTATATATTGAGCGCAATGAGCGTATTATTGTCGGCGTTCTGGGGACGGGGGTACCCAGACTTGCCTGCCTGCGGCCTGTGGCATGGCTCAAGGGTGGCCCAGTACGGCTGAGGGAGTCCCGGATTAGGGGGTGTCCGGATAGCCGAACTATCACTTTCGACCGGACTCCTGGACTATGGAGATACAAGATTGAAGACTTCGTCCCGTGTCCGGATGGGACTTTCCTTGGCGTGGAAGGAAAGCTTGGCGATACGGATATATAGATCTCCTACCATTGTAACCGACTCTGTGTAACCCTAACCCTCTTGATTGCCTATATAAACGGAGGGTTTTAGTCCGTGGGGACGAACAACAATCATACCATAGGCTAGCTTCTAGGGTTTAGCCTCTACGATCTCGTGGTAGATCTACTCTTGTACTACCCATATCATCAATATTAATCAAGCAGGAGTAGGGTTTTACCTCCATCGAGAGGGACTGAACACAGGTAAAAACATCGTGTCCCTTGTCTCCCGTTACCATCCGCCTAGACGCACGATTCGGGACCCCCTACCCGAGATCCGCCAGTTTGACCGCGACATTGGTGCTATCATTGAGAGATCCTGCGTGCCGTCGCCATCGGGAAGGATGCCTCATCCCATCTTTAAAAGCGGCCTTTGTTGCTAAAGGAGCTTTGGCCACCGGCCAAACTCTACTGACTAAGCGGTTTTCTTATGACCGCTGTTCGGCCGCCAGCGACGATGACTTATCGGGTCATCGAAAGCAATCTTCAGCGTTAACTCCGGAACTCGCCGAGCGGTTAGATCGATGGAGCTCTCTTCCTTAAGCGAGCTCTTGGATCGCGCCGCGCACAGGAGTCACTACGGACTACGATCAGATTGGGCCTAAACCCGATGCGAGAGAGATCAACTCTCCCGGGTTACCCACCACGTTGCTGTGGTACAGGAACAATACGGCGACCCTTCTTCTATCTTAAGGACTAGCTATGTCCGGATTCCCGACCCCTCCATGCCGGATTCCCGCGGAGGGAAGGACGTCACTCAAGCCCTGAACCTAAAGTCAGGCAGCGGGCTAGATTCATTGGACAACATCCAAGAACCCAAGCTTCCAAGTTCAGAAACTTCTTGGCCCTTGAGTCTTAGATTGGACGGGGTTCCGAATTTAATTCCACCAGCCCACCCAAACATAAGCAATCTATCCCAAATCCGGCAAGAGCCCGCTGAAACAGTACACCGTTACTGGGCCAGATTCCTCCTGGTTATGAACAAGATAAAGGATTGCCGCGAGGAGGACGCAATTTCATTCTTCTGCAATAATTGCATGGACAAGGGAATCCTCAACGCTGTAAGTCGTCGTGAAATTACACGCTTCGCTGACTTGGCGTCCATAGTACGAAAGTACTGTGCGATGGAAAGCGCTTGGAAAACCGAAATCAAATTTTGGGACAATCCGGCCCTGAATACAACCCCAGTCCGAAATAAAAGGGTGTATCATCGTCAGGCACATGGGTTAAATACCAAAAAGCAAAAACCCTCTATGGGGCATGGAACCGTACTGGAGGGATGGCTCAATGGACCCTGCAAAATTCATAGTACAGAGGGCGCCACTCCAACTCATAGCCTTAGAGCATGTTGGATACTACGGCAGGTGGCCAAAAGTGGCGAAGAGCTTCTAACTCCAGAGCACCAGCCGGGGATACGATGCAGTATTAACAGATCTTGAGACTTTCGCATCAAATAATATGCAACGAACACTCCGCAGCCTTGCTTTGAAGTCTACCAAGTAGCAACAATAAACCCATGGGTGACACGGCTATTACCTTTAATGCGGTGACGAACCTAAATTCCGAACAGCCCGAGCACCAGCCGCATTGGTCCTCAGTCCAATAGTGGACGGCTTTCGCCTTACCAAGGTACTCATGGACGGCGGCAGCGGATTGAACCTCATTTACGAGGAAACCCTCCGAAAAATGGAAATAGACTGGAGCCGCATTGAGCGAAGCAGCACAACCTTTAGAGGAATAATCCCCAGTCGGGAAGCATGCTGTACAGGAAAAATCACACTGGATGTGGTGTTCGGCATGCCGGATAATTACAGGTCCAAGGAGGACACGTTCCAAGTGGCCCCGTTCAGCAGTGGATACCACGCTCTATTAGGGCGAGAGGCATTCACAATTTTTCAAGATATACCCCATTACGGGTACATGAAGCTCAAAATGCCCGGGCCAAACGGAATCATCACTCTTGCTAGTGACCCGGACATAGCACTCCGCGCCGAAAATAAGACAGCCAAGACCGGCCCTTGAGGCACTACCCAAGCCCTAGCGGCCGAGGAACTCAACTGCTGCGCTCCATGGTGAACAGGGACGATGTGATACTCGATAAGAGATCCAAGTCTACCTCTTTTAAACCGGTGGACGAAATAGTCAAATTCCAAGTCCATCCAACGGACCCTACAAAAACGGCCTCCATCGGGGCACAGTTAAACCACGATGTAGACGCGCACCACGAGAATTCCTCTGCGAAAATTGGGACATTTTTGCTCGGCACCCTTCGGACATGCCGGGAATCCCACGCCCGGCTGGCCGAGCACAACCTAAACATCCTAAAAGGATTCAAGCCCGATCAAACAGGCTCTTGGCGTTTCTCCGAACCCAAGAGGCGAGCCATGGGAGAGGAGCTAGCCAAGCTATTGGAGGCCGGATTCATCAGGGATATAAAACATCCGGACTGGCTAGCGAACCTGGTGATGGTACCAAAGAAGGACAAATCCTGGCGCCTATGCGTCGATTTTAAGGACCTTAACAAGGCTTGCACAAAGGATCCCTTCCCCCTCCCCCGCATCGATCAAATTATCGACGCTACCGCAGGTTTACGATTCATTGTGCTTCCTCGACGCATACTCCGGCTACCACCAAATTAAGATGGCAGAGCCCGACCAAGCCGCAACGGCATTCATCACTCCATACGGCCCATTCTACTTCAACACAATGCCCTTCGGGCTCAAAAATGCCGGCGCAACATATCAGCGCATGATTCAGACATGTCTGGCAAACCAGATCGGCAAACCAGTGGAGGCATACGTAGACGATGTGGTTGTCAAATCCAAGCATGTCGAAACTCTGGTAGACGACTTGAGGCTCACATTCGATAATCTCCGAACATATGACATTAAGCTCAACCCGGAAAAATGCGTTTTCGGCGTACCAGCCGGAAAGCTCTTGGGCTTCATTGTATCCGGTAGGGGAATTGAAGCAAACCCAGCCAAGATCCGAGCTCTGTCACCATTGGATATCCCAAAAGACCTCAAACAAATACAAAAATTAACTGGATGCGTGGCGGCTCTAAGCCGCTTTATCTCCCGTTTGGGAGAAAAGGCATTACCCCTTTATCGCCTCCTCCGGCACACCGAACACTTCGAGTGGATTTGATGCATATGGCCGGACTCGAAGAAATAAAAGCCATATTGGCAAAAAACCCGGTCCTGGCCGCGTCCAACATGGGCGAACCAATGCTATTATATATCGCAGCAACTCATCAAGTTGTAAGCGCGGTGCTCGTTGTCGAACGAGAAACGGACGGACACAAGTTCCCCTTCAAAAACTAGTTTACTACGTGTCCACTGTCCTAACTCCATGCAAGTCACGGTATCCGCATTATCAAAAGATAGCGTACGCGGTGTTCATGGCATCCCGGAAGCTGCAACACTACTTTCAAGAGTGTTCGATAATAGTAGCCTCCGAAGTACCTCTTAATGATATTATAAACAACCGCGACGCGATGGGCCGGATTGCCCAATGGGCCATTGAGCTCCTCCCGTTTGACATAACCTATAAACCACGATGAGCTATTAAGTCGCAAGTTTTGGCCGACTTCGTCGCCGAATGGACTGAAGCCGAACTCCCTAAAGAGTACGGCGCATATTCCAACTGGATCATGCACTTCGACGGCTCCAAAATGTTGGCTGGCCTGGGGGCTGGCGTCGTTCTGACGTCCCCAACCGGAGATACAGTTCAATACGTACTCCAGATAATGTATACAGACTCCAACAACGCAGCCAAATACGAGGCCCTTCTACATGGCCTCCGGATGGCAGTCTCCATGGGCATTCAACGCCTAGAGGTGCGCGAGGATTCGAACCTCGCGATATCCCAAATAAATTGAGACTTCGATGCCAAGGATCTGAAAATGGCAGCTTATCGCAATGCCGTCCTAAAAATGTCAGCTCGGTTTGAAGGGCTCGAATATCACCATATAGCCCGGGATAACAACCAGGCGGCAGACGTATTAGCACACATTGGCGCAAAGCGCGATGCCGTCCTCCCAACATCTTCTGGAGCGGCTGTTCAAGCCATCCGTACTATGGGAGGAGTCCGGAAAATAACAACCCGGACCCAACCGCCTTGCCGACACGAACATTACGACACAATCGGTGGGTCTGCCAGCAGTAACATCTTCAGCCCACGTAATAATGGCAGTCATTGCCCGTGGGCGGAACCATTCCTAGCCTACCTAACCAGGCAGGAACTCCCGAGGACCAAAAGCGAGGCACGCTGCATAGTGCGACGCTCTAAAGCCTATAAAGTCCATGAGGAGAGCTTTATAAGAAAAGCACAACGGAGTCCTTCAAAGGTGTATCTCCGAAGAGGAAGGGCGGAATCTTGGCCGAAATTCATGCCGGACTCGGCGGGCACCTGCCGCAGCCCGGTCCCTTGTAGGCAAGGCCTTCCGTACAGGATTTTATTGGCCGACGGCCCGGGCAGACGCTCAGGACTTAGTCCAACGATGCGTCGGTTGCCAGCTCTTTGCTAATCAAAGCCACATGCCACCCACCGCCCTCAAAACTATACCCATCACCTGGCCGTTCGCGGTCTGGGGGCTTGATATGGTCGGACCCCTTAAAGGAGGAACCCACAAGCAAAAATACCTATTGGTCATGGTGGATAAATTCACCAAATGGATAGAGGCAAAGCCTGTTAAGGCGGCCGAATCCGGACCGATGATAGACTTCATATCGGGGTCGTACACCGTTACTGGCGTCCCCATAGCATCATCACTAATAACGTCCACGAACTTCACGGCCGACGAGGTCAAACTCGGTGCAAAACATGGGCATCAAGCTCGACAACGCTTCAGTCTATCACCCTCAAACTAACGGTCAACTCGAGCGAGCAAATGGTCTAATCATGAGCGGCATTATACCCAGACTAGTGCGGTCCCTCAAGGAATCTAACACGCACTGGGTAGAGGAGCTCGACTCCGTACTCTGGGGGCTGCGGACCACGCCGAATCGCACTACCGGATTCACACCATTCTATATGGTATACGGCGCAGAGGAAGTTCTGCCCCGCGACATAATTCATGACTCACCTCGCGTGCGCATGTACGAAGAAAGAGAAGCCGAGCTCGATCGGCAGGACAGTTTGGACGCCTTGGAGGAGGAGCGTGATGTGGCAAAAGCTCGTTCCGCATTCTATCAACAGCAGGCTCGAAGATATCAAAGCAGGGAAGTACGGGCCAAAACTTACAATGTTGGAGAATTAGTTCTACGCTTGCCGGACAAGAAATAGGAAAAACTCAAGCCCAAATGGGATGGTCCCTTCATCATCGACCAAGTCCTGACCGGCGGAGCATACCGTCTGCGAAATGCATCGGATAACCGACTCGAGCCGAACCCATGGAACACAGCCCGTCTCCGAAGATTCTACGCCTAGCGCCGAATTCTGAGTTCGTCTCCCTCCTCCGTCTATATTTTATACATTAGCCGTCTTTTATTTCTCTCCTTCTTCCTCCTTTTTCTTGCAGACTTTGAAGGCTCGTTTGCGCATTGTTCGCACACACTTGACGCGCTATCCGCGCTCATTATACCTGGGGGCTTCTTTAACAGAAGATTATTTACACGGGCTTCATGCCCAACACATGTGTCACACTTCCGCATGTACCTTTTATTCACCATTATATGCATTGATATGACTTAAGTTTTGGCCAAGTTGGGTTGCCTGGCTCCTGTGCTTAGCCCTACGTCCCCGATTGTTCGGCTAGGTGGTAAAGGGAGCACCTCTGCGATTGTTATTGCCGGGTCAGCCGGATGTGTTCCTCAGACTGGGTGAAGCCGAAAGCTAGCGTTCTTAAGGGAATATTCGGTCGGTGAATTAAAACACGATTTCTTACCTAATTATTTATCTGCCCCCAGATGTTTTTCTGCTTTTTTCGCAGTCCGAACATGCACTTTAGGGCATGCCTCCCAGGGAAAGGAACCCCTAACGGAACTATTCTCCCTGGAAGATGTTTCTTACTAACCATGTAATATAACATAACTAGTTGGGCACTTGTCTGATAAAGCACTAATGACCCCTACGCCTGGTCTCCACGCATGCCCCGATTTTTATATAACCGCGAGGGTATTCAGACACACTCCAGACTATTGGGTCCCGAGGTTGAAGCGAAAAGGTCCACTATGACAAACAATCTACAATCCGGCTAGAAGGCATTTTGCATGTCATCTTAAATTACATAGTCAACTTGACTGATTGTATTCCTCTTCAATGCCATCCAATAGGCTGTCTAGTTTACAGTCCTGCTGGGATTACTTTGCGGCCAATTCTACTTGGCCGTACACTAAGCTCACAGGGATCTCCTTCCCATCGGGCCCCACAGGTCCGACCTCGGCCATGTGGTTTGGGTCAACAACCGTGTACCGCGTCTTCACCATGGCCCGAGCCTCCTGGCGCCTTTGACGGCAGGGCGATATCTTCCATAGTCGGAGCGCCCGCGTGCTCCTGAAGCCTCTCTGCAAGCTCTCCAAGGCCTTGGGCAGGGAGATAGATGGCCACAAGGCACAGGCAGCGCCTTTCATCACCTGCCGAACTTCGTTAGATGCAGTTGCAATAGCTTCGGGAAGAAGGTCACCCGTAGAACCGGGCATTTCCTCTGCGGGGCGACACTGTGAGCATACCTCTGAGACATAACCCTGTTAGTCGACTTCCTCGCGAACTCTTTTTCAAAGTTTGCTCAAGCACGCATTACTAAAAATGCAGCGTCGAAGCCGCGGTTCTCATACTTAGTCGAGACGGTACAGGCACGAACATCCTTTAGTTCCTCACCCAGCTGGTGTTGGCATCTTGGAGATTATTTTTCTCTTGCCTCACCCTTGTAAGCACATTCTCGCCGGCCTTTAACCGTCGTAAGAGTTGTTGCTTGTCTGGATCTATCCCGGCGCCATCTGCAAAGTTATTGTCAGACTTATACACACGCCGCACTTCATAAACTACCTATCTTTTGAAGCATATATTACCAGAGGGGGTCTCTTTGGCTTCCCCTGTAGCGGCTAGTGCGGCCTCAAGTTGGGCTTTGCACTCTTCAAGCTCCTGGGACAGTCGGGTATTCTTTTCTGTAAGATCCTGCATAACAAATGATCCTTAAATCAGTTATTCTAACAAATTTAAGGCTCGGGGGCTACTGGCATATTTAACTGTCAAATTTCCTCACCCGTATGTCTTTTACATACTGCTCCGTGGCTCTGGCTAGACCATCTTGAGCGGCACAGAGGTGCGCATCTCCCGAATTGAAGGCATTCAATGCCTCTTGGGAGAAGCATGTGTCACGAAGAACTGTCTGGCGACGCCTGTGATTCATGGCACTGTCCACCTCGGAGTTGGTGGTGGACAATCTGTCAGCATCCTCTATCGGAGGAGCATCCGACGCACGCCTCGTGTTCGCCTCCGCTTCTGGACCTGGCTTTGGAGCCTGGCTGGCGGAGGCTCGATTGGCAACCTCTCCGGACATAGTCCGGCGAGCGCTCTTTTTCCTGAAGAGAGCACAAGCGTTAGTATGCCTTCCACGAATCAAACCTGGGAATATGGTGGCACGCCGTACCGTTGCGGTGGCGTTTCGATCCGGACCGCACTTCTTTTTAGCCTGCTGGGACGTGCTGCCCCTTGTTGGCTAGCCGCCGTGGGCTCGGCCTTCCGCCTCAAAGGCACCCCCTGCGAAACACCATTGGTATACGGTGGTAAAAAATAAGCACGGATGGGTCATTATCAAAGTATTGGGACTTCGGTCTCAGTTACCTGTGAGGCGGGGAGTATTCCGGGGTAATCGGCCGTAATGGCGACCAAGGCATTATCGATGCTCAGTTGGTGAAATACCCCATCAATCAGCTCCACCGATATGTCCGGATCCTCTTGGGAGGCCGGATCGAGGGACCGTTCCGGATCCTCGGGTTGTGGAGGCGGGCTGTTTATATCTTTTACGGCCCGGTGCAGTTCCTGCGTCGAAATCACAAAATGAGATACTTGACCATGGGAATATGGATCTGATGGGCAAAAAGAAATGTCCGCTTACCCAACTTGGAGGATTGCTCATAGAAAATCCGTCCAATGAATTGACGCGGAGAAATTCCTCCTCTTCTCCCTTGCGCAATGCGGACAAGATCTTCATCAGTTCGGCGACCGATCCCGGCCCCTTACGGCCATGACGGGTGGCATCATCCTCCTCGTTGAAATCCCACATGGGGTGGCCTCTATACTGGAGCGGTTGCACCCCCCGCATAATGCATGTGGCCATGACCCCGATCATGGTCAGTCCGGAATGAGCTAACAACCTTATTCGGCTCATCAGGTAAAGGACGTCCATGTCATTTTCCCTCTGAGGGCTCCGCGGACGCCAACTTAGGCGTTTCTTCAAGGGAGCATCACTGAACTCTGGGAGGCCAATCCGAACAGGGTCCGACAGGGGGACGTCTTCTATATAAAACCATTGCGAAGGCCAGTCTTCGGACATCTTCTTCGGGGTTGCGGATAGATATCCGGTCCCGGTGATGCGCCATAGTTCGGCTCCGCCCACTTGATATATTGAACCCTCCTGAGAACGGGGTACAAGGCAGAACAACCTCTTCCATAGCACAAAATGAGCCTCGATGCCCAAAAACAGCTCGCAAAGGGCCACGAAGCCCACAATATGCAAAATGGAGGCAGGCGTAAGGTTGTGCAACTGGAGGCAGTAGAACTCCAGGAGCCCCCGGAGAAACAGATGAATTGGAAATCCGAGCCCTCTTATCAGATAAGGGACAAAGCATACCCGCTCTCCTTTGGAGGGATCGGGGACGCTCTCCGCTTGCTTTCCGCCCGTATAGGTGGCGAGTCCGGCTCGAACCGGAACCATGAAGGCTGGGGGAAGAAATCCCTTGGTTTGGAGCGTCACTAGCTCGCTATGCGGGATGGAGCATTTCTCCCAATATCCAGGCTGAGGGCTGGGAGTGCGAGAGGAGGAGCCGCGTCGACTGTCCATGATGGAATGGATTTTTGTCAGAGGCGCTCCGATGAATGATCGCGGAGGGAGGATGGTGTGATTCGGATCTAGATCCTCGTCTCTTTTATAGGCAGCTTATTTGCGCAGCTAGGGGGGTAAATGTAAAAATACCCTGGCTTTTCGCATTCATTCAACACGTGGAAGATGGCCATTATTGGGCGTGGAAGCCGAGGAGCGCGATATTTACGAGAAGCCGGACACTATTCAACAGGTACATAGGATTTGGAGAAGAACCCGCCTTGCAATGCCGAAGATAATCTATGCGCCGGACTCGTCGTCATTGAAGCCTGGTTAGGGAGACTCTGAGGAGTCCCAGTTAGGGGCGTCCGGGATAGCGAACTATCACCTTGGCCGAACTCCTGGCCTATGCAGATACAAGATTGAAGACTTCGGCCTGTGTCCGTATGGTACTTTCCTTGGCGTGAAAGGCAAGCTTGGCGATATGGATATATAGATCTCCTACCCTTGTAACCGACTCTGTGTAACCCTAACCCTCTTGATTGCCTATATAAACCGGAGGGTTTTAGTCTATGGGGCGAACAACAATCATACCATAGGATAGAATCTAGGGTTTAGCCACATAGATCTCGAGGAAGATCTACTCTTGTACTACCCATATCATCAATATTAATCAAGCAGGAGTAGGGTTTTACCTCCATCGAGAGGGCCCGAACCTGGGTAAAAACATCGTGTCCCTTGTCTCCTGTTACCATCCGCCTAGACGCACAGTTCGGGACCCCCTACCCGAGATCCGCCGGCTTTGACACCGACAACGGCCCATCTTCATCAGCACAAGCTCAAGACCCTTGCTTGGGGCCAAGCCTCGCGGGGCGGACGACAGGAAGCTTCCTCAGGCACGGCCTCATCAGGCTGGCTCGCGAGGAGGCGGAGAGATCAAGGCGGGGTACCTCACGAGGTGCCCATGACGCAAGCCATGAAGACCAAGGGCGCCCGGTGGCGCCAGCCATGCATGATGTCCTCATTTCCTCTTTGGTGAAAAGGAGGCAAGCGCAGGCGAGAGCATCAAGCAAAGGCAATCATTTCGGTGCAACAAGACCAAGACCAGCAGAATGGCAGGAAGGAGGTCATCGTGGAGCCTAAGCCGGCGTCACCGTCAGAGTCTTTGGCAGGCGAGGACCGACTTTAGTCAGGATAAGTGTACTAGATGTTCCCCTTCAAAATGGCCAATTGTTGGCACCCTTCCCGCTCAGTATTTGGGAAGAGGCCCAGGGCCACTGCCTATAAATAGGACTAACCACCCACAGGGTAGAGGCATCTGTCGGCAATCTAGAGAGAGAGAGAGAAGTGACTGAACTCCCCCTAGCAGTTCGTCGCACCGGCCAAGAATAGACCCTCGCGAGGCTGTTCTTCCTTGTACTGTTCATCATCAGCCCCTGAGGCAATCCACCACACCACACCTTTGGAGTAGGGTATTACACCACAATGGTGGCCCAAACAAGTATAAACCTTGTGTCCCTTGTGTTGCTCTTAGTCAATTTTAGATCATTGCGAGGCGACGAGGTGTAGGTAGGATCGAGGTGAGATCTCCGAGTGCACACAAGAGTTCGAACCAAGAGGGTCTGCATGAACCTGAAATCCGACATTTGGTGCGCCAGGTCGGGGTGCGCCGAAGCTCCCTTTCGCCCGACCCGCTCTCCGCCAACATCGCGATTCACCCTATGATGAGCAGCGTGCGCCCACTCCGTCGCTGGCGCCGGTCACGAGGCGAGGGCTTGAGCCTTGGCCCCGGCCTCGTGACAGGTGCGATGGCGAACAAGTTCAAGCCGAGGCGCCACGGCGCTACAACCGCCTGGCCCGATCCGCTGGCCTTCCTGCTGGCGTGCGAGGGGGCCATCCTCGAAGTAGGGGGCGATGACAGGGTCATGGCTAACTGGCTTCCCATGGCCCTCACCGGCGCCCCGCGCATGTGGCTGCTCCAACTGCTAGCGGCTTCCGTGGCCTCTTGGGAGGAGCTGCGCGACCTCTTCCTCGCCCAGCATCTGCTTGGCGCCCTGGTCGTTCGCGGCTCTGGGCGTCTCAGGCGCCACCTTGAGCCGCCACATCAAGCCATTAAATCCGCCCGGATCGGCGCCGCCTCCCGCGGCATGGGACTCCTCCGGGTCGGTCGGCGCCCAAGGCCGTCGGCCTTCGGCTCGGAGGATCACCCCTCCAACTCAGCCTGCTCGAGCGCGCTCCCAATTCTATGCACCCCCACCATCTGCCAGGTGGCCGTCACCAGGACTCTCATCGACGGCGGCGCATGCCTCAGTGTGCTCTCGGTTGAAGCCTTCAGCCTCCTCCACGTACCGCCGGAGCGGCTTCAGCCCAGCATGCCCTTCTTGGGCGTCGGAGGCGGTTTCGCCGGCTCCCTGGGGCAAATCCGTCTTCCGGTGACCTTCGGCACCTGCGATAACTTCCGCACGGAGCTAATCGACTTCGACATCGCCCCCATCGGCCTCCCATACAACACCATCCTCAGCTACCCAGCACTAGCCCGATTCATGGCCGCGACTCACCCAGCGTACAACCTCATGAAGATGCCCGGGAGCAGCGGCGTCCTCACCGTGTCCGGAGACACCGGGGATGTGTTGCAAGTGCTCAAGCTCGTCTTCAAGACTGCGGCGGCGGCACAGCCCGCCGACTCAGACGCCCCTGAGCCCAAGGGGGCTGCGCCGGCCAAGAAGAAGCAACTGTTCACCCAAGACAAGGCAGAAACCAAGCAGATACTGGTCAACAAGGACGGATCCACTAATGCCACCTTCACCATAGGCGCCAACCTCGAGCCCGAGCAAGAGGAGGCCCTGGTCAAGTTCCTACGCGCGAACAAGAAGGTGTTCGCATGGGAACCTAATCAGCTGGCAAGGGTCCCAAGAGGCGTAATCGAGCACCACCTCAACGTGTGCCCCAACGTGTGCCCCGTGAAGCGAAGCGAGGCAGACGGCAGTCCACTGAGCAGCAGGCTTTCATCGTCCAAGAGACCCGCAAGCTAGAGGTGGCAGGGGTCATTCGCGAGGTCCGATACCCATATTGGTTGGCTAACCCGGTTGTCGTGCCAAAGAAAGGGGGGAGGAACGCATGTGTGTCGACTTCACCAACCTCAACAAAGCCTGCCCGCAGGATCCATTCCCGCTACCTCGTATCGATCAGATCGTCGACTCCACCGCCGAGTGCGACCTGTTATGTTTCCTGGATGCCTTCCGGCTATCACCAGATCAAGATGGCGGTAGAAGACGTGGAAAAACGGCTTTCCTGACCCCGTGTTGAGTGTACTGCTACACATGCATGCCGTTCAGGCTGCGCAACGCAGGAGCGACCTTTCAGCGGCTGATGCACATCGCCTTGGGTCGGCAGCTCGGGAGGAACGTTGAGGCTTACGTCGATGACATTGTGGTGAACTCTTGGGAGGCCAAAACCCTGATACAAGACCTGGAGGAAACCTTCACGAGCCTCAACGCAGTGGACCTCCGGCTCAACCCGGAGAAGTGTGTGTTTGGGGTCCCCTCGGGCAAGCTCTTGGGCTTCCTCGTGTCCCACCGGGGCATCGAGGCTAACCTAGAAAAGGTCAAAGCAGTCGAGGACATGAGCCCACCGAAGACCCTCAGAGAGATCACGAGAAGCTCACGGCGGCGTGACCGCACTAGGGCGCTTCATCTCCAAGTTGGGGGCAGCGCTACCCTTCTTCAAGCTGATGAAGAAAAAGGGCCCCTTTGAATGGTGAAGAGGCCCACAAGGCGTTCCAAGATCTCAAAAGGTACTTAACCAGCCCTCCGGTAATGGTGGCTCCGCGCCCTCAAGAGCCCCTGGTGCTCTACCTTGCAGCCACTCCCTACTCTGCGAGCGCAGCCCTGGTGGCGGTTAGGGAGGAGCGTTGGACCAAAGTCGCGGCAGCTGCCAGAGTCAAGGTGAAGCAGGATCAAGGGGGCCTCACAGAGATCACTACCACAGCTGAGAAGGATCAGCCGCCGCAGGGAAGCGCACTCGGAACAGAAGAGACCCCTCCCCTGGCAACCAACCGCTGGGGGCTCCACTATCTCAGGAGGCGCCACGGCCTCCGGAGGACGCCAGCAGCACCAGCACCCCCAACCTTGTCGAACACCCTGTGTACTCCGTCAGCACAGTATTTCGGGACGCGAGGGCGCGGTACCCCATGCCCCAGAATCTCCTCCTCGTGCTATTGGTGGCCTCGCGCAAGCTGCGTCACTATTTTTAGGGCCATCCCATCAAGGTTGTCTCAGCGTACCCCTTGGAAAGGGTGCTCAGGAGCCCCAACTTCATTTGGAAGAGTCGCTGAGTGGAACATCGAGCTGCAAGCGTTTCAGCTAGAATTCAGCACCACTAGAGTCATCAAGGAGGCCGCGCTAGCGGACTTCATGGCGGAATGGGCGGAGGCGCCGGGCCTCAAGGCTGATGAGGATCGATCCCTCTCCCCGGGAAGCGAGGCACCGGACGGTTGGGTCATGTACTTCGATGGGGCGTTCTCCAGACACGGCGCGGGGGCTGGCACAGTGCTTATATCTCCTACTCAAGACAAGATCTACTACGCTGTGCAGCTCTATTTCCAGCACGGAGAAAAGGTCTCCAACAACATAGCAGAATATGAATGCCTGATAGCAGGCACGAAGGCCTTGATGCGCACAGGAGTGAAGCGCCTTACCATCAAGGGTGATTCACAACTCCTCGTCAACTTCTCCAACAAAGTATACGAGCCGAGGGATGAGCACATGGAAGCCTACCTCGCGGAGGTCCGCAGGATGGAGAAGCAGTTCTGGGGACTGGAGTTGCAGCATGTGCCTCGTGGCACCAATCAAGAGCTGATGACATTGCCAAACGGGCATCCAGGCGGCTGCCTCAGGAACCTGGCGTCTTCGAGGAGCGGCTCTTCAAGCCCTCGGCAACGCCATCGCTGTCAAGCACGGTGCAGCCTCGGGAAAAGCTCCCCCAACCACCTGCCTCGGGAGGCCCGGTCTGCGGCCAGGCCTCAGGTGCGCGTCTGCTCTTGACGCTGGAGCCTCAGGAGGGGTGCTGGATCACAGAGCTCCGGATTTACCTGACACAAGGGACCTTGCCGGAAAATGAGGAGGAAGCGGAGCGTGTGGTGCGGCAAGCCACGTCGTACTGCATCAGGGATGGAGAGCTCTACCGGAAGCGACCGAATGATGTGTCCCTATGTTGCATTTCCAGGGAGCAAGGGAAGGAGCTGCTGGCAGACATACACGATGGAGACTCTGGGCGTCATTCGTCATCACGGACCCTCGTTGTCAAGGCGTTCCGCAGCGGGTTCTATTGGCCCACTGCGCTCAATGATGCCGTGGAACTGGTGAAGGCTTGCGAGGCCTGCCAATTCCATGCCAAGCAGATCCATCAGCCGGCGGGAGGTCTGCAAACTATACCCCTCTCGTGGCCATTCGCAGTCTGGGGTCTTGATATCCTAGGCCCGTTCCCTCGGGCGCCAGGAGGCTATCGCTACCTCTACGTCGCCGTGGACAAGTTCACCAAGTGGGCTGAAGTGGAAGCCATCCGCACCATCCCCGCAGGTTCTGCGATCAAGTTCATCAAGGGCATCGTGAGCCGGTTCGGGGTGCCGAACCACATCATCACTGACAACGGTATGCTACGCTTCGGTAGCGCACCCATGGAGCAACGGTCAGGCCGAGCGGGCCAACACAGAGGTCCTGAGGGGCCTCAAAACCAGGACCTTCAAGAAGAAGCTGGAGGCCTGCGGCAGAGGCTGGTACAATGAGCTTCAGTCCGTGTTGTGGTCCATCCGCACGACCGCGACCAAGCCGACTGGCGAGACCCCTTTCTTCCTGGTCTATGGAGCCGAAGCGGTCCTCCCTCACGAGGTAAGACGTTGTTCCGCACGGGTCCTGATGTTCGACGAGGCGCAGCAGGACGCCATGCGGGGGACAGACCTCGTGCTGGGGGAGGAGCATCGTCGAGAAGCCGCGCTACGAGCGGCGAGGTACCAACAAGCACTGCGGCGATACCACTGCCGCAACATTCGCCCCAGAACTCTTGAGGTAGGGGACCTCGTGCTCAGACGGGTTCTGAGGGAGTCCTGGACTAGGGGGTGTCCGGATAGCCGAACTATCATCTTTGGCTGGACTCCTGGACCATCAAGATACAGGATTGAAGACTTCGTCCCGTGTCCGGATGGGACTTCCCTTGGCATGGAAGGCAAGCTTGGCGATACGGATATGTAGATCTCCTACCATTGTAACCGACTACGTATGCGCTAACCCTATTCGGTGTCTATATAAACCGAAGTGTTTTAGTCCGTGGGGCCGAACAACAATCATACCATAGGCTAGCTTCTAGGGTTTAGCCTCTACGATCTCGTGGTAGATCTACTCTTGTACTACCCATATCATCAATATTAATCAAGCGGGAGTAGGGTATTACCTCCATCAAGAGGGCCCGAACCTAGGTAAAAACATCGTGTCCCTTGTCTCCTGTTACCATCCGCCTAGACGCACGATTCGGGACCCCCTACCGAGATCCGCGGTTTTGACACCGACATTGGTGCTTTCATTGAGAGTTCCTCCGTCGCGTCACCTATAGGCCCGATGGCTCCTTCGATCATCAACAACGGCGCGCCTGTGGTGAGACTTTTCTCCCCGGACAGATCTTCGTATTCGGCGGCTTTGCACTGCGGGCCAATTCGCTAGGCCATCTAGAGCAGATCGAAAGCTACGCCCTGGCCATCAGGTCAGATGTGGAAGTTTGAACTACACGGCCGACATCCGCGGAGACTTGATCTTCGACGGATTCGAGCCACAGCCGAGCGTGCCGCACTGTCTCGATGGGCATGATTTAGCTCTGCCGCCGAACGGTGCCCTGGAGGCCGCACCAGTGTCCGCTCCGACCATTAGTTCGGAGCCGGCTTTGCCGATCGAGGATGGGTGGTTGGACACCACCTCTGGGGCTGAAATCTCTACGGTGATCGAGCCGAACACCATCCCTGTCCGTTGCGAAGCTCGTGACTCCCAGGTGCCGGACTCCTCTCCGGACTCCGAGCCTTCCGCGCCCCTGCCAGTCAAATCCGATTGGGCGCCGATTATGGAATTCACCGCTGCGGACATCTTTCAGCACTTGCCCTTCAGCGATATCCTGAACTCATTAAAGTCTCTCTCTTTATCAAGAGAGCCCTGGTCGGACTATGGTCAGGAAGGTTGGGATTCGGACGACGAAGAAATTCAACGCCCACCCACCACCCACTTCATAGCCACTGTCGATGATTTAACCGACATGCTCGACTTTGACTCCGAAGACATCGACGGTATGGACGACGATGCCGGAGACGACCAAGAACCAGCGCCCACAGGACACTTGAAGGCCACCTCGTCATACGACATATACATGGTGGACATCCCAAAAGATGGGAATGGCGATGGAACAGCGGAGGATGACCCCTCCAAGAAACAGCCTAAGCGCCGGCGTCAGCGGCGCCGCTCTAAATCCCGCCACAGTAAAAATGGTGATTCTGGCACGGGAGATAATAACACCCCGGACAGTACCGAAGACAACCTCCTCCAGCAAGATTCAGCATAGGAGGACGGAGAAGCCAGACTGCATGATAGAGCGGTAGACAAAGAGGTAGAGGACGATAATTATATACCTCCCTCCGACGACGAGGCAAGCCTCGACGACGACGAATTCGTCGTGCCGGAGGATCCCGTCGAACAAGAGCGTTTTACACGCAGGCTTATTGTCGGAGTAATGGGCCACGGGTAGGCAGACCCGAGCCCCTGGACCTTTCAAAACATCGGGGCAGACTGCGCCCCTCAAGACCCCAAGACGAAGAGCCGCCTTCTGAGAGTCGGCGACAGAGCCGCCAACTGCCCCTCCCAGCCGAGTCCCAGAGACGGCCTCAAGATAAACCGACTCCCAGCCAGCGACCTCCGGCGAAGCCGGCCATAGGGAGTCGGCCCGCGACTCCGTCCACTCCCTGCCTGAAGCGACTACGAGCGGGATGGGATAAAGCCGCCTCGCGGCCCGTCCCTGCCCTGCTCATAAAGAGCAGGCATGGCCACAGGGCGCCGTACCGACAGAGATCTCCGTCTGGCGCGGCACTGTGGCCACGCCGGCCCTGACGTTAGCCCATGGGAAGATTCCTGTACCCACGATGGCTTGTCTGTACGACCCGAAGACGGCGGGACCCGCCTGTCGGCGGGGGTGCAGAAGACGGCGAGAGCGCCCCGAAGACGGACCCGTAGGAGTCGGCCTCCGGGAGTCGGCCGGCCCCTCCCACGGGCTCCGTGCGCCATTAACCAGACAAGACAGGGAATGGCAACAGTGATCGCCCGCCAGGCGGCGGCACTGTTGCCATGACCCCGCGACCAAGCTCGCGTCATTAGAAGAGCGGCTACAGTGACCCGCAGCCGGCAAGACCCGCCCGCGGCGGACGAGGGCTGCCGGCCCCATGCTGGACCGCCGGCGGGGCCCACTAGTCGGCGGGCCCCAGAAGTCGGCGGAGAAGACGGCGACTTAAGAGACTGAAGGCTGGGACCCGCGCCTAGCCGGATTACCATTGTACCCCTGGGGGGTAGGCCTATATAAACCCCCCGGGGCACCCATGCAAAGGGTTGGAACCTAGTAGTTTGACACACACCCATAGAGGGAAGGGAGAGCTAGCCGTCCCCTTCTCCTTCCTCACCCCGAACAGCTCAAGGAGCAATCTTGTACTCACCTTACGATAGTGATCATGCGGAGACCCCGCAGAGCAGCAGTAGGGGTGTTATCTCCTCGGAGAGCCCTGAAGCTGGGTAAGATTCACCGGCGTGCATGTCTTGGCCTCATCCCGTTTCCAGGCCCCGGCGATGTTCTACTTGCCCCCTCCATGATAAGCCATCCTTTGGCATATGTCGCACCCAACCCCCGACATTTGGCGCCCACCGTGGGGCTAGGTGCACCGTCGTCCGGAGACTCCGCTCGACGGAACCCTCTTCCTCCCTGGCGAGCGCAGCCAGCCAGGCACGCCAGACGGAGTGTGCGCCGACGCGCTGCATGGCGCTAAGGTCGCCTGCGCGGCAAGCTGCCTCGCCGAACTTGTCGGCGAGGTTCACCTCTCCGACGAGCCTGCGTCTGACGCAGGCACGGACGGCCCCGAGAGCCTCCTCGCGGGCCTCCTCGAGCAGCTCCACGTCGCCGGCGAGCCCGCCGCCGACCTGGAGTCCGTAGGCTCCACCGACCCGATGCTGGTCGACTCCGACACCGCGTCGCTCGACGCGTTCCCCACCGACGTGGTGGTATACGACGAGCCGCTCCCTCGCGCGGAGAGCGGCGGAAGCACGATCCACGGAGGTGCTCGCCATCGGTCACAGCGAGCCTTCCGGGCAAGGAGTCGCGACCCTCTCGACGCTGTTACGCAAGACCTCGACCGCCTCCATTCGAGAAGACGCCGGCGCTTTGGGACGCTGGAAGCGCGCCGCCTCCGGCTCCTCGTGGGCGCATGTAAGCTGGCGAGCATGAGGCGCTTGTCGAAGCCTACCGGCGAGATGGATCGGCGCCGTGGGGCGCTTTGCCGGCTCCGGCCAGCATAACCGCCAAGCGCGGTCCAAAGAGCGGCGTAGCCATCGGCGGTTGTTTGGGGCTAATCGCCTGTATGCACGCCAGCCGAGAACATCCGCGCCGCCCGGGCGGCGACGAAACTGGATAACCGAGGGCGAGGCGCCGCTACCGATGACGAGCGAGTCCAGCAGCTCTCGACGCTGCTGCGCAAGAAGACGAAGCCGGCTACGCCGCAGGCGCGCTGACGACAACACGGCGACTTGCCCCCCCCTCCGAGATCAAGGTGCGGCGTCTCGGACGCCGATCAAGCGGCGTCGCGAAGAAAAACAAGGATCCGGCTGTCAGCCATAGCTGACTCACATCTCCATCGAGCAGCGAAGACGGGCCGCCCAAGAGCAAAGTGGGAGCGGCGGGATTTACTATTCCGCTCCTCCTCCCCGCAGAGAAAGGCGAGTCTCCCTGCCACCCGTCGAGCATCCGACTCTCGGCGACCGCCTTGGCCGCCAAGAGGGAGTCGGAGAAAACGACGCCCGCCACCGGATTGAGCGACTCCACCGGTCCCTGGCGCTGGAAGAAGAAGACGAGTTGGGCCCGCCCTGTTTCGGACCTCGCATCCGAGACGAGCCCTTCCCCAGAGGATTCACACTCCCCCGAGATACACCCAAGTACACCGGCTCCGTGAAGCCGGAGGACTGGCTAGTGGACTACTCCACGGCCGTCAGCATAGCGAACGGCAACAAGCACGTTGCTGTAAAGTATGTTCCCCTCATGCTCCAGGGCACGGCCCGGACACGGTTGAACAACTTGAAGCCCCGCAGCATCAACAGCTGGGTCGACTTCACCGAGGCTTTCGTCCGCAACTTCACGAGCACATACAAGCGACCTCCCAAGCCTCGCCAGCTTTCCTTGTGTGTGCAAGGCCCCAACGAGTCTACTCGCGACTACCTCACGCGCTAGGGAGAGCTTCGGAACTCCTGTGAGGGAGTGCACGAGGTGCAAGCTATTGAGTACTTCACCGCCGGGTGCAGAGAAGGCACCCTCCTCAAGCACAAGCTCCTGTGCGACGAGCCGGAGACCCTCGATGAGCTGCTGATCATAGCAGCATAAATACGCCACGTACCGACTCCTCCATGAAGACGGAGATCGAAGTCAGTGCGACTGGTAAGGTGGCTCCTCATGCTCCCAGAACTCTGGCTGGCGACGCCAGTCGGCGATAGCAGCAAAATGATCACAAGCGCAAGGCCCCGCAGCCGGCTTCCAACAGCCGGCAGGTGTCGACAGTCGAAGACCAACAGCCAGAGGGGCAGCCTCCTGCCAAGCGGCAGAAAGGCGGCAAGTCCAACTGGTTGCCGGCCTTCTCTTACGAGCAGACCCTAGACGGACCCTGCAAGTTCCATAGCGGCGCGAAGCCGTTGAATCACACCACCCGGAAGTGCCATTGGCTCACCAAGATCGCCAAGGGTGACAGCCTTGTCCCTCCTCCGCCTGCTGGGCCGCCGCCTCCACCACCGCCCCAGTAGCCGGCTGTCAGGTCAGTCGGCGCAGTACAAGACGAGTACCCAGAAGAGCATGGTGCCTATGTAGTGTTTACCAGTGTGGCCGACGATCGCCGCAGCAGGCGGCAGCAGCAGCAAGAAGTGAATGCAGTAGCATCAGATACTCCAGAATTCATGCACTGGTCCGAGAAGCCCATCAGCTGGAGCCGTGCTGATCACCCAGAGGTGATGCCGAATCCGGGCTCCTACGCCCTGGTCTTGGGAGCCACCCTTGCCGCGGATAGGCGGGCCGCTCACTTCTCGAAAGTCGATAGGCGGAGGCAGCATCAACATCCTGTACAAGGATACGATGGAGAAGTTAGGAATCAAGCAAGACAGCTTCAGCATAGTCGGACTGTCTTCCACGGAATTGTACCTGGCCTTTCCTGCTCACCGATTGGCAAGATCCTGATAGACGTCCTCTTTGCGGACAAAGATCACTTTCGCCGAGAGGCAGCCTGGTTCGAAGTGGTGGACCTTGAAAGCCCCTACCATGCTCTGCTTGGCCGACCTGCTCTGGCCAAGTTCATGGCGGTCCCCCACTACGCCTACCTCAAGATGAAGATGCCGAGTACCAAGGGGATTCTGACCGTAGCCGGCGACTACAGAAAGTCGTCCGCTTGTGCAGCTGAAAGCAGCCGGCTGGCCGAGTCCCTGGTGATCGCAGCTGAGAAGCGGCTCCTTGATCGGGTTGTGGCGATGGCCGGCAAGCAGCCAGAGATGTCGCCCGACCCCAAGGAGTCGGGTCGAGGGCTCGTTCAAGCCGCCAAAGAGACCAAGAAGATACCCTTGGACTGGAGCACCGGAGAGGTACACCGTCAGAGGTGCCAACCTCGACAGCAAATAGGAAGGCGAGCTCATCGATTTCCTCCATGAGAATCGGACATTTTCGCATGGTCCCCAAAGACATGCCAGTGTACGAAGGAATTCGCCGAGCACAAGTTACATGTCCGATCTGATGTGAAGCCCGTCGGCCAGCAGCCCTTGCTGCGCCGCTTTGTCAAGAGAAAAGAAGAGTTGTTGGAGAAGAGATAGCCCGGCTCCTCGCAGCCGGCTTCATCATGGAAGTGTTCTTTCCAGAGTGGTTAGCGAACCCGGTCTTGGTACTAAAGAAGAACAAGCAGTGGCGGATGTGTATTCACTACACGAGCCTCAACAAAGCCTGCCCCAAGGACCCGTTCGCTTTGCCAAGAATTGATCAGGTGATAGACTCCACAGCCGGATGCGAGCTGTTGAGCTTCTTAGATGCATATTCAGGATATCACCAGATCAAGCTGAACCCGGCCGACAGATTGAAGACCGCCTTCATCACGCCGTTTGGAGCCTTACGCTACACCGACGATGACGCTCGGCTTGAGGAATGCCGGCGCCACCTTTCAGCGTTGCATGCGAAGTGCCTCCTCGTGCAGCTTATAAACGCCCACGCTTACGTGGACGACGTAGTGGTGAAGACGGAGAAGCGAGGAACGCTGTTGGAAGACCTCAAGGAGACCTTTGAAAATCTGCCGATTCCGCATCAAGCTCAACCCAGAAATGCGTCTCGAGTACCCGGTAGGCCAGCTCCTTGGCTTCCTAGTCTGAACGCCGCATAGAGTGCAACCCGTGAAGATCAAGGCGATCGAAAGGATGGAAGTGCCCGCCGCTGCTAGATGTGCAAAAGTTCGCCGTCGCTTACGCCTATCAGCCGATTCATCAGTCGGCTGGGCGAGAAAGCTCTTCCTCTGTACCAGCTCATGAAGAAGACCACCTTCTTCGAATGGAACTCCAAGGCGGACGAGGCTTTTCTCCAGTTGAAGAAGATGCTGACTACTCCCCCAGTGCTGGCGGCTCCGACTCCAAAGGAGCCCATGCTCCTGTATATTGCCGCCACCAGCAGGGTAGTCAGCACAGTTATCGTAGTTGAGCGCAAGGAGGAAGGCAAGGCGCTATCTGTCCAGAGACCGGTTTATTACATGAGCGAAGTACTGTCGACCTCCAAGCAGAACTACCCCCACTACTAGAAGATGTGTTACGGCGTGCACTTTGCCGCCAAGAAGTTGAAGCCTTACTTTCAAGAGCATCCAATCACCGTGGTTTGCACGGCCCCATTACCAGAGATCATCGGAAGCCGAGATGCTTCTGGCCGAGTGGCCAAATGGGCCATAGAGTTGGCCCCCTACACCATCTATTACCAGCCCCGCACCGCCATCAAGTCACAAGCACTGGGCGACTTCCTCGTCCGACCGGGCCGAGACGAAGACCGCCGCCACGCCGACTCCACCCATTGGCGGATGCACTGATGGCTCCAAGATGTGCACCGGCTTGGGAGCCGGCGTGGTCCTCACTTCCCCCAAGGGTGACAAGCTCAAGTACGCGCTGCAGATACATTTCGCCGCCTCCAACAACGTCGCCGAATACGAGGCGCTCATTCATGGGCTCCGGCTTGCCAAAGAGCTTGGCATTCGCCGGATCCTGTGCTATGGCGACTGTGACTTGGTGGTCCAACAGTCATCCGGCGACTGGGACGCCAAAGATGCAAATATGGCAAGCTACCATTTGCTGGTACAGTAGCTGAGTGGATATTTTGAGGGGTGCGAATTCCTCCATGTGCCAAGAAATGACAACGACCAAGCAGATACCCTAGCAAGAATCGGCTCCACCCGCCAGGAAATACCATCCGGCGTCGCCCTTCAGCGCCTCCTCAAGCCATCTGTCAAGCCGTCACCAGAGTGAGACTCCATTTTTGTGCCGGCTCCCCCTGAAGAAGTCGGATCCGACTCCAAAGCCTCAGCAGACGGCACAAGAATCCTTGAAGACGCCCCCAAGAACGCGGGAATGGTTGCCCGGGGACTTGAACCCGCCCGGGCGCTGGCGACCATTGCGAAGACTCCAGTAATCAGCCGGGGATCGCGCCACGGACTCCAACCCGCCGCCTCCAGCCCAAATTACCCTCGTCCCAAGTAGCGATCGGCAGTCGAAGAAATAGCAGCACCCTCATGGGCCCAGCCCATCCTGAAGTTCTTAGTAAGCGGAGAGCTACCAACCGATGAGACCTTGGCTCGGCAAGTGCAACGCCGAGCAGCCGCCTACACTATAGTCAATAGAGAGCTGGTCAGCGCAAGGCCACCGGTGTCTACCAGCACGTCGAGTCGAGCAAGGCCAAGCAATCTGGAAGACATCCATCGTATGAAAAGGGCCATCATGCAGCCTCAAGAGCACTGCCGCCAAAGCCTTCCGACACGGTTTCTTCTCGGCCGATCGCCCTAGAAGAGGCCAAGGAATTAGTTCAAAAATGCAAGGTGCCAGTGTTCCACTCCAAGCCGCTTCACCGGCTTCAGCCAAGACTATCCCCATCGCCTGGCCCTTTGCTGTTTGGGGCCTCGGACATGGTGGGACCATTCAAAAGCGGCACGAGGCGGTTTAACTCACTTACTTGTCGCGGTGGACAAGTTCACCAAGTGGATAGAAGCAAAACCCATCAAGAAGTTGAATGGTCCTACGGCGGTGACTTTCATCGCCGACATCACGACTCGATACAGCGTGCATCACACAACATCATCACCGACAACGGCACAAATTTTGCCAAAGGCGCCGCGGGTCTGCTTTCGCGCTGACGCAAGGCATCCGACCGACTTAGCGTCCGCTGCCCATCCGCAGTCAAACGGCCAGGTGGAGCGAGCGAACGGCCTCATCCTCGCTCGCATCAAGCCTCGATCGGTCGAACCATTGGAGCGTTCGCCATTGCTGGCTTGAGGAGTTGCCACCGTCCTTCCGAGGCTGCACGACTCCAAACAAGTCAACCGGCTTCACACCCTTCTTCCTCGTCTACGGTGCTGAAGCCGTCATCCCAACAGATATAGAGTTTGACTCCCCGCGAGTCACCATGTACACCGAAGAGGAAGCAGAAGAAGCACGTCAAGACGACATCGATTTCCTGGAAGAGGGCTGGCTGTTGGCACTCAGCCGGTCCAGCATCTACCAGCAGAGCATGCGCCACTACTACAACAAGAAGGTCAAACCAAAATCGTTCCTAGAGGGCGACCTTGTGCTCCGGCTGATCCAAATGAACAGCCGCCAAAGACAAGTTGTCGGCGCGCTTTGGGAAGGCCCATTCATCATCGGCAAAGTGCCGGCAATGACTCCTACTACCCGATCGACACTCGAAGCCCCGAAAGCACGCATAAGAGGGACGACTCCGGCAAAGAAGCGGAGCGGCCATGGAATGCGAATCTCCTCGAAGATTTTACGCTTGATGCAGTATGTACCACGCTACCCTTTGTGTTTAAAGTACCAAGACTCCGGGCCCCCCGAGACGAGCTCGGGGACTGCCCTCTTCTGTTATCTGTACGATAAGAATTATGCCTTTGAGTATGTTACTCTTTATTATGCTATTTTGGCACCGGGCTCGACTAGTCGGCCCGGGGACTCGCCGCCTTTGGGATATGAAATGCTTCCTGCAGTCAGACAAGTAACGTCTTGATTGCCTAAGCCGTCTCTGTCGAAGCCGCAGCTGCAGACGATCGCTTGGTGGGCAGGAGTAAGGTAGAGCGGGCGCCCACACGAAAAAATGGCTAAGGACCCAAAGCATAAACATAGTTTAAATCGGCTTCCAGCCCGTCTCGTAAAACCGACTCTGAAGTAGTCGGCTTGCCGCTTTCTACCCAACTTGCTTAACGACTCTAAAAAATGGCCAAGTACTTGCCTTCCCCAAAGTAGCCAAGCACTCGACCTAGACGGCAGTCCGCAGAGCGGTTGCCCGATGGGCAAGGCGGCATTTAAGGGAAGGCGTCAAAGGAAAAAGCCACAAGAGCAATTAGCAAGGAAGGATAAAGTTAGAATAATATCTACACAAGCTTAGGCCCTTGGCCGGATCTTCGGACAGAGGTTCAAAATACACCCCGCGGGTGGAATTGTGCAAATTAACAAGTTCTTTTAAAAGACTAGCAAACAGATAAAATAAAGGCAAGGCAGCGGCCTAAGAAGCGGCAGATGGGGCTGGAAGGCCAGAGGCGGCGGCGGCGTCAGGCGCCGGGGCGGCCGGCTGGGCAGTCTCGGCTTGATCGTCTCTGGCGGCGGCTGGCTCAGACGGGCGCGGTTTGTTGCTAAAGGCGCGGTCGAGCTGAGGCTGGTCGCCCGCTCCGCCTTCTGGCGCCTCCATGTCGTCTCCGTCCTCCGCCTCGTCTTCATCCTCGCCGCTGGAGTCGATCACCGCCGCCGAGTCCTCGTCGTGGTCCGGGTTCATCCCGAACCACTCCGGCGGCACCTCCCCACCGTCTTCAGCCCGCTCTGGGACGAAGACGCTGGTGCTCGTATAGTCGGCAATCACCACCGCACGCTCGACGAGGGCGTCCTCCGCGGCCAGCAGCTCCGCCTGGGCTTCTGACCGGAACGCGGCCAGCCGGTCCAGATCCAGCCCTGGATACCACGCCTTGACGAACTCCAGGGCTCGGCGGGCTCCAGCCCGAGCCACGGAACCCTTCCAGGCCTCAAGACGGCCAGCCGTGACCTCCAGCCAGTCGGCGGTCTGGCTGGGAGTGCGCAGAGCCGGCATGTCATGCCACAGAGCGACGATCGCCTGGGCGCCGACACGCTGAAGACGGCGCAACATCCGATGGGCCGGCCGAAGATGGGCCTCAATGCTTAGAAGCTGCTCATCAATGGTCCGGGGGGCGTTGGCAACGATCTCAGGACCACCCGCCCTTCTCGCCTCGCGGTCAGCCTTGATGGCTTGATTGTCCGCCTGCGTGTGACCCGGGAAGAAGTCTGCCAAGAAGAAGAAGAAGCAAGTTAGAAAAACAGGAGTCGGCCTGACCCTTAGTCAGCGACCCAAAAGAAAAAGTAAAAGCGAACTCACCATCGACGATATCCTCGATTTCGTGGAAGCCGGAGGTCAGCAGCGCTTCCCTGTCGGTCCAGGAGGAGCGCTCGCTCTCAAATTCGGCTAGGAGAGCGGCCTCTTTCTTCTCCGCCTCAGCCTGCGCCGCCTTGAGCAGCTCCCTCTGCTCCGCCAGCTGTGTTGTCAGCAGGTCGCGCTCTGCGGCGAGCTTGCCGCACTCCTCCTCTTTGGCGCGCAAGGCGGTGTCGGCCGCACCCAGCTGCCCCCGAAGAGCGGCGTTGGACTCTGAAGAATAAAAAGAAGAAGGACTAAGTCGCCGAGATAAGAAGGTCGCCAGGAAGATCCGCCCGACTGCGCAGCGGCCCGAATCTCGAGGACTACAGCCCGATGGAGTGCGCCAGCGCCGCGATGAAGAAAACTCACCTCGGCTCTCGCCAAGTCAGCAGCCCGCTTGCTCAGCTCCTCAACGTTGCGGTTGAAAGCGGTACGGAGGTCGTGATACTCTGCGACAAGAATTCCAGACAAGGTAAAAACTTGGAGATGCATAAATAGAGTTCCGAGCCGCTGCACAGCCGGCCCGAAACTCGGGGACTACCGATGGGTGCGCTGGTGCGCCTCTACAGAGAAGAGCAAGAAAAGTTCAAAGAAACATACCCGCACGGGCGGATCGCGATGCCAGTGCGCCTTGAGAGGTTACGGATGGCGTCGCCCTCAGCCCATAACCGCTGGACGTCCAGGAGCGCCGTGTTCAGCGGGCCCGTGCCGCCTCCTCACACCCACCCAACGGGCGCGGCGCTTGGTTCCTCGGCGTCAGGAATAGCCGAGCTGGCGGCGCCGGTCTCCAAGGGGCGCGGCACCGAAGTCGCCTTCTCAAGACGGCGTCGCGCTGGCGAGGCGACTTGAAGAAGCAACCGCACGGCTCGCTGCCGGTTGGCCGGGCGGCAGACAAAGCGGGTCCGCCGGCTGTTTGCCTCGCAAGGCTCTCGGACTGCGGTGGAGGCGGCGGAGGTGGCGAGGCCGCGCCCGGTAGGGAAACCTCGCCGCCTTCCCTCTCTGTGACGGGGACCTCACTGCCGACTCCCTCCGACTGCCCCGCGAACTCCATCGGCGGTGGCGTAGAGCTCAACGGGGTGACGAGCAGCGCCGACTGGAGGCGCGCGGCCTCCTCGGCTCGCCTCTTGGCTGCAGCGGTGGCTTCGACCTTCTCCAGATTCTTCTGGGCGGAAGCCGCCGCCTTCTCAGCCTCCGCCTTCTCTAGACGGGCGGCCTCCTCCTCGTCGTGCTTCTCCTGCGCATTCCGCTCCTTTGCCTCCCAGAGGGCGGCCGCAGGGTCAACTCGCCGACTGCTGGCGGACGTCTCCGCCGACCACATGACGGAGGCGGCGGCGACCCTCTCCAGGGTGAGGGGAGCCCTGATGAGAAAAAGACACGTAAAGACTTGGACAAGACGGACCAGAAGAGACAAGACAAATTAAAAATACTTCCGCGGAGACCAGCGGTGGCTTCTTCACTTCCTTACGGAAGCGGTTAGCCTTTGCGACTGCCTCTTCGCGCTGGGTCGCGGCGGCCGCCCCCCTGAATTTCTTCGGCCGGCCGCCAGGCTGACTCGGCCCGGCCCGGCGCTTCTTCGCGCCGCCTCGACCACCCAAGGTGGTGGAGGAGCTCGCGCCTGGATGGCCGGCTTTCTGCTGGCGGCGGGTGACGACTTCCTTCTCGCCGTCGTCGTCAGGCCAATCGGCGAAGGTGGCCGAAGGCCTGAAGTCGTCGGCCCCTCCTCCTCCCTCGGCGTCGGCCTCCATCGCCACCACGCCCAAGTCGGGGTCGTCGGCGTCGCTCTCCGCCCGATGGGGGCGAATTCTGAGCTTGACCCTTGGCGTCGGCGAAGCGGCATGAGGGGATTCTGAGTCGGAGAAGACCAAGGAAAATTAGAGCCGGATTCGGCTGAAGAAGGAAATAGAGAAGCAAGAGATGGCTTACCATAGGCGGGGGGTTGGCGTGCGAGTATGGCTCCTTGCCGAACTGCCATTCCTCCGTGAGGCCGCAGCTCACCAGGAAGTTCACCGTATCCACCACCTCCGCATGGGGCATGTCTTTGGAGCACAGGCGGCTGGGGTCCCGGTGGCCGCTCATCTGACAGATCAGATGAGGCCGGCCTTGAAGAGGAAGGACTCGGCGTGCCATGAAGGCGGCCAGCAAGTCTGCCCCGGTCAGGCCCTCTGACTATGTCATCACGTGGAGCCGCGCGATGGCGGCGTTGCCTGCGGGAGTCAGCGTCCGGGCCCTATAGGACCAGCTAGAATTCGGCCCGCCAACTCGCCCATACGTAAGGCGGCAAGTTGACCAGTCGCCCTCGGTGGCGACGTTCTTGACATAGAAGTATGTGCGCTGCCACATCTTCGCCGACTTGATGAGGGGGATGGCAGGAAAATGGTTCTCGGGCACCGGCCTCCTTATGGCGATGAACGTGCCGCACAGAGCCGGCACGCGAGCGACATGGGTCCCGAGCTTGGCTTGAAAAATTTCCCCACAGCTCGATGGTGGGGAGAACGCCAAGAAAGCCCTCGCATAAGGATCTGGCGGCGCCAGCAGCACCACCGTGTTGGGGTGAGATGGTGCTACCGAGTCAAGAACTCCAAGAACGCGCGGAAGAAGCCGCTCGCCGGCAGCCCTAGCCCAATCATGAGGTGCGAGCGGAAAATGACCCGCTCGCCCTCCTCCGGCGCCGGCGTGATTTCACCCTCCGGCGCGGCGCGGGTCTGCACTAGGTGGCTACCGGGGATGCAGCGCGTTTGACGAAGAAACTCGATGATTTCATCGTCGATGATGGAGCCGTCCCACACGCCGGGCCTTGGTGGAGGCGGGCGGCGATGAGGAGCTCATCACGCCGGGCGCTGGCGAGGTTCGGGCGTATGAGCGAGGAAGAAGACGGCAAGGAGCAAGAGGGAGTGGGAAGAGAGGGTGCGCGCGTCGTCGCCGCCTCTCCTCCCCGCCTACTTATAGGCGCCTAGGCTTGAGCCGAGGGGGCGTGGGATTAATCGCGCCACGCCCCCACGCTACGATTTAACCCACGATGTTCTGCTGCAGTAACGGCGGCGTGGGAGCCCAATCAACCGCGACGCATCGCAGCGGATCCATCAAGGCCGAGGCGTGGTAGTGGCGGGCCCCACCTGACGAGCCTGTCTTGTCACGCGTGCTGGCCGGGCAGACTGCCTCGCCAAGCGTGGCGTCAGGTGGCGGGCCCGCGAACGGCAGCTGCCTGGAAGCTTATCAGGCACGCCGCCCGGATCCCGCTGCGACCTTCGAAACCTTTGAAGAGCAAGACGGCCCCCTGCAAGGCCGACTCCAGCTAGTCGTCTCAAGATGGAGACGGCAGGCCGAGTCCAGATTCTTCTACTAAAGGGATGAAGTTGTTGAGGCTCCTCGACATGTTGCCCTCGGCGCCCCACCAGCCGGGGACTCATCAGCCGGAGTAATGGGCCACGCAGGTAGGCAGACCAGGCCTGGACCTTTCAAAACATCGGGGCAGACTGCACTCCTCAAGACCCCAAGACGAAGAGCCGCCTTCTGAGAGTCGGTGACAGAGTCGCCAACTACCCCTCCCAGCCGAGTCCCAGAGACGGCCTCAAGATAAGCCGACTCCCAGCAAGCGACCTCCGGCGAAGCCGGCCACAGGGAGTCGGCCCGCGACTCCGTCCACTCCTCGCACTGAAGCGACTCTGGCGGGATGGGATAAAGCCATGCCCGCCCCCGCCCCGCTCATAAAAGAGCGAGGCATAGCCACGAGGCGCCCGTGCGACGGAGATCTCCTCCGTCCGCACGCAAGATCGTGGCCACGCTGCCCAGCGTCGGCCGATGGGCAGATTCCTGTACCCACGATGACCTGTCTGTACGACTCGAAGACGACGGGACCCGCCTGTCGGCGAGGGTGCAGAAGACGGCGAGAGTGCCCCGAAGACGGACCCGTTGGAGTCGGCCGGCCCCTCCCACGGGCTCCGTGCGCCATTAACCAGACAAGACAGGGAATGGCAACAGTGATCGCCCGCCAGGCGGCGGCACTGTTGCCATGACCCCGCAACCAAGCTTCGTGTCATTAGAAGAGCTGCTACAGGACCCGCAGCCGGCAAGACCGGGCCAAGTGACAAGGGCTGTCGGCCCCATCTTTGATCAGGCGGGGCCACTAGTCGATGGGCCCTGAAGTCGGCGGAGAAGACAGCGACTTAGAGAGATCGACAGCTGGGACCCGCGCCACCAGTAGATATCATTGTACCCACGGGGTAGGCCTATATAAACCCCCCGGGGCACCCATGCAAAGGGTTCGAACCTAGTAGTTTGACACACACCCATAGAGGGAAGGGGAGAGCTAACCGTGCCCTTCTCCTTCCTCACCCCGAACAGCTCAAGGAGCAATCTTGTACTCACCTTACGGTAGTGATCATGCGGGGACCCCGCAGAGCAGCAGTAGGGGTGTTATCTCCTCGGAGAGCCCTGAAGCTGTGTAAGATTCGCCGGCGTGCATGCATTCGCCTCATCCCGTTTCCAGGCACCGGCGACGTTCTACTCGCCCCCTCCATGATAAGCCATCCTTTGGCATATGTCGCACCCAACCCCCGACACTTATGGCCACGGCAAGCAACCTCAAGAAAAAGCAGCAACAGCTTAGAGCTGACCAAGATCTGCTAGCCGACAGATGGACTGAAGTCCTTGCAAAGAGAAGAGTCTGAGGCTCGAGCGCCCCTCCAAAAGCTACCCCTAAGCGCAGGCCGCTTCCTCGATCGGAAGAGGAAGCACCCACATCACCAACAAGACGACATGGCAGACCGCCACCCCATGGTCATGACAGAAGCCTTCGCCCTCCACTCAAGCCATGCCCCGACGCCGCTCAAAAAGTACCAAGGCACGGGAAAACGCGCGGACTTGCGAGATATATTGGAGGATAAGGCAAGGCAAACAAGATCGATCTATGAGATCGCGTGGCGCCCACGACTCGGGATGATTACCGTCACATGGGATACGGCAACCCAGCGGGGCAGGGCGAATACAAGAGACAAAGCTCTTATGAGCTACGCCGTGATATAGCCCAATACGTAGGCGCCAAGACACCCACTATGCTTCATAGATGAAGTAATGGATCATCAAATCCTCGAGGGCTTCAAACCCGTAAACATCGAATCATACGATGGCACCACAGATCCTGCGCGGTGCGGATCAAGGACTATCTCCTTCATATCCATATGGCCCGCGGTGATGATCTACATGCTATCAAATACCTCCCACTCAAGCTTAAAGGACCAGCTCGGCATTGGCTCAACAGCTTGCGGCCAGAGTCAATCGGTTGTTGGGAGGACACGAAGCCGCATTCCTTGATAACTTCCAGGGCACATATGTGCGACCACCAGACGCAGATGACCTTAGCCATATAATTCAGCAGCCAGAAGAATCGGCCAGACCATTCTGGACACGGTTCCTAACAAAGAAAAATCAAATCGTCGATTGTCCGGATGCTGTCGGATTTCGGGTTACGGCAGACCCTTGAGGTTCCAACACTAGGGTGCGCGCGGAGATCCAACCCCCCACCGTCTCGCACCTCGCCGAACCACTGGGACCTAAACTACTAAACAGAACAGCACAAGAGACACAAGATTTATACTGGTTCAGGCCACCATTGTGGTGTAATACCCTACTCCAGTGTGTGGTGTGGTGGATTGCCTCTTGGGCTGATGAGGAACAATATAAGGAAGAACAGCCCCGCAAGGGTCTGTTCTTCGCGGGTGCGATGAACTGCTAGGTGGTGTTCAGTCGCTCTAGCTACCGGTTTCTTGATGAGGATTCGGGTCCCCCAGCCCTGGGGGTGGCTATTCCTATTTATAGGCGAAGGCCCTGGGCCTCTTCCCAAATATTGAGCGGGAAGGGCGCCAACAATTGGCCCTTTTGAAGGGGAACATCGGGTACACTTATCCTAACTAAAGTTGATCCTCACCTGCCAAAGGCTCTGGTGATGACGCCTGCTTGGGCTCCACGATGACTCCCTTCCATCCGTTGGGCTGGTCTTGGTCTTGTTGCATCGAAACGGATGCCTTTGCTTGATGCTCTCGCATGCGCTTGCTCCCTTTGCACCAAAGAGGAAAGGAGGACATCAGCGGGCTGGCGCCGACCGGGCGCCCTTGGTCGTCATGGCTTGCGCCATGGGCACCTCGCGAGGTACCCTGCCTTGAACTCTCCGCCTCATGAGCCAGCTCGACGAGGCCGTGCTCGAGGAAGCTCCTTGTCGCCCCGCCTCATGAGGCTTGGCCCCTCGCGAGGGTCTTGTGCTTGCGTTGATGAAGATGGGCCGTCTTTGGGCCTCCTTGAGCCACGCCGCAGGCCACGCAGTGCAAGTCTGGGACCCCTGCCTTAACGCCGACAAGAGCCCCGGCCTACCTACAAGGCCTGGAATTCTGGCCGAGCAAGGTAGAGGCGAAGGGCAAGGCGCGAAGCTGCTCGGCCCTAACAGCTCATGCCTTTTACGCCTCGGCGGGCGGTTGATTGGAGCGTCGCGCCTTTGCTTCCCCATGATGCCTCGGTAACCACTCGGATTCGACAAGTCCCTGCATGCAGAGTCGGTCATGATTACCGGTGATCATGGAGGCCGACGGTTGGCCTTCGCCGGCTATAAGTACGGAACGGCGCGCGCCCCTCCAGTCTATCCTTCTGCTTCTCCTCCTCCTCGTTTCATTCGGTTGCCATGGCTCCGATCCTCCGGTACTCCACGGAAGAGAAGGGAAAGGCTCCTCAAGAGGATCCTGACCTGCTCCCCCCAAAGAAGCGGCTTGCCCTTCCGGTGTCGAGGCAAGAGCGCCGCCAGAGGCGCCCATCCCCTGGTGCGAGCGGCCGCCACCAGGGTTCCCTCTTCCCTTGTACGCGCACATTGGCGGCTCTGAAGGAGGCGACGCCCGGCCCCACGAGCGGCGCCGCCGCCGACGCCGGCGGATTACGACGGTGTGCGTCTTCCCCCCTGGAGTCCACGCTGAGGGCTCCGGCCGGTTGTTCGTGCTTCACGCCGCTACTCCTCCTAAATCTTGGATTCGTCTTCCTTCTTTCTTCGCCTCCGTCGTCCGGCAGGGGGAGCCCCTGGGACTCTGGCTGCAGCACGCCGGCTGCGGCACCCTCGCGACAGGGGCATAGGTCGCGGTAGTTGCCCCGGGCGAGGTCTTCATGACTCGAGGCTGGGGCGAGGTCGCCCGGGTCTGCAGGACGAGGGGCGCCCTCACGATCTACCTGGAGTACGATGGTGCTTCGGTGGTGTCCTTCAAGGCCTTCGACGCGGAGGGTCGTCGGCTGGAGTGCTGCCCCGGGAGAGGTGGTCGGGATCCTGCTGCAGTGAGACAGAGGCCGGCCGATCGCCCCCTTGGCCGCTCCTCAGGCGACGAAGGCGCCGGTGGATCCAGCGACTCCGCCGAGCTCTTCGCGACGCTGGAGACGAGCGACGACAGCTACAATCCTCCGAGCCTGCGCCGCTCCCGGAGCAGGGCGGGCTCGTCAGGTCGTCGCCGCCCCTGATCTGGATGGGGTTGGCGCCGGACCGGGTGGCCCACTGTTGATGATGGCATCCGCCGCGATGCCCCCTGTAGTTAGGATTCCTTAGATGCACGCCTTTTGTTCCTGCGAGGAGCCAAGAATATACCCCACGGGGGCTTGTAAGATGTTTGTAGCTCCGTCTGTCAATATAATCCTTTTTATGAAGCAGTGCGAGATGCTCATTCCGTTCTAGCTTAGTTTCCTCCTTTCAGTCCTCACGAGGGCCTGATGCTCTGCGCCAGCAGGTCCCGAGTCCCAAAGGCGGCTTCACTGGTCGCTGGTATGCCAGGTCGCGATGCCGTGGTCAAGGCCAGGAGGTGAGCGGCCCAAGGTCCGGTAAGAGCCCCTGAGTCGCGATGCTCAGGGGGTCCCCCTTGGCACTCAAGCAGCCATCATTCGGTGAGAAAGGAGAGCGCCGTTGCTACACCGGGTTGCATTGAGTGTGGGAATGGTGTTGCGATAACTAGTGTGTCCGGAGGGTGACTTATCTCGAGGGTCAGGACAATGTTTCCTGGTGCGGCGCTAGGTTCGAGCCATGGCCGGCGAGAGATTGCGTGGCGAGGTCGTTTCGTGCTCCTTGGAGGGATCCCGCAGGTTCACCACAAAAGGAACAAGAGCTCGCCGTGGCGATCGTTAGTTCTGCCATTAGTTGCTTGGGAGAGGCGCGAGAGGCCTCGCGAGGTGCGTTGGGGTACCCATGAGCCAGCGCAGGCTTCACGGGGCCCTACCTCTAGGCGGGTTGCGCCTGGCTCTGGGCCTTATCTTCGAGTGTGTTCCTGCAAATTTGGCCAGATGCCGGTGCTCTACGTCTTCGGGTCCCGGCTCTCGGGCTGGTCTCAGCCATCGCTGGCAAGCCAGGTCGCGATGCCATGGACAAGACCAGAGGGTGAGGGCCGGAGAGCCGGTAGGAGCTCTGAGTCGCGATGCTCGTGCACCCCTTTAATGCTAAGCCGGGTTAGATGACGAAACTCACGTCCTCGGGTCCCGGCTCGGGCTGGTCTCGGCCGTCGCCGGGCAAGCCAGGTCGTGATGCCATGGACAAGACCAGAGGGTGAGGGCCGGAGAGCCGGTAGGAGCCCTGAGTCGTGATGCTCAGGCACCCCCCCTTTAACGCGCAAGTTGGGTTAGATGCAGCAACTCTACGTCCTCGGGTCCCGGCTCTCGGGCTGGTCTCAGCCGTCGCTGGCAAGCCTGGTCACGATGCCATGGACAAGACCAGAGGGTGAGGACCGGAGAGCCGGTAGGAGCCTCGGTCCGCGATGCTCAGGCACCACCCTTTAACGCTAGCAAAGCTGGTTAGATGATTTAAACTCCCACGTCCTCGGGTCCCGGCTCTCGGCTGGTCTCAGCCTGGCCGGGCAAGCCAGTGTCGATGCCATGGACAAGACCAGAGGGTGAGGGCGGAGAGCCAGGAGCCCTGAGTCGCGACACTGTGCACCCCTTTAACGTGCAAGATTCCACACCGGAAAGGCACCAAATAACAAGCATGATGGAGCGAGAGCATAACCCTAAGGAAAACGTAAGAAGGATACATGCCGCTGGGAAAGGCCCGAGCGGCTTGGGGATGATGCAGCCCGAGGGGCGCCCCCAACAGGATAGGCTAATGACATGAAATAAAAGGGATACATGCCGCAGGGACGGACCCACGCGGCCTGGGAATAATGCGGCCCTGAAGGCGCTCCCAGCCGGAAACAAAACTTAAAGATGTCACCTGGTGATGTTGGGGACGAAGGGGTGTTGGTGTAGCAGACTCGGTGGGCTGCGGGAGCCGATCCTCACGAGCCCCCAGGCCCGGGGGCCTCGGGAGGATCCGGAGGCGCCGGCGGCTCCTCGGGGGCCATCTCCATCTCCGCCAGGGCTGCGGCGTGCACGACCTCTCGAGCCTCCGGGATGGCCCTCATGAGTTGCTGGTGCAGCAACTGCTGCTTGGCAGGCCGTGAGGCATGCGCACGTAAACGTGGGGCGGGCCTCGCAACGCCCCACTCGCGAGACCAGAGGCGCTCTTGAGGCGCTGCTCGGTTGAGCCACTGGTATGTCGATGCAGACGCGCAGCCCACCATCCTCGCTGGATGGGGGCCACGGCTGGTGGCGGCGGCTGCCCCTCATGACCCTTGACACCTGTAGCTCCTGAATGGCCTTGCTGACGAACTCCTGAGGGTTCGGCCCTCCTTGCCTTGCTCCTGCTTGCGGGAAACGTGCTTCGAAGCACGCCTCCACGTGGTGCCCAAGCGCCTCCCTCGTGACCTTGGCGAGGTCGGCGGCCCTCCAGGGGAGAGCCCCCGAGCCCGGCCTGAGGAGGGCGCCGGGCGCGCTTCCCTATGCGATGGAAGGAGGCTCCCCCTGGCCGGGCGTGGGCCCAGAGGGGCCTGCCTCTTGAGGAGCCCGGCCGGTCGATGTCTTCTTTTTCTTGGGTGCGGCCTCGGGAGGCCTCCTGCTGATGTGGTCTGGGTCTTCCAATGATGCGGCCTGAAAGGCTCGCTCAGAGGAGCACATCGTCTCTCTCTTCACAGGGCACCGTGATGACCCCGCCGCTTCTCGGCATCTTGAGGACGTTGTAGCCGTGGTGGGGTTGCGGCCATGAATTTGGCCAGCGGCCGGGTACCCGAGGATGGCGTTGTACGGCAAAGTAATGTGGGCGACGCCGAAGTCGGCGAGCTCGGTGGTGGTTGTCGCAAGCCCCGGAAGGTGACAGGAAGGCGGACCTGCCCGATCGGGACCGTGGAGCCGCTTGGGTGACTCGGAGAAAGGCTTGGTTGGCTGAAGCTGACTGTAAGGCACTTGAAGATTGTTGAATGTTTCCACAGACAGGACGTTGAGTCCTGCCCCGCCGTTGATGAGGGTCTTGGTGACCAGCACATTGCTGATGATTGGGGAACAAAGCATCGGGAGAACTCTGGCTGTGGCCGCACACTTGAGCTGATCCGCTGAGCTGAACGTGATGGCGCATGCCGACCACCTGAGAGGGCGCGTGGCCTCGAGCTTGGGGAGGACTGCATTCACTTCGCGGGTGAACTGCTTGAAGATGCGCTGAGAGGTCGGGGCTTGAGCTCCGCCCGGGATGCAGGGCGATCGCACGCGGTTCCCTGGAAGCCCCCAGCCCCTCGGCCCCGATGACGGTCCTCATTTCTCCTTGGCTGCGGCGGCAGCGGAGGGAGGCTCGTTCCCCTGCAGGCGATCCTCGCGAGGCTGATCCTCCAGCCTCCCTCGCGAGGTGGGTCTTGCCCGGCGGTCCTTGCGAGGTTGGTCGCGCCACCACTGGCGTGGGCCGCAGTCTTCCCAGCCCCGTCTGCATTCCTTCCTCCTCCGCCCGTAGCCCCCGGTCGCTTTGCGGGGCATCTGCCGACCCTTCCTTCGCTGCTGTTCGGAGCTCTTGGCATTCATTGGTGTTGTGGGTGTGGAGGTCGTGGTACACGCAGCATCGACTGCCCTTGGAGGACTCGGGCTGATCTACGCCTCGCTTGGTGTCTGGTTCGGCCGCGAGTACGGCAGCCCCCTTGCGCTTCACTTCCTTGACCTTGGACTTCTTTTCTTTGGGATCCACGGCAGGCAGCTCGAGGAGGGAGAGGCGCCCCTCCTCAGCCCTGGCGCACTTGGTCGCCAAGTTGAACAGCTCCAAGGAGGTGCACAGATCTTCATGCATCGCCAGCTCCTCCTTCATCTTGACGTCGCGCACGCCGTCGGAGAAGGTGCAGATGATGGCCTCCTCCGTTACTCCTCGGGATCTTGAGGCGCTGCTGTTGAAGCGCTGGATGTACTTTTGAGGGTTTCCCGGCCGCTGCTTGATTCGGCGCATGTCGCTCACGGCGGTGGCCGGGTCGCGAGTACCTCGGAAGTTGGCGATGAAGCGGTGCGCATCTCGGCCCAGGAAGAGACCATGCACGGGGCCAGATTCAGAGCCAAAAGTGCGGGCTCCGGCCCTGAGCGCCATGGGAAACCAATTCGCCATGACCTTTTCATCCCGTTGGTAGCCTCGATGCCCAGCTCAGAGCTGGAGGAACTCCGTAGGGTCACCTGTGTCGTCGTAGCGAGGAGGCGTGTCCGCTTGAACTTGGCGAGCCCACGCGACAAGCGCAGCTCGGAGGTGAAGGCGCGGCAGCCCGCCAGCGTGGCAGCGGGGCCTCGACGACAGAGAGCTTGGTCTTGCGGGCCTCCTTGTGCCGCTGCCGGGGCAGCGCAGGTCCCGACGATGCCGGAGTGGGGGAGCGCCGGGCAGCTTCTTGTGGGCGAGGAACTTCTTGACAGCTTCTGCTCTTGCTTGCTGGCGCTGGCGGGCGAGCGGGTTCCGCCTAGGGGCCGCCTGCCTTGGGGCCAGTGCGCCTTCTTGAGGAGGAGGCGGCTGAGGCGCCCCGGGAGCTTCATCACCCGCGCGGGGCGGGGTGCGCTGCAGCGAGACGGACGGTGCGGGGGCGCCTCCTGCAGCGTGGACGAGCTCGGTAACTCGGTCGAGCCATTCTTCGTAAACGTCGTCGACGGGGCGGTAGCGCAGGAGCTCGTTTGCCATGATGAGTGCAGCTCGGGTTTCCGCGAAGCGCGCCAAGGCGCGTGACGGCGAAGAACCAGCGGGGTGAGCGGCGGCGTGGCGGTGTAAATCCCCGCCTCATGGACGGGTGCCGGACGATGCTTGCTGCTCGTTTCGCCGGGCCGGTGGCGGCGTAGACGTAGGTGACGGGAACGACGAGGGCGCTCACGACGGGAGCTGTCTGGGCGACATGGGAGGCGAGGGCGGCTCGGCGCTCGGCGCGGGCCCGACGAGCGTCAGACATGGTTGCGGTGGTCGGGGAAGAACGACGCGACGGAAGGCACATTCCGGGCGCACCTGCACTGGGCGCGCCAAATGTCGGATTTCGGGTTCCGGCAGACCCTTGAGGTTCGAACACTTTGGGTGCGGCGAGATCCAACCCCACCGTCTCGCACCTCACGAATCGGCATGGGACCTAAACTACTAAATAGAACAGCACAAGAGACACAAGATTTATATCGGTTCAGGCCACCATTGTGGTGTAATACCCTACTCCAGTGTGTGGTGTGGTGGATTGCCTCTTGGGCTGATGAGGAACAATACAAGGAAGAACAGCCTCGCGAGGGTCTGTTCTGCGCGGGTGCGATGAACTGACAGGTGGTGTTCAGCCGCTCTAGCTACCCGTTTCTTGATGAGGATTCGGATCCCCCAGCCCTGGGGGTGGCTATTCCTATTTATAGGCGAAGGCCCTGGGCCTCTTCCCAAATATTGAGCGGGAAGGGCGCCAACAATTGGCCCTTTTGAAGGGGAACAGCGGGTACACTTATCCTGACTAAAGTTGGTCCTCGCCTGCCAAAGGCTCAGTGATGACGCCTGCTTGGGCTCCACAATGACTCCCTTCCAGCCGTTGGGCTGGTCTTGGTCTTGTTGCACCAAAATGGATGCCTTTGCTTGATGCTCTTGCCTACGCTTGCTCCCTTTGCACCAAAGAGGAAAGGAGGACATCTGTGGGTCGGCGCCTCGATCGGGCGCCTCTTGGTCGTCATGGCTTGCGCCATGGGCACCTCATGAGGTACCCTGCCTTGAACTCTCCGCCTCCTCATGAGCCACCGACGAGGCCGTGCTCGAGTAAGCTCCTTGTCGCCAGCCCGGGCGAGGCTTGCCCTCGCGAGGGTCTTGAGCTTGTGTTGATGAAGATGGGCCGTGTTGGGCCTCCTTCGAGCCACGCCGCAGGCCGCAGGCAGGCAAGTCTGGGGACCCCCGTTCCCAGAACGCCGACAGATGCAGAGGCACTAGCAGCCTTCAAACACAACATCCGCGACGAGTGGCTAGCCCGGCACCTAGGACAGGAAAAGCCGAAATCCATAGCTGCCCTTACCACACTCATGACCCGCTTTTGCGCGGGAGAGGACAGCTCAGCTGGCTAGCTCGAAGCAACAACTTGGCCAAAAACCCCGGTAGTTCGGATACCAAGGACAGCAATGGCAGGTCACGTCGCAACAAGCATAAACGCCGCATTAGCGGTGATAATGCTGAAGATACGGCAGTAAATTCTGGATTCAGAGGCCCTAAACCCGGTCAGCGGAAGAAGCCATTCAAAAGAAATACTCGATCGCTTGTGCCAGATACACGGCACCCCCGAAAAACAAGCCAATCACACCAACAGGGATTGTTGGGTGTTCAAGCAGGCAGGCAAGTTAAACGACGAAAACAACGACAAGGGGCTACATAGCGATGACGAGGAAGAGCCCCGGCCGCCGAACAACAGAGGACAGAAGGGTTTCCCCCCACAAGTGCGGATGGTCAACATGATATACGCAACCCACATACCCAAAAGGGAGCGGTAGCGTGCACTAAGGGATGTATATGCGATGGAGCCAGTCGCCCCGAAGTTCAACCCGTGGTCTTCCTGCCCGATCACCTTCGATCGAAGGGACCACCCCACTAGCATCTGTCACGGCGGTTTCGCCGCACTGGTTCTCGACCCAATTATTGACGGATTTCACCTCACCAGAGTCCTGATGGACGGCGGCAGCAGCCTGAACCTGCTTTATCAGGATACAATGCGCAAAATGGGCATAGACCCGTCAAGGATCAAATCCACAAAGACGACCTTTAAAGGCGTCATTCCAGGTGTAGAGGCCAATTGTACAGGCTCTCTTACACTTGAAGTGGTCTTCGGATCCCCGGATAACTTCCAGAGCGAGGAGTTAATCTTCGACATAGTCCCGTTCCGCAGCGGCTATCACGCATTGCTCGGACGAACCGCATTCGCAAAATTCAATTCGGTGCCGCACTACGCGTACCTCAAGCTCAAGATGCCAGGCCCTTGAGGAGTAATTACGGTCAATGGAAACACCGAACGCTCTCTGCGAACGGAGGAGCATACGGCGGCCCTTGTGGCAGAAGTGCAGAACAGCCTCTCAAGGCAATTCTCCAGTCCGGCCAATAAACAACCGGACACAGCCAAGCGCGCCCGGAGTAACCTACAACAAGACCGCATGGCACGCTCCAAACACGCGCTCGCAAATTCGCGAAGCCAGTACTACGCGTACATAACAATGGTCTGGAAGCACCATGTGCATAGGGGAAGGGCCGCGACCACGGCATGCCCAGTATGCAGCTTAACCGCACTAGGGGCTCCCATTTGTGTCATCCCCTTTTTTCTATTTTCTTTTTCTTTTTACTTTCAGGACTCTGTTCTCCAGAAGCCCTATCCGGCATCCGCGCCGAACACACGATGCAACAGCCAGGGAAGCAGAAAATTGCGTCGAGTGTCCAGGTGATCTCTATTACGAGCGGTATACCTGTTTTACATACCACACCGCAAACTCACCCCTGGAAGGGGAGCATGTCAAAAGTCCCGTACCTTGCTTATCACACCATTTGTATCGTTCTGCTTTCATTTGCAGTTTCTTTTGAATAAACAGTATATAGCTCTTGCCTATTATTGCATTCTGTCCCATTATATATGTTCATTTATGACATTTTGCAACCGTACAATTTGGTACGGCGAATACACCAGGGGCTTATGTACCCCACAAAAAAATATGGTGTGACAAGTCCGAACACTTTCACAAGTGCGGCACCCCGAACTTATAGCATTATATGCATCGGCTCCGAATCATGTCTTGGGTCAATAGTTGGGTTTGCCCGGCTCCCATGTTTTGGTACCTTACGTTCCGTTATATCGGCTAAGGTAGCACCGGGAGAACCACCGCGATTGTGTCCCGGTTGAGCTGGGTTGAGCACCTCGGTGGAGAAAGCTAAACCCGACTGGCCATGATAGGGCGAGAGCCGGTCGCTGTTCGAGAGGTTTTTTGAGTCCCTAAAGACTTATGCCGCTTAGAGCGAGGAGTCGGCATTGTCCGGCCCAGGCATGGATAGTGCCCCGAACTCGGTCTTCCGAATACTAGGGGCTTCGCCGAAATTTAAAATTATAGAATTCTATGGCTAAGTGAGAGTGTTCAAGCATTATAGTCCGGTTGCCTGGTTCGTTGTGTTGAGCGCCTCCCTCGAAGGACCCAAGAATGGGAACAAGAGCGCTCATGTTTATCCCGAACACCCCAGCACTCGTGGCATGGGGGCTGAAGCCAACGACTAGCCATCTCTCAATTTTGATAAACGGCCGCACAGAAGGTAATATTTTAAATTCAAAGAGTTTCTTAGCGCACATGAACAAGTATTCAGCGTACAGGATAACAAATGCGAGTCTACTCAAAAATTACATCTTCGGAGCATTCGCCTGCGATAAGGCGGGCACCCTTAAGGACACCCTCATAATACATTTCGGGCTTGCGATGATCCTTGCCTGGCGGTGGTCCGTCCGTCATAAGCTTCTCAGCGTCAAGCTTGCCCCAGTGCACCTTAGCGCGGGCAAGGGCCCTACGGGAACCTTCGATACAGACGGAGCGCTTGATGACGTCGATCCATGGACAAGCGTCCACCAATCGCCGCACTAGCCCGAAATAGCTTCTAGGCATGGCTCCACCTGGCCACAGCCGAGCTATAAGACCCTTCATGGCCTGTTCGGCGACCTTGTGGAGCTCGACCAACTGCTTCAGCTGGTCGCTCAAGGAGCACTGGTGTCCGCCTCAAAGATATCGAGACCAGAACACCTTTTCCGTCGAGCTCCCTTCTTCGGCTCAGTAGAAAGCGGCGGCATCAGACACACTTCGAGGAAGATCTGCGAACGCTGCTGGAGAGCTCCGGATTCGGGTAAGTAACAGATAATTGACTTTTACATTCTTGCTCTGCATAAAAAGTGCCTTACCCGCCGCGATCTTCCTTATCGCCTCAATCTCCTGGAGGGCTTTTTGGGCTTCGGCCTTAGCGGCTTTGGCACTCTCAAGAGCCGAGGCAAGCTCGGACTCTCGAGTCTTCGAGTCACGCTCCAAACTCTCGTGTTTTTCCACGAGAGCCTGGAGCTCTTGCCGCACCTCCGCCAGCCGCGCCTCCCCATTATCCCGCTCGGTGCGCTCCGCGACCGCTTTGTTTTCGGCCGCAGACGATGCCTCCTTCAGGGTCGCCACCTCGTTCGTGGCCCCTGCAATGCCCACTTTATTCCTGTTATTTTTTTTGCAACCGCATTTCTTATATGCATAATCCCGTAAGGTATTGCCTACCTTCGTTGTCCTCGAGCTGCTTCTTGGCATGGCCGAGCTAGTTCTCGGACCGCTCGAGGCTCTCCTTCAAAGCATTGACCTCTGCAGTCAGTGCGGCAGAGGTCAGCAGCGCAGCCTGCATTCCCATATTGACATAATTATGTTAGACTCCTGCGTATATCTTTTTAGATCCTCGGTTCGGCTTTTTCTTTCCGAACACCGAACTAAGCATCAGGGGCTACTGTCTATGCGGTAATCTTCTTACATATATTAAAAACTTACCTCAAAGCCTGTTAGAAGGCTGTTGCAGGCTTCAGTCAGCCCGCTCTTGGCGGACTGAACTTTCTGGATCACCACACTCATAACAAAGGCGGTGCTCTCTTCGATGGAGGCGCTTGTTAAGCGCCTCCAAAGAAGCTATCCGTGCCTCCGGTTGGACGGGGTCAATGGCTGCCTTACCCTTCTTACGAAGGGGCCGCTTGCCGGACTTCGGAACCGCCGAAGGTTCCGGCACGGAGTCCGGACAAGGGTCGGGCTTAGAGCCCCTGGGGGTCTCGCCCCCCTCGCGCCTGGAGTCCGGGAGGTTGCCTTGTGGCGCCTCCTGCGCCACCTCCTCCTGACCGAGCCCTCCTTGGGGCCCCACCTCGGTGTCGCCAGCGGCACGAGGAGAGGAGGCGGCCGAAAGTGAAGTGCTCTCCACTTCCGACGAATTCAGGGACCCGCTCGACGAAGCGGCAAGCTCATCCCTGGGCGGACTGCATGATCGTTCGGCGTTAGGAAAACGCTATGCGGTGAATGAAAAATCCATGGGCATCCGAACACTTACGATCTCGCCAGGGGCTTGGCCCTTGAGGGCCACTCCTCCTCGCTGTCGTTGGCTTTGGTAGAGACATCCGGAGGAAGGGTTCTTCCCTTCTTGGACCCTCTGGCCTCCCCTGTTGGGGCGGCCTTCCTTTTCTTCTCTCCCCCCGCTGGGGGAGAAGCTTCTTCCTCCTCCTTGTTTTCACGAGAGGATTCCGCCTCAGAGTCGTCGGACGATGATTCCGACGGCACCGGGCACCGGGCACTCTTTCGAGTCCCTTGGTTTGTTCTCCGCACCACGACGGTGCACGGAATCCAGCAGTTTCGCCAAGCGGGCGTCTACTGGGTCTTCTGGTAGTGGAGCCGGACAGTTAACCTGCCCGGACGTGTTTTGCCAGTCCTGTCAAAGGCAAGGGAGTTTAGATCCCGCATAGAGTCAACCTATGAAAAACAAGAGTCCCCTGAAGGGCAAAAGAGCTCACCTCGGAAGCTTGACGCTTCAAGCGGAATCCGCGATCTTCTGTAGCGGATGAGGGAGCTTCGGCGCCCTTGAACAGCGCCTTCCAGGCGTCTTCGTACGTAGTGTCGAAGAGCCTTTTCAGAGTCTGATGCCGCTCCGGATCAAACTCCCACAATTTGAAGGCCCGTTGCTGGCATGGGAGGATCCGGCGGGTGAGAATAACCTGGATCATGCTGACAAGCCTGAGATTATTGTTCACCAGGGTTTGCATACAGGTTTGGAGTCCGGTCAGCTCCTCCGAATTGCCCCACGCCAGGCCGGTCTCCTTCCAAGATGTGAGCCGCGTGGGAATGCCAGACCGAAATTCGGGGGCCGCCGCCCACTTAGGGTCGCGCGGTTCGGTGATGTAGAACCACCCCGACTGCCACCGCTTCACGGTCTCCACAAAGGAGCCATCGAGCCATAAGACGTTGGCCATCTTGCCAACCATGGCGCCCAAGACTGGCTTGGCCGCCCACTATCTTTGGCTTGACATTGAAGGTCTTCATCCATAAGCCGAAGTGGGGCTGGATGCAGAGGAAGGCCTCGCACACGACGATGAAAGCCGAGATGTTGAGGATGAAATTCGGGGCCAGATCATGGAAATCTAGGCCGTAGTAGAACATGAGCCCCCGGACGAATGGGTGAAGTGGAAAACCCAGTCCGCGGAGGAAGTGGGCGAGAAATACGACCCTCTCATGGGGCCTGGGGGTGGGGACGAGCTGCCCCTCGTCGGGCAGCCGATGTGCGATGTCGCCAGACAAGTTTCCGGCCTTCCGCAGTCTTTTTACTTGGTCCTCCGTGACGGAGGAGACCATCCACCTGCCTCCCGCTCCGGACATGGCTGGAGAAGGTTGAGGAGGGATGTGCGGACTTGGGCACTGGAGCTCAAAGTGCGTGGAAATTGATGAGCAAGGGAGGAAGAAGGCGTAGGTGAAAAAGGTGGATCCTTATCCTCTTATATGGACAGCGCTTATGCTTCCCCACCAGCCCGGGTAAAACTCGCTTATCTCCCAAGCGCCAAGAATCAATGGCGGTTGGGTTACCCACGCCCGTATTGATGAGAATCCCGGAATAAGGGGGCACGATCTACGCTTTGATAAGACGTACAAGGAAACCGCCGCTAAGCGCTACCGAGGTGGGACAATAAAATGATTCAATAAGGGCACGCCATGGTGTGATGTCACGCCGCGGAATACGTCAGTAGATCTGTGCAAAAACTATTCTCTCTACGGTGGTATGTGGAACTTGTTTTGCAGAGCCGGACACTATCCTTGTGTTCAAACCCTTCTATGAAGTATTCGGAGGAGGAACCCACCTTGCAATGCCGAAGACAATATGCGCGCCGGACTCGTCGTCATTGAAGCTTGGTCTGTGGGCTACCGAGGAGTCTGGACTAGGGGTGTACTGGATAGTCGAACTATCATCTTTGGTCGGACTCTGGACCATCAAGATACAAGATTGAAGACTTCGTCCCCGTGTCCGGATGGGACTTTCCTTGGCGTGGAAGGCAAGCTTAGCGACACGGATATGTAGATCTCCTACGATTGTAACCGACTGTGTAACCCTAACCCTATTCGGTGTCTATATAAACGAAGGGTTTTAGTCCAGAGGACGAACAACATTCATACCACAGGCTAGCTTCTAGGGTTTAGCCTCTCTGTATATCGTGGTAGATCTACTCTTGTACTACCCATATCATCAATATTAATCAAGCAGGAGTAGGGTATTACCTCCATCGAGAGGGCCCGAACCTGGGTAAAACATCGTGTCCCTTGTCTCCTGTTACCATCCGCCTAGACGCATGGGTTCGGGACCCCTACCCAAGATCCGCCGGTTTTGGATAAATGTGTGTTCTCTCCAGGGAGGGACTGCATAAGCTCTCTCCCATGTGGGAGGGCCCGTTCAAGGTTGTTCATGTTTCCAGGCCCGGCTCCGCGCGCTTGGAGACTCGGGAGGGGGAGCCCATCCAGAACGCGTGGAACATCCAGCACCTCTGGAGGTTTTACCCCTAAAAAAGGCCCGGTGCCTGTGAAGAAGGCAAACGCCTGTGAAGCTTATCTTCTGAGAAAGGCCCGGTGCCTGTGAAGAAGGCGAATGCCTGTGAATTTGTTGCGTTTTGGAAAAGGTCCAGAGCCTGTGAAGAAGGAAAACGCCTGTGAAGCTTATCTCTCTGAGAAAGGCCCGGAGCCTGTGAAGAAGGCCAACGCCTGTGAAGTTTGCTTCCCCAAGAACGGCCCGGAGCCTATGAAGAAGGCCAATGCCTGTGAAGCTCGCCGCCCGTGACACTCTCTCGTAATAATGAGTTGGGGCTATACATGCCCCGGAGTCTCAGGAGCACCGGCCTCAGGCCCTGGGGCTCCCTCCCACGCCCAGTGGCAGCACTTATCTCCGCGCTGGTGAGAAGACGTTGAAGACTAGATTAGGTGCCGGACGCGGCTTTTTCATTTGCTTTCTGTAGTTGGCTTGTTCATTCCCATTTGAAGTTTTATTGAAGTTGTTGCCATCTTTGGCTTGTGACTCTTTGCCTTCTTCTCTCTCCTGCCTCGATTTCTCTCATGAAGTCTCATGAGAGGAGCAACGCGGGCACCCTCGCGAGTGTTTTCTGCCCCTATTGTTTGAGGCTTCCCTAACCGGGTCCACTACGGGAGCACCCCTCCAGTCCGTGCCCCACGGGCACCACGACGCGAACACAGGACCTGGGTCAGTCGCCTCGACAACTGATGCCGGAAGCTACCTCTCCTGGCTAATCCTTGCAGGGCATGAAGCGTTCGACGAGGCCTCGGCCTCGGGAGGCGAAGACCACGACAAGTCGCCCCCAAGCTAAGTAATTTCTACGCGCAGGAGTGTGGCACAGAAGCCTAATACAGAAATAGCGGAAACAGTATGATAATTAACAACAACAGTCCAAGCACACCCCCGCGGGGCCCTACACTACTGTCTCTTCGCGCAGGAAAAGGAAAAGAACAAAACAGGCGCGACTCGCTTGAACCAACTCGCGGTGAAGGCTCGAACTGCCTCCGGAGCTCAGGTGGACTCCCTCTTGCGCTTCACCGAGGCGCGACGGCGGGCAGACCCGCTACCTCCCTCCAAGCGGGCGCGGCGGCACGGAGGCTGGTCGCGGCCACCGCTGGAGGAGCCGCTGTCCGAAGAAGAGTCGCCGAAGCTTGACGAGCCCCGAGCACCGCCGACCACGCGCGCGCTGTCATCTTCATCCCGATCATCGCCTGGGCTAGGCCCACGGCCGCGGTCGTCATCCTCGGGGCAGCACCCAAGGCGGCATCGCCTTTCCCGAACACCCTCACGTAGAGGGTGGCATCGCCGTCAAACATGAAGTGCAGTGTGCACCGCCGGCTCAGACCACGTGCGCGGGCAAACGTTTGCCAGCCGCGGGTCAGGGCCACGCTCCCGGTGGCGGAGACCTCTAGCGAAGCCTAGGAGGCCTGGCTGCAGCAACCGGCCCGCTCGAGCGAGAGAGGCCGCCTGGGCGCCGGCCGGAAGTTCACCTAAAAGGAAGCGGGGAAGCTGGAGCCAGGTGCTGGTCGGCTCCACCGAGTGGAAGCGCAGCCTAGGAGGTCGCGTGGCCGTAGCGCGCCCCCCATCAACGGCCTGACACCTGTCGCCGCGAGGGAGTTCGCCTCCACGGCCGCAGGAAGCCGCTACGGGAGCCACAGGGTGCTTGCGAGGACGGCCTCGACCGCGCTTGGCCGGGGGAGAGTCAGGCTCCACCCGGAGGGCCTTTCCTTTCTCCACGACCGAGAACCTCTTCGGCGGAGCCATGGAGAAGCAAGAAGAGGTGGACTGGAAGGGCACGCGCCGTTCCGTACTTATAGCCGGGGAAGGCCAACCGTCGGCCTCCACGATCACAGGTAATCATTACCCGCTTTGCATGCAGGGACTTGTCAATTCGTGCAGTTGCCGAGGCATCGTGGGGAAGTGGAGACGCCCACGTCCAATCAACCGCCACGCCGACGCCTAAGGTCAAGAGGCTGTTAGGGCCCGCGGCGCTTCGCACTTGCCCCTTCGCTTCTCTGCTAAGCCAAGTCCGGGAGCGCCTTGGGCCCGGGGGCTACTATCGGCGTTCTGGGAACGGGGGTACCCAGACTTGCCTGCCAGCAGCCTGCGGCATGGCTCAAGGGGTGGCCCAGTACGGCCCATCTTCATCAGCACAAGCTCAAGACCCTCGCGAAGGGCCAAGCCTCGCGGGGCGGACGACAGGAACCTTCCTCAGGCACGGCCTCGTCAGGCTGGCTCGCGAGGAGGCGGAGAGATCAAGGCGGGGTACCTCACGAGGTGCCCATGACGCAAGCCATGACGACCAAGGGCGCCAAGCGGGCGCCAGCCCGCGCAGTGTCCTCATTTCCTCTTTGGTGCAAAGGAGGCAAGAGCAGGCGAGAGCATCAAGCAAAGGCAACCATTTCGATGCAACAAGACCAAGACTAGCAGGACGGCCGAAAGGAGGTCATCGTGGAGCCCAAGCCGGCGTCACCGTCAGAGTCTTTGGCAGGCGAGGACCGACTTTAGTCAGGATAAGTGTACTAGATGTTCCCCTTCAAAATGGCCAATTGTTGGCGCCCTTCCCGCTCAATATTTGGGAAGAGGCCCAGGGCCTCTGCCTATAAATAGGACTAGCCACCCACAGGGTAGAGGCATATGTCGGCAATCTAGAGAGAGAGAGAGAGAGAGAGAGAAGCGACTGAACTCCCCCTAGCAGTTCGTCGTACCGGCCAAGAACAGTCCCCCGCGAGGCTGTTCTTCCTTGTACTGTTCATCATCAGCCCCTGAGGTAATCCACCACACCACACACTGGAGTAGGGTATTACACCACAATGGTGGCCCGAACCAGCATAAACCTTGTGTCCCTTGTGTTGCTCTTTGTGTAGTTTAGATACTTGCGAGGCGACGAGGTGTAGGTAGGTTGGAGGTGAGATCTCCGCATGCACCCCAGAGTTCGAACCTATAGGGTCTGCCGGAACCCGAAATCCGACAATTACGAAGTCCACTGACCATATTTTTACAAATATACAGTGACAGACAGTGTATTTATCTCGTTTGAAATTAAGCCATATTAACCAGAGAGGAGGCAGTATGGACTAGCATTACTTTGATGTGTCCCGTCAACTTGCCGAATGAGGAGAAGCTTGTAGGACGGGGGAAGCTTGCGCGCGGTGGCTCGCGGGACAAAAAAAAACCTTTTAACTAATGCAAGCTCTCCTTCGCTCAGGCGGTGGATGTGCAACAGTTAATTCAGTGTCAGGTTGCCAGAAGCATACACTATACTAGTACTCTTATTGTTGCACTTCCCGAAGAGGCAAACAACCAAGCGCAAAGTTTACTAGTACTAGTACTACTACTATAGTCTATAGAGGTATGTACTATACTAGTACTAGGAACCGTATGGAGGAGCGTCTGCACTCTTATTATATTTTTAAAATGTGACAAAGCAATCTTCAACACATTTGGTTCTCTTCGAGGGTTCTCGCATGTCATAATAGAAGTTGATTGCATGGAACACTCACCACAATTCTCGCTTAATTCTGGCTCATATCCTGTTACAAATAGGAGCTCTCAGTAATATTTCCTCTTTTTTTGTTATTCAACATGTAAATAGGTCAGCAAACCTTGCGGCGCATCTTTGTGCGAACCATGCTTGCTGCACTTTGAATGTGGCCGAGAGCTGGTTTGATGAAACACCTTGCTTCCTACTTCTTTTTTTGCGGGGTGCCTCGGTTCCTAGTGACCAGTGTCTTGGCTGGTCGTCCTAAGAATGCTTATATATGAACAAAGCTCTCTCATTTACCCGGAAAAAGGATTAAGCCATATTAACCGGAAAGGAGGGAGTATGGACTATGTCGGCGTTCTGGGAACGGGGGTACCCAGACTTGCCTGCCTGCGGCCTGCGGCGTGGCTCAAGGGGTGGCCCAGCACGGCCCATCTTCATCAACACAAGCTCAAGACCCTCGCGAGGGGCCAAGCCTCATGAGGCGGACGACATGAAGCTTCCTCGAGCCTGACCTCATCAGGCTGGCTCCCGAGGAGGCAGAGAGATCAAGGCGGGGTACCTCCCGAGGTGCCCATGACGCAAGCCATGACGACCAAGGGCGCCAGGCGGGCGCCAGCCCGCGCAGAGTCCTCATTTCCTCTTTGGTGCAAAGGAGGCAAGCGCAGGCGAGAGTATCAAGCACAGGCAACCATTTCGGTGCAACAAGACCAAGACCAACACAACGACAGGAAGGAGGTCATCATGGAGCTCAAGCCGGCGTCATTGTCAGAGCCTTTGGCAGGCGAGGACCAGATTTAGTTAGGATAAGTGTACTAGATGTTCCCCTTCAAAATGGCCAATTGTTGGTGCCCGTCCCGCTCAATATTTGGGAAGAGGCCTGTGGCCTCTGCCTATAAATAGGACTAGCCGCCCACAGGGTAGAGGCAGATCTCAGAGAGAGAGAGAGGAGAGGAGAGAAGCAATAACTCCCCCTAGCAGTTCGTCGCACCGGCCAAGAACAGACCCTCGCGAGGCTGTTCTTCCTTGTACTGTTCATCATCAACCCCAGAGGCAATCCACCACACCACACACTGGTGTAGGGTATTACACTACAATGGTGGCCCGAACCAGTATAAACCTTGTGTCTCGTGTGTTGCTCTTTGCGTAGTTTAGATCCTTGCGAGGCGACGAGGGGTAGGTAGGTTGGAGGCGAGATCTCCGCGTGCACCCCAGAGTTCGAACCTAGAGGGTCTGACGGAACCCGAAATCCGACATTTGGCGCGCCAGGTAGGGGTGCGCCGGAATCCACCTTCTGCCGCCTCGTGCCCCGTCGCATCGTCGTCATCATGTCCGGCGACCCAACGGGCAACCCCGATACCTGGGCGGCCTAGCCCACCCACGCGGAGCCGCTTGCCCCGGGCGACCTCAACCCCATGCCCGTGCAGCCCGCGTCCATTGTGGCGCCAGGGCCACGGGCGACACTGGTCAAGCTAACGCTCTCACGCCGCGGCAGGCGCGGTCGGCGGCGAGGGCCTCGAATCACGCCGCGGCCACGGCGCCGTACACCCGACGGGAGCAAGCGAACTCAAGGGCCGCGCTCACGGTGGTCCGAGAGCTGCTGCAATGCAGGCTACTGGAGGGCGGCCTCGACGTGCTGCTGGAGCGGGTGGCGGAGCTCCTGGGCTTCGCCGCATCGGGGGCTCACCCCTTCTGCACCCAACTGCCGCCTCAGGTCCAGGGCGGACCACGCGGAGGCCCCACGCACGCCCGCACAGCTCCAAGCGGACTCCAAGGCCTCTCCATCGTCAACCAGGCCGTCAGCACCGGGCTAACAGCGGCGCTGCCTCCGCCCCCGACCAATGAAGGAGGACTCGCCACAGCCCACGGCCTCGGTGGGCCGCCGCGCTATCATCCCCAGGTGGGCGCCACAAGCAGGGCTGCGTGGCACACGGGGCACTACGGTGAAGCATTCGGGGCGGCGGCCCCGGAAGAGTATGTGCCCCACATGATGGATCAAGGGCACGCGCAGGAGGACGAACATGGCTCGCTCCTCGGCCCAAGCTGGGGGGACGAGACGCCAGAAGCTGAGCACTTCCAGGAGCCCCGGGAAAGCTCCGTCGACCGTGTTGGAGGCAACGATTATCGGGTACTGCTAATCCCTCAGGAGCAGGCATATGCTAACCATGGATCGCAGGAGGTACAGGTCGTCGCGGCAAACGGCTGCCCCGATCCCGCAGTTTCCTACCCCTCAGGAGGAGGGCGCCGGGGGCTGCAGGAGAGGGCTCTTGATCCGGCATCACCACTGCGGCGCTCGGAGCAAGGTGTCCTCAGGAGGTAGGCCCTCTGCCAGGGAGGTGCCTCAGGGCCTACCCCCGGTAGAGGACCCGTGGTCGTCGGGGGAACCGCTGGCGACCGCTCTACCCCATCAGCGGCGTCCTTGGTTTCCGGTCGTCGTCGCTGGCACTAGAGTGTGGCGCAAGGCGGGGCCCTCGTCTGGCGATATGAAGCAAGGCCGGTACCTGTGAAAAAGGCCCAGTGCCTGTGAAGCTCGCCGCCCCATGACACTCTCACGTAATAATGAGTGGGGCTGTACACGCCTGAGTCTCGAGGTGCGGCCTCAGGCCCTGGGGCTCCCTCCCATGCCCAGTGACAGCACTTAGCTCCACGCTGGTGAGAAGACGTCCAAGACTAGACTAGGTGCCGGACGCGGCCTTTTTTGCTTTTTCTTGCTTTGCCCCTTTGGCTGTCACTTTTCCCCTCGATTGGATTTAAGTTGGATTTGAGCTTGAGAGTTGCGTGTGTTTGGGGAAGGGGTGTTTAGTCTCGTTCGATCAATCTCTCGCGTTCTGGTTACCACTTTACCTCAGCTGCCTCCCCTCGTGAGCCCCTCGCGAGCCGGGCCAGGCCTAGCTTGTGTGCAGCCCGGACTGCCGTCACCACGCCCTCTCAGGAGGTTTTCATTACAGGTTCAATGGGCTCGTTCAGGACATACTCGGGACACCACAGCCCTCCGCAGGATATCTCGGGGCCCACGCGGGTCGAAGGTAAACAAGCCAGCCAGCTCGTCGCAAAGCCATCCACTTGGCGCAGGCGTACGGGTGATATCGCATCTACTAATACGCTAAATGAGTTTTTACATGAGGGGCTCCCCCTCCCAAAATGCTCTTACAACCTTCAGGGCAAAGCCCGAACTCTATCTGCGCAGGGTAAGAAAGCAGGGACAACATGCGGTCAGTCGGATAAATCCCCCAATGCATCCTCAAGGGCACCTCCTGAATCATCGTTGGCGTCGCTGGCCTCGCCATCGCCCCCCGCGTCGTCGTCAGCGGCGCCAGGGCCGTTCACCAAGCCGCCTTCATCAGCAGCCACGACCACACCGTCGTTGTCAGTTGCGAAGACCCTGACGAGGGCATCCACGTTGTCTTCCACCCAATGCGCTAGGTCGTCCTAGATGGCCTGGGGTACCGTGGCGATGGCGGCATCAAAGTCAAAGTTTGGATCCATGTTCCGAAGATAGCTGAAGACGCGAGAAAAGGCGCGCCCGAGCAGGGCATGGCTCCTCTCCTCCACCAACTTGTTGGCTCTGCCCGACCGCGCCTCCAGCTGCGCCACCACATCAGTGAAGAACTGGAGGTTACCAGCATAGTTAACCGCGTGAGGCTCCCCGACGGCCGCCTCGCAGATGTTGCCCAAGGCCGTGTTAGCTCTTTCCCGGAGCGTGGAGAGCATGGGGCCATGCTCATGCTCCAGGACCCGCCGCTGGCGTATCTCGTCCTCGTTCTGCCGCGCAACGGCCTCTGCCTCGTCCACCCGTTGACGGAGAAGAAGCGCCTCGGCGCGGGAGGAAGTCAGCTCCTCCTGTGCCGTGCCAAGGGCGGCCCGGGAAGCATCAGCACGCCGCGTCACTTCATCCAGCTTGTCCCTCAGGGTAGCGGTCCTGCCTTCTGCTTCGGCCCTGATCAGCTCCAGCCTCCCCTCAAACTCACGCTCGAGGTTCGAGCGGGCCGCCACTGCCCGGTGATCAACCTCCTCTAGGACTCGGGCCTCCCGCGCAGTGACATCGTCCTCTGCCTGCGCCACCAAGCGCTCCCTCGTCTCCAGCTGCTCAAGGTCGCGGCCGCACTCGGCAGCTTCCAGCGTTAGTGCCTCCTCACGTCTCTGGAGCTCTGCCTGGTCAACCGAAGCCCCCTTCATCGACGCAAGGGCCGTCTCACACAGCTCCACCTGCTGCTCCAGGGAATAGCTCCAGGCCTGGAGTTCCTGCGCCCGCTCCTCCGCTGCCTCACGCCGCCGATCATCCTCTCGGGCCTCCTCGACGGCCCGGGAACGGGCCTCCCGAGAGGCCGCCAGCGATGCTTCGGCTTTCTCATTGTCGAGGTCACGCTGGTGGTGCGCAAGGGTCACGGCCACCTTCAGCTTGCGCCTCTCCTCAGGTAGGTGCAGGCCCTCAGCCTCAAGGTGCGCGTCTTCGTCAGCAAGCTCTACACCAAGCTAGCTCATTGCATCAGCCGCCCTCTGGATAAACCCTTGGCGAAGGGCGCGGTGCTCCCGGGCGCGCTCGAGCACGTCTCCCGCGTCGCCCTCTGCCCCAGGTGTACGCGGGGGGCCACGAGTCAGCACTCCCCCTCTCGGCAGGGGGTTGGGGGCTGGCGCCCTCGCGATGGCCGGGCGCGCCTCGCCAGAAACCCGGCCCGGAGCCGGCTCATCCTCAAGTGAAGAACGCAGGGCCGACCTCAGCAAATCGTCGCCCACGACCAATCGAAAAGCCCAAGGCAGGCTGGCTATACCCCGGGAGGGCTCGCGAAGGAGGGTCGTGAGGAGCGCAGAGCCACGATGCACCACAGGATGGCTCACCTCTCCAACCGGCCTCATCACGAGGGCAGTGCTTGAGCTAGGAGCGCTTGGGGACGGTGGAGAGGGCGAGGCCTGGGGGGATGGCTCCTCAGCCATCTCCGCGAGCTCGGCAGGAAGGGCCCTGCAGAACAAAGATTAGCCGAAGCAACGGAAAAGTAAGGAACTAAGAAAGGAGAAGGCTTACTCATCAATGGTGAAATACTTCCCGCTCAAGAGGGCGGCAAGGATAATCATCACCCAAGGCCTCCTTTCTCTTTCGGAGAGCCTCGAAGTCCACGCGGAAGCGGCCCAGAAACTCGGTGCAAGGGTCAGCCTGTGACGAAGAAGAAGCACCAAGGGAACCAGCGTCAGGGGCTTCTTCCTAGCGCATGCCGCCAGTCGCCTCGCCAAGAAGGGTGGCCGGGGCCTCAGGGGCCTCAGCCACAGGAGCCGCGGGCCGCGGCTCAGCGCCTTCAGCCGCCACAGGGCGGGCCACGGGGGCTGCCGCCCCAGAGGTGCCGCCTGGTGTCGTCATCCCTGCGGGGGCCCCCTCAGCCCCCGATGGCCCTTGCCTCCCTGCTCCGCCACTCGAGGAAGGGCCACCGCGGGCAACCGGAAGGGCAACCACCACAACTGGGTTGTCATGAGGTCCATGAGGCCTGCGGGGCGCAGCCCCCATTCGTCGAAGCTGGGCATCTGCTTCACGAAATCACCCCTATTCGAGCAAAGGTACAACAGGGAACCCCCTTGCCGGATGCTGCCAGGGGAAGGGTCCCCAGTCAGGATCCTGAGAACCTTCCTCAACACTTCAGGCGTCAGGTCCTCCTCCTGGAGCCTCATGTGGTCTTCACGCCCGCTGAAGGCCCACATCCGGCGGGAATGGCGCTAGAGAGGGGCAATGTGGCATAGTAGGAACTCCTTCACCATCTTGGGCACCATCACGCCGAGCGCCCTCAAGAACGCGAAAGCGACGCCAGATGGAGACGAGCCGGGAGCTCGTGAGCGTCTCCTGACCCCAGCCCGAATTGGGGATAGCGGGTAATGTTGGCTCCGAAAGCAAGGGGCTGGGCACCCCGACATCCACTTAAAGCCACCGCTCGCGGAACCCAGGCGCGGGAAGAGGAAGGCTGAAATCAATTCCTGAAGCCTCCGTTTCTGGTGCGGCAATGAAGCTCACGCACCCCGAGCATTAGGTGGGGTCGCTGAGGCGCAAAGAGAAGAAGTGGCGCAGCAAGGCAACTGAGGGAGGAATGCCCATCATCGCCTCACGCATTTAAAGCGAAACGGCAAGAAGAGTAATGGATTCGGGACCCAAATGCATCATGTGGATCTGGTAATGGGAAAGCACAGCGTTGAAGAAATTGGAAAAGGGGGAACCAGTCCCGCCTATTGTATGCCGGTGAAGTACCGGACCTTTGTGACTATTCTGTCAATGGAGAAGTGAGACGCGGGCCAGACCGTTGTCCTCCCGCACTCGTTGAAGATGGTGGAGATGGCAGAGCTGACCTTGTCCAAGACTTCTCGGTTGAGTATGATCGACCGATCGACAGCGGCAGCCGTCGGCAACGGCGAGCGAGGCGGAGGCACAGGCTTTTTCCCTTTCCCCTTCTTCGTCAGAGCCATGGCGACAGGAAGGGGGAGGATTTGAGATCGGATTGGAAGCGGAGACTAGAGCTCGAAAGGAGGAAGAGCAGGAGACGCTCAAGCGGCGAGAAGAGGGATGACTGTGTGCAACCTCGGGTCCGCCTAGCTGGGCGCAAAATAAGGAGGCGTGGGGGAACAGGGACGCCCACGTCCAATCAACCGCCACGCCGCACCCAAGGCCGCATGCTGTTAGGGCTCATGGGCGCCAGACTTGCCCTTCGCTTCTCTGCCGAGCCAAGTCTGTGCGCGCCTTGGGCCCGGGGCTACTGTCGGCGTTCTGGGAACGGGGGTACCCAGACTTGCCTGCCTGCGACCTGCGGCGTGGATCAAGGGGTGGCCCAGCACGGCCCATCTTCATAAACACAAGCTCAAGACCCTCGCGAGGGGCCAAGCCTCACAGGGCGGACGACAGGAAGCTTCCTCAGGCACAACCTCATCAGGCTGGCTCGTGAGGAGGCAGAGAGATCAAGGCGGGGTACCTCCCGAGGTGCCCATGACGCAAGCCATGACGACCAAGGGCGCCAGGCGGGCGCCAGGCGGGCTCCAGCCCGCGCAGAGTCCTCATTTCCTCTTTGGTGCAAAGGAGGCAAGCGCAGGCGAGAGTATCAAGCAAAGGCAACCATTTCGGTGCAACAAGACCAAGACCAACACAACGGCAGGAAGGAGGTCACCCTGGAGCCCAAGCCGGCGTCATCGTCAGAGCCTTTGGTAGGCGAGGACCAACTTTAGTCAGGATAAGTGTACTAGATTTTCCCCTTCAAAATGGCCAATTGTTGGCGCCCTTCCCGCTCAATATTTGGGAAGAGGCCTGTGCCTCTGCCTATAAATAGGGACTAGCCACCCACAGGTGGTAGAGGCAGATCTCGAGAGAGAGGGAGAGGAGAGAAGCGACGAACTCCCCTAGCAGTTCGTCGCACTGCCAAGAACAGACCCTCATGAGGCTGTTCTTCCTTGTACTTGTTCATCATCAGCCCTGAGGCAATCCACCACACCACACACTGGAGTAGGCTATTACACCACAATGGTGGCCCGAACCATTATAAACCTTGTGTCTCTTGTGTTGCTCTTTGCGTAGTTTAGATCCTTGCGAGGCGACGAGGGGTAGGTAGGTTGGAGGCGAGATCTCCGCGTGCACCCCAGAGTTCAAACCTAGAGGGTCTGACGGAACCAAAAATCTGAATTTTGGCGCGCCTGGTAGGGGCGCGCCGGAATCCACCTTCTGCCTCGTGCCCGTCAAGATCGTCGTCATCATGTCCGGGCGACCAACGGGCAACCCGATACTGGGCGGCCTAGCCCACCCACGTGAGCCGCTTGCCCCGGCGACCTCAACCCCATGCCCAGTGCAGCCCGCGGTCCACAGGGCGCTGCGGGCCACGGGCGACACGGTCAAGCAACGTCAGCTCTCACGCCGCGGCAGGCGCGGTCGGCGGCGAGGGCCACCATTGTGCAACAGAGCCTCCGCCCTTCTCTGGAATAAATGTGCAACAGTTAATTCAGTGTCAGGTTGCCAGAAGCATACACTATACTAGTACTCTTATTGTTGCACTTCCCGAAGAGGCAAACAACCAAGCGCAAAGTTTACTAGTACTAGTACTACTACTATAGTCTATAGAGGTATGTACTATACTAGTACTAGGAACCGTATGGAGGAGCGTCTGCACTCTTATTATATTTTTAAAATGTGACAAAGCAATCTTCAACACATTTGGTTCTCTTCGAGGGTTCTCGCATGTCATAATAGAAGTTGATTGCATGGAACACTCACCACAATTCTCGCTTAATTCTGGCTCATATCCTGTTACAAATAGGAGCTCTCAGTAATATTTCCTCTTTTTTTGTTATTGAGCATGTAAATAGGTCAGCAAACCTTGCGGCGCATCTTTGTGCGAACCATGCTTGCTGCACTTTGAATGTGGCCGAGAGCTGGTTTGATGAAACACCTCGCTTCCTACTTCTTTTTTTGCGGGGTGCCTCGGTTCCTAGTGACCAGTGTCTTGGCTGGTCGTCCTAAGAATGCTTATATATGAACAAAGCTCTCTCATTTACCCGGAAAAAGGATTAAGCCATATTAACCGGAAAGGAGGGAGTATGGACTATGTCGGCGTTCTGGGAACGGGGGTACCCAGACTTGCCTGCCTGCCCTGCGGGCGTGGCTCAAGGGGTGGCCCAAAGACGGCCCATCTTCATCAACACAAAGCTCAAGACCCTCGCGAGGGGCCAAGCCTCATGGCGGACGACAGGAAGCTTCTCGTGCACAGCCTCATCGGTGGCTCCCGAGGAGGCAGAGAGATCAAGGCGGGTACCTCCCGAGGTGCCCATGACGCAAGCCATGACGACCAAGGGCGCCAGGTGAGGCGCCCGGCCAGCAGAGTCCTCATTTCCTCTTTGGTGCAAAGGAGGCAAGCGCAGGCGAGAGTATCAAGCACAGGCAACCATTTCGGTGCAACAAGACCAAGACCAACACAACGGCAAGAAGGAGGTCATCATGGAGCTCAAGCCGGCGTCATCGTCAGAGCCTTTGGCAGGCGAGGACCAGATTTAGTCAGGATAAGTGTACTAGATGTTCCCCTTCAAAATGGCCAATTGTTGGTGCCCTTCCCGCTCAATATTTGGGAAGAGGCCCAGGGCCTCTGCCTATAAATAGGACTAGCCGCCCACAGGGTAGAGGCAGATCTCAGAGAGAGAGAGAGGGAGAGGGAGAGAAGCGACGAACTCCCCCTAGCAGTTCGTCGCACCGGCCAAGAACAGACCCTCGCGAGGCTGTTCTTCCTTGTACTGTTCATCATCAGCCCCAGAGGCAATCCACCACACCACACACTGGTGTAGGGTATTACACTACAATGGTGGCCCGAACCAGTATAAACCTTGTGTCTCGTGTGTTGCTGTTTGCGTAGTTTAGATCCTTGCGAGGCGACGAGGGGTAGGTAGGTTGGAGGCGAGATCTCCGCGTGCACCCCAGAGTTCGAAGCTAGAGGGTCTGCCGGAACCCGAAATCCGATAGACTAGCACTACTTGTTGGTGTGTCCAGTCAACTCGCAGAATGAGGAGAAGCTTGCAGGACAAGGTGAAGCTCGCTTACGCCTTTTGACTAATGCAACGTACCCTAGCCCAGGCGATGGACATGCATCAGTTCATTCAGTGTCAGATTGCCAGAGGCATACACTGTAGTACCGAACATGTGGAGTACCATCATTGTTCGACTTCACGAAGAGGCGAAGAGCCAAGCACAAGGTTTAGTAGTACGAGTAGTACTACTACTAGAACCGCATGGTGGAGCCTCTGTACTCTTATTTTTTTGAATCTCTGATAAAGTACACATTTATTCCAGAGAAGGGCGGAAAACGGCAGCCCAACCTGTAATGATGATATCGATCAACCATGCTTGAATATATCTTGGCCTCTGTGCGAGCCCGTTTGTGTGTTCTCGCTCCTCGTCTCTCTCAAGGAACCGCGGGTTGGCCATTTTGCCATCAATTGAGATCGGTTTGCTCACACTCCGGTCCCACATGTCAGTGAAATGCCAAGAGGATGTGCGTTGACCGACTAGCCATACGCATACTTGGTTTTGCACCTTCATACTACTCCTCCCTCTGTCATAGTTTACAGGGCGCGCTTCATCATGATGCATTTCTCTCAATGCATTTCCTCCACCAGAGAGACTTTAGACGCGTTTGGTTTAATGCTCAATTAATTAGGGCGTGGTAACCGCAATTTTCTCTCGATGTAGTACTACGGAGTGGAGTAAGTGCATGCATGTGTGTAACCGGGGTGGAAGCACTGCATGCATGTGTGCACGCATTATTTCCTCTAGTAGTAATAGACGTCGTGCTATAACTACCAATGCTATTTTCAGGCCGATCGCTAGTCGCCTTGGTCCCAGAGATTTTCTCTTTTTCTGAAGCGCGCTCTATAAACAGTGACGGATGGAGTAGTATGAGCGGATTCAAAGAAGAGTGTATTGATGGTTGCTTCTTCCGAGCAACTTACAGTGGGAAAGGTGGGGCTTATGATTTGACTGCTCATTACTCACTATTAATGCAGCGCAACGACCGGTTTGAGTCTCCCATGCGGCTATGCACTACCCTCTCGGTTCTTAAATATACTCCGGAGTATTTGTCTTTCTAGAGATTTCAACGAGTGACTACTCAAATATTTTTCTTTTTAGAGATTCAAATGGACTACTACATACGGATGTATATAGACATATTTTAGAGTGTAGATTCACTCATTTTGCTCCGTATGTAGTCACTTGTTGAAATCTCTAGAAAGACAAATATTTAGGAATGGAGGGAGTACACATACGGAGCAAAATGAGTGAATCTACACTCTAAAATATGCCCATTTGAAATTTGTAAAAAGACAAATATTTAGGAATGAAGGAGTATAATTTTGTGCATGGCACATGGACCCGGATGCCGAAGAGGCTTCTGGCAATGCTATCAAGCTTCCAACATTTGTTTACATAACTGATGTACTATACAAATAATTTTCCAGCGACATGAAATTGTACAATGGTGTGAGCTTTCAGCTTTGTTTCGTGTGTCTTGCCATCGATGCTCTTTCGGAAACAATAAAAAACTAACTTCCTTGCTAATCAGAGCTAATATTTACATCAACTTCCTTGCTAATCAGAGCTAATATTTACATCACTTGCTTGCTAATCAGAGCTAATATTTACATCACAACCGAAGACAAAGTTGTGAGAAGGTGTTAAATTAAAATTGATCCATGCTTTCATTGGCAGCAACGTCCCCAGCTCTGTCTAAATCAACAAGGCATGTTGGGAAAAAAGTAGCTGTCTGGAGCATGCAACATTCCGATCATTTTGTGCAGTTCCACTAAAATAGAGCTGAGCGTCCCTGTTCCAAAGATATTAAGTGTGATTACGATAATAGAGGACTGCTGATGAAACAATAAACACACAAATAGAAGCCGGTCACCTTTGCAGTCTCTCTTAAGACTAACTAGTTGGAGAAGATTAGGCTCAGAGTTGGATGAGGAGGATAGAGCAAAACCAATCTCCCTTTGTGAAGTCGCGTTGAAATGTAGAGACATTGCCTGTGTGACATTTTGGTAGAACTGCATAAAACACTCTTAAGAAAAAACTGATTTGTGCAGTTCACCAAAAGGTCACAATAGCAACGAGGTGAAATGGATAGCCCTGTTTGCAAAAAGGAGGTAGAAAGGAAACAATTACTGGCCAATAACAGTTGATGACACATGCGACGACAAAAAAGAAGCATATTCTTTGTCCTAAGGGAAGATAACAAAACGGTTGTGTTTGTCTACAACGGTGTGAGGACGAGATTGCAATATGGAAAGTACGCCGGACGAGCTACATTTTGGGCAAAGAACTATGGAAGATCCACATGCAGCGACGTAGGAAGACGGGCAGTGGAGCAAGGCCAGAGGGGATACCTGGAGGTCGTCGGGATGTAACTAGGTGCGCGACGGCGGGCGGGATCTGCCCATACTGCGGCGGAAGCGGCGGTGGCGTAGGCCCTACCACGCCGGAGCTTGGTCAGAGAGAACGGCGTGTACCACAGATCGGGACGTGCTGCCTCGGCGCCGTCGAACGGAGAAACGATGCACGTCCTCCCTTTGCGCCGGCGGACGGGATGCGTCCGGATCAGTGACCAACGATGAGAGAGAGAGAGGCCACCGCAGCCTTGTATGAGATACTCTGAAGAGAGACAAACTAGGCAGGCAGGCTCCATTGTATATAGTGGAGCGGACTACCTTTTTCTCCATAAAAATTGTTTGATATTCTGTGTACGTGCCATTGAGCGATATAACTTCATTTAAAAATAACGTGCCAACGCATCAAGTCGAACTTTGCACGCGTGGTACACGACCTCCGTAGGTAAACAACCTCTACACACGTTCAAATTAGCACGTGGGCTGCCATTTCGTACAGAAATGAGCTCCACCGTGTACCCGCGCGGGTGTGGCTGGACACGAAGCGTGAGTACGTGCATGGTGCACCTATTCTCTTCTTGTATACGTACACCACCTACGTGGGGTTGTGTGAGAGAGATACAAACGTAGAGAGATATAGTGTGTGGGTTCATGAGAGTTTTTTTTGGGGGGGGGGGAGGTGGGGTCAATCAAAAAATGTAACATATGCAGAGTCCTGGATATATCATATATATAGAGTGGGCGATCCACGAGAAGAGAGTGGAGGTATCATCGGCTTGAGGTGTCCATAGAATCAAAGAGAGGGATGATGTGTGTGTGTGTGTGCGTGCGCGCGATCGATAAAGAGTTCCATCGAATTTGTGTGTGCCCACGTCAAAGATATAGAGTGGCTGGCCTACTAGAACGTGAGAGGGGACAGGTGCAGTTTGTCTCTGTGGCATGGATACCTACCTACACCGCCCGACTCTCGGTGTGTGGTGGGGGGGGAGGGAGGCCTAATTAAGTATAGAGGTACAATGGCTGGTATATGTGTGGAGGAGGAGAGAGGCCTACCTCATGTATTAAGGGAGATCGATCTACCTCATGTATTAAGGGAGATCGATCGGCATCCATGCATATGTGTAGGAGAGGAATAAGGTTGGGAGAGAGACAGGGCTAGAGTGTTGGATGGGGTGGTAGTGGAGTTGCTTCTAACAAATGGCGGGATAGGCTTGCTAGACAACCGGAGGGCACGCCTGCAATATCAATAAGAGAGGGGATGGCTGCCTTTCTATGCACGTGCGTGTGAGAGAAGGGTCAGGAGGCATGCACGAATGATGAGGGGGGCGATATGGATGTGGTAAGCAGACATAACTACATAGGAAGATCAATCATCCTTTGTTAGAGAAAGGAGAGACATAACTTGTGAGGTAAGTCGATCGATGGGGGGAGGGATAGTTAAAGTTGACCTAGGTATATGTTGGGAGATCGATCGGTATACATGCACGTGTGTGTTAGAAGCAAATGAGGCACGGGGAGAAGGATAGAGAGAGAGGGATGCATCTAGGAGGTGGTGCGAGAGTCATACTATATCGAGGGGGGAGTGTAAGTCTGAGATCGATGAAAAGAGTGGTGGGAGTGAGGCATGGACGGTGATAAGAGAAGAGGGGAAGCTTGTGTTTTGTGCTAGGCACACCTGGCTAGAGAGGCATATCGATCGATGTGTGCCATAAAGAAGGAGCTGGGGGTCCTACACACACCATGGGTGAACGACCTAAAGTGAAAAGACGAATTTGCGCGATGGAGCTAGAGAATACTGAGGGAGGGTGAGAGGTATGCGGGCGTGTGCATGCGTGAGAGAAAGTTAATTAGCGCTAGCTAGCTACAAAGATAAGAGGATTGTGTGGGTGTAAAAGATGAATAGAGATCATACTTCATTATAAAAAGCGAATTCGGATATTTGAAGAATTTATCATAGTGTTTTAAACCGACCCATGTGTGAATAATATAACGGTGATACACATGGTGTGGTTATGAACATGTTATACTACATATAATATATTTTATCTCTACTCTTATAAAAAAAGGGAGTTGTTGATGATGGTGTGCCTGCCATCCTGCAATATAGGCCGTCAGATTTATATCTGATGGATGGAAGGAAACTATGGCTATTTTGAAAAAAGATACCCACACCCCTCTCCATATTTGCAAATTAGGCCTCCCCTTGATCATGTTGATGTTCTGTGGAACGCATGGGGATCTTGCCAGTACTACGTATAATATATAGAACATTGGTCATAATTTGGGCTAATGTGTGGCTTTTGCAGCTCAGGTCTAAATACTTGTCATAATTTAGGGGGCGGGGCACTATACTATGTGTGATAAACACGGTGTACACGCATGGAACATGGTTTAGATTATGAATATATAGTTAGTACATCAAATGTACTATTATTTGGAATCAACATCAAGTGTATTCAAAAAATAGAATTCGAGTTCATGTAGTACACATAGTTCATATCTATTTCTATAGTAATCATGTGGTGTGTTCTTAAGGTAATACACGAATGATGGTTGAAGTTGGCAACAATCATGATTGTAGATTCTTATTGAAATAGAGAAACGAATTCAAATTCAGTTCGAATTGCAGCGGTAGTATAGACATTTGGAATGCACTAAAATCTTAGTATGAGTAGGTTACATGCATTATACAGCAAGCGGAAAAATTTAATTGGACATAACATGGATTCATACTCCCTCCTTCCATCTATATAGGGCGTAATGCGTTTTTAAGACCGCCTTTGACTATTGACAAGATTAAAGTACATGACATGCACAATGTGAAAATTATATCATCGAAAGAACCTTTCATGCAGAATTTAACGGTTGTGCTTTGTGTAAGTTGCATGTCATATATTATTGTTCTAATATTTGGTCAAAGTTAGCATCAAAAAACGCATTAGGCCCTATATAGATGGAAGGAGGGAGTAGCTTTGAATAGCATTTTTATAGTAAAACGGGGCAAGACTCTCTCTTTGTGTGGTGTGAATAATTTTATTTTTTTTGTTTTCGTTTTGGTTGAGGGATTTGCGAATTGATTTGGTACGTACAAGTACAATATTACACGTTAGGCTTGTCCCCAAAATTCAACCCGCGCCTTGTTATATCCGAAAAATTCAGATATCGTGCTACCAAAACTGGCGCCTTCACAACCCGTGCCTTGCTATCCCGAACATACAACGCGTGCGAAAACTCCCTCCAGCTGCCAAATCCCGACACGTGAAATCCCCTTTCTAACCCCGAGCCGAAAGGGCCGCTAGTTTAAATCGGTGGGGGGTACTTTTGTAACACACCCTACATTTTGTACAAGCGCGTCCCTAAGTAATGGTTCACCCCCTCCCATCGCCTCCTTTTTGCCATTCAAAATCCCAAGCCGCCATAACCTCTCCACTCCAGTCGCGAAACCCCACCCTACTCCGTCCGCCACCTCACCGCTGCCCAGCCGGAGCCTCTTCCCCGACGACGTCGTCCACCGCAACAGCTCGACGTCCCTCGTCCACCTCCTCGGATGAGGATCCGTAGTCCAGCTCGTCGTCCCGCCGGTTTAGCCGCCCCGTCCTCCACCTCCAAGGAGCTGCTCCGACGATCGCCTCATCTATTGCGGCTGCTCCATCCCCACAGCGCCGCCTTAACATGCTCCACCGGAACCGCAGCATCCTCACCGACTCCTTGGACGAAGCCGAGGCCTACTCGGCGCCACCAAAGAGGTTGTACACTCATCGCATCGCACCTTCTCCTTAGCTCGACCTCCAAGCACCGACGGTGCTCCATCCCGCACCCCCATGGAGCGGCTACCTTGAAGTCGGCGCCACAGGCGACATCTCCACGGCGGCTCTCCCCCAATGCGAGGCCCCTTCAGTGGCGGCGTCCATACTAGCCGGATCTGCTGCTGCTGCTCCTGCTCTCGCCCGCTCGCGCTGCTGCTGCTCCGGCTCTCGCTCGATCGCTCACTCGCCCAGCTGCTGCTGCTCCGGCTCTCGCTTCGCTTTCCTTCTGCTGCCGCTACTCGGCTCGCTCGATCGCTCACTCGCCCAGCATCGCTGCTCGGCTCTCCCTCGCTCGCTGCTGCTTTGCTGCTCTCCCCTACTTCGTCTTTGCTCTGCTCTGATTTAGCTTCTGATTAAGTCGACTGAATTGACTTTTGGGTGATCGATTTTCAGGGGTGGGGGGCTCGCGGAGTTAAGGAAGAACCACCCAGCGGGGACGGGTGCTCACGGAGAGGTACCCCACTATCTATCTTAGGGTTCGTGGTGGGGAAGGGGGCCTATAGGGCTGGCAGGCGGCGGACCGGCGGTGGGGAGTTGTTTCGGGCGGCGAGGCGGGCGCTGGGTCGGCAGTGGCCGGTGGCGGCTCAAGGCCTGTGGGGTGCAGGTTGAAGATGAACTGCAGGCCCTCCCTAAACTACATGTCAAGTGCCTCTCTGCTACCATTGCATTCAGTTTAAAGAACATTGAGAGTCCACAGTAAATTTCAGTTTCGACAGTTAAGTTCAGAGTCAACAGTTTTTACCTCATCTGTTTTAGTCAGGTGGTTTTTGGTGATGTAAATTTTACATCTATTTTACATCATCTATTGGAGATGCTATTAGAAACCCACTTGAGATTGACGATGTCTGTCTTGTGCTGCTTCAGCCTTGATGTCTTACGGCTCACCGGGGTTGCTCCAACGGCAGAACGATCCATCACAATAGAGGAGTACCCTAGACTCCGTCTACAGATTCCTTAGATCTTCCTCCACACCTTCGACAGCCACCTCTGCCTCAACTGCTTCAGCGACCAACCCAATGATGCTGAGGTCGACACGGCTACGGCAAAGAGGTTGTACACTTGTTGCATCACTTATTACTATACATTCATGTCGATCCATTAGGGCTATTTTGGTTCAACGGAAAAACATAGCAATAGGGAATTTTCCAATGGCACTCTACTATTCAATTATTCATGCATTTTGTTGAAAGGAATGAAGCAAAACATCCACCTGGACCTACTTTTCAATATCCTATGCATGAAAAAAAGACCAAGTGCATTAGTGGAAGAATAACATTCTAAATGTACACGCTTTCATATGGTTTCACTTTATTTTGGCCATGTTTCTTTGCATTCCTCTGCTCTTCCAATTCCTGTAAACCAAACACTCAAGGCTTCTTTGATTCAAAGGATTCTCAAAGGAATTTTGGAGGATTCTAATCCTTAGGAATTTGTCCTATCTTGGTTGTTTAATTCGTAGTATTGTAAACCATAGGAATTTTTCCATAGGATTCATTTGCACTAGATTTCATCGGAAACTTTCCATCCACTCAAAACTCTTTGAAAGAATCCTACGTTTTTTCTATGCACAATCAAACACTCGTACAATCCTGTAGGATTCAAGACGACATTCCACTCTAATCCCATGTTTTTCCTATTCCCGCGTTTTGGAAATCCTACGAATCAAAGAGGCCCTCAAGTTGACAGAAATCCTGTGTTTACAAATGCTCTGTTTACCATGTGCATTCCTATCCTATTCTAGTGTTTTTCCTATCCCTGCGTTTTTAGAATCATGCAAGCCAAATGAGCCCTTACAGAATTACTTCAGCTACAGGTAGGTGTCGAAGGGAACTTTGTGTGGTTATGCTCCTGCCGCGACGTCGTCCACCTCAACTGAGCTGCTCCATCGACAGAAACATCCACCAAACCAGACATCACGACTCCTGACCATCTTTCGCCGCCTCATATCTCCTTCCCTGCTGCCGGCACCCACCGCAACGGCATCACCATCATCGACTCAGCAGATGAACCTGAGGAGTACACGGGTCCACAACAGAGGTCGCACTCTTTTTTTCTGCTTATGTTATGCATTGCTTAAAATTACCTGCTACTTTATCATCCTGTTCATCTCTTGGACTCCAAGTCAGGTCCAAACTAATGTTAACACTTGAGTTCTAAATTAGTTGTGGGGCACATATCGAGGAAGCAATGAATAGTATCTCTGTCTAATATCTGGTTCACCTAGGGTATGCCTATGTTGTTCATCTTGGGTGGGAAACAAATAGTAAAGCAATCATCATCTGTCTTTTTATTAAATTAAAGCAATCATCAGCCCGCTATCATTATTTTTGGATCCATCCACTGGTTGTTACCATCACTCTAAATTTCCGCATGCTCTCCTTATATAACCTCACCATATTTTTTTTCGTATGCATGTCAGATATTGTACACAGTCATGCTGAACATGTAGAGAAAAAGAGAAGATTTTTGTGCGGCAATACAATGTCATGTAGACATCGCTCCATGGTGTGTTCAATGTCAAACCCTCCCCACCCCTCTCTAGATTGTAATCCAGAGGAAGATATCTGTTTTGAGGCGGATTCAGACGCCGCTGACCACTCCTATTTACCCCCCAAGGTGTTTGCTCTACCTTAGCATGATGATGTTAGTCATATCATGCATATGTTGCCTTGTAGTGCCTACTTTTGACATCATATATGTCATCCGCTTAGATTTACACATGTTATGTAATGCCACCTGTTTAGTTTCTATATCATATATGGGAATTATGCAGTCTCATGTCTTTTAGCCAGCCATAATATACGTGAAATGTGCAATGCCATCCTGTTTAACCAGGCATCATATATTTGAATGATATCTTGCCCATCCTTTTCTTTATTACATTTCCATTTGTCAATGTCAGTATTACTGAGCAAGAGGGCCACTTCTCAGTTGTGTCTGCTACAAGAACTATCCAACACTCTGCAGATTCAGTTCAGGTCACTGACTTGATCCCTGGCAGCAGCACTTGGGCTCTGTCCTGTGCTGAAGGTTTTAGCAAGCCAACATATGACCCAGTTGTTCCTCCAAACCCCCCTAAATCTCAGGTGGTCATCACGGAAATCCTGGATGAAAATAAGACTTCTGCTCAGGATGCAGTATCACTTACTGAGAACACTATGAACACCTCCTCTGATTCTGTGGCAAGTGGTTCTACTGTCTCTTCTGTACATGCTGTGAGCTCAGGGACAACAACAAGCAAGCAAGGCAAAGTTAAAGCCGTGGAGTCTGTGATTGAGGTACGTCATAGCAACCGCTCCAACAAGTATGACGGCTTCAAAACACATTCAGTTTCTGATAGCAGGGCTAGAACTTCTTGAGTCAAACCCAGAATCATCCCTACTGCTGCTGCTCCAAAAAGCCATGGTGAGCCTAATTCCTCCAAGAATGACATGATCCCTCCGCCAACTCCAGTTCCTGTGCTGCAGCATATCAGGATCACCAAGTGTGCCATCCCGCCGGAAGAAATAACAGATGAAGCTCTGTTGGCTGAGTCTGAGGATGGCCCCTCCGACGCCTAAATCATTTGCCTGCTTTATTTCAGTTGCTGCTTTTACTTTCCTTTAATTTATCATGGCACTTTTAGCAAATTAGAATATTTTTGTGCTAGAATGTAAGAGGATTAAACACTGAACCTAAGCTTTTGGCCTTATCGAATGCGATATCCTTTAGTGGTTGTGCAGTAGTTGGCCTGCAAGAAACAAAAAAGGCTCACATTGATAAATTGTTCCTCAAGTCTTGCTACCCTCGACGATTTAATAATTTCGTGTACATACCTTCCCAGGGTGCCTCTGGTGGCATTGCGACCATTTGGAACAGTGTTATTTTCACAGGAACTGTTCTCATTCAGGAAGAATTTTCCCTTGTAATTAAATTTCGCTCCACGTAGTCTACTCAAGAGTGGACCCTGGTAAATGTTTATGGCCCATGTCAGGGTGACCAACGTGTGATCTATACTGATTGGCTTCACAATTTGCACATACCCTCCAATGAAGATTGGCTATTACTAGGAGATTTCAACTATATTCGCAGCCCTGATAACAGAAATAAACCTGGAGGTAATCATAATGATATGATCACTTTTAATGACTTCATCCGCTCTGAGCAATTAATTGAACTTCCAATCAAGGGTCGTGCTTACACCTGGAGCAATATGCAAACCGACCCCCTCTTGGAACAGTTAGGCTGGTTCCTCACATCTATCAACTGGACTTCATCTTATCCTAATACACTTGTCATGCCGCTAGGAAAGCCAGTCTCTGATCATATTCCATGTGTTGTCAAAATTGAAACTTCTATCCCTCACAGCAAAATATTCAGATTTGGATCTTATTGGGTGGAGCACCCAGGTTTTATGGAGTTGGTTCATGCTGTATGGACAAGACCTTTAAAAATTGCCAATGCAAATGAGGCCACTATCCTGTGCAGAAAGTTCAAAGCCCTCAGATATGAGTTAAAAAAGTGGAGAGAGCGAATCTCTAAGCTCAAGGTGGCAATTGATAACTCTAATCTTGCTCTGGCCAACATTGATGCCCTAGAAAATCTCCGAAGGTTATCTACACCAGAACATAATTTTAGGAAAATTTTGAAGAAACACATTTTACATCTATTGAACTACCAAAGACAATATTGGCAGAAACGATGCACCATTCGCTGGGTAAAATTGGGTGATGAAGACCCGAAGTTCTTAAAGGCGATGGCCTCGGAAAGATTTAGACGCAACATGATCCCAACTCTAAAATTGGTTGATGGTACACTGGCTGACGACCATGCAAGCAAAGAGGCGATCATATACCAAGCGTTCAAAGAGAGACTTGGAAAATCCGGTGAGTTTCAAATGAAGTTCAACTTGCAAAACATCATCAAGAAGGTGGAGGGTCTGGATCAGTTGACAATCCCTTTCACCACGGATGAAATAGATCCTGCCATCAAGGAAATGTCGGCTGACCGAGCACCTGGCCCGGATGGCTTCACCGGATTATTTCTGAAAAAAATGCTGGCACCTAATTAAAGAGGACTTTTATGAACTATGCAATCAATTCTACGAGGGTGGCCTAAATCTTGAAAGCATTAATGATGGCTTTATTACACTCATACCCAAAGTTCGATCACCTGAGTCAGTTTCTGATTTTCGGCCAATCACTTTACTAAACTGCTGCCTCAAGGTCATCACGAAACTCCTCGCAAACCGGCTCCAAAAGCTCATTCTTAAAATTGTTCATCACAATCGGTACGGATTTATCAAAGGTAGATCCATACAAGATTGTTTGTCCTGGGCGTTCGAGTACATACATCAATGTCAAGCCTCAAAACAGAAGATTGTCTTGCTCAAACTAGATTTCGCCAAAGCATTCGACACGATCGAACATGATGCCATGATTAAAATTATGGAGCACATGGGGTTTGACACCAAATGGCTGGATTGGATCAAATGCATCTTCTCCTCCGGAAAATCTTCAGTCCTCCTTAATAGTGTTCCAGGACGACAATTCCTCTGCAAATGTGGTGTTCGTCAAGGTGACCCTTTATCGCCACTCATCTTCGTTCTTGCAGCTGACCTTCTTCAGGCTGCTATTAATGACGCGTTCTGACAAGGCCAAATCCAGCTTCCGTTCCGGAGACCGAACCAGAATGATTATCCTGTGATCCAATATGCCGACGACACGATTATTCTACTCTTAGCTCCCGCTGAACAACCTAGGACAATCAAGGGCATTCTTTCAGACTATGCTGCTTCCATCGGTTTAAAGATCAATTTCCACAAGTCCACTTTAATACCGATCAACTGTGAGCCTGATTGCTACAATGACATTAATTCTATCTTCGGCTGTAAGGTAGGCTCTATGCGCTTCACTTACTTGGGATTGCCTCTCGGAATAACCAAGCCTACAGTCCAAGATCTTATGCCTCTAGTCTGCTCGATGGAAAGAAGAATGACCAGCACTCTAGCATTGATGTCTTATGGTGCAAAGTTGTCGCTCCTCAACATGATGATCACGTCGTTCACCATATTCGCTCTCTGCACACTCAAATTCCCACCAAAGATTCTAGAGCTGATTGATAAACTCCGAAGAAAGTGCCTTTGGACCAAAAAACGGAGCAAGGAGATAAATGTAACTCACTTGCGGCTTGGGACATGGTTTGTCGACCAAAACAAAGTGGTGGTCTCGGTATCATCAATCTCCGTATCCAAAGCGAGGCCCTCCTCCTCAAATATCTGCACAAATTTTACAACCACCATGATCTGCCTTGGGTGGAGTTGATATGGACAACATACTACACACACAAGATCCCACACGCGTCCGATCCATGCGGGTCGTTCTGGTGGAGAGACGTGCTGAGACTCACACCAATATATCGAGGAATATCCAAGGCAATTGTACATGTTGGGGACACGGTTCTTATGTGGAAAGATCTATGGTTGGAATCTGTGCTAGAAGAATCACACCCGCGGGCCTTCTCCTTTGCACTAAATGAGGACATCTCAGTCAAGGATTTCTTGGGATCCACCTCCCTCCATGAAACGTTTCACCTTCCCCTTTCAGTACAAGCACATGGCGAAGTCTGTGACCTGCAACAAAAAGTGCTACATGTCGGTAATCATGAAGATGCATGCACACGATACATGGGAATACTGTTGGGGTTCGAAAGACTTCAAAGCCAATAGATACTACAAATTCTACTTTCGGGATGTGAAGGCTCACCAATCTTATAACTGGCTCTGGAAGTCCAAAGTCACGCTAAAAATCAAGATGTATGGATGGTTGCTACTCCCTGATCGACTAATACTCGCAATATGCTCAAGCGAAGGCACTACAACATCGGAGATGACCTCAGCTGCCTCTTATGTAATCAACAAGTTGAAGAGGATGTGGAACACATGATCTACCAATGCCTTTCAGCAAAAATTGCTGGTCCAAAATAGGGATCGCGTGGGAAGACTCTGGATTCGGACTGCTCTGGATAAGTAAAGCCTATAATGATTGGAATAAACCCATGTTCATGGAAATCTTCTTACAAGTAGCTTGGAGCATATGGAAAGAAAGGAATAACAAACATTTTAGAGGCATCCCTCCAACTTACCACGGCTGGCTTGATAGGTTCAAACAAGATTTCACCCTCCTCCAATAAAGAACCAAAGTAGACTTGAGAGACTTTATTCTCTCTTATGTAAACAACCTTTCACCCCACTAGTTAGTCCAGGACTTGATTAGATCACACTCTCCCCCCAGAGTGGAGGATGATATGCTTGTAAATATGAGTTGTACAGTGTACCCTACTTTTTGAGTAATGCAAACACAGTGGGATCCTCTCCCGCTGTATAATTTCTCATAAAAAATGTTTGTACATTAAACTACTCTTCCTGTGAATCAGCCATTTGGGTGGGCGATTGAAAAATCTGGAGTCAAAACAAGGCCTTCAGAGCAGACAGTGCTACCTGTTGAAGTAGATCTCTTGTTGGGTCACAATAGCTCCTCAGAGATGGATTCAGAAACAGATGACCAATCCTATTCCCCCACCGAGGTGCATGCTCTAACTTGGCACGGTTATACTGCTCATATCATGCATATGGTGCCTTGCATTGCATAGTTTAGACATCATATACACAATATTGAACACCATGTTCTTAGTTTAGACATCATATCTAATGCCCTCTGTTTAGCATATAAATCACATATGTGAATTAAATGATGCGATCATGATTACTTAGATAACATGAAGGTGAATTATGCCATGCGATCATGTTTAGTTATTCATCGTATCTTCGAATTATGTTATGCTATGCTATCCAGTTTAGATAGACATCATATATGTGAAATTATGTCATGCTATCCGTTTTAGTTAAACAATATACATGTCAACTATTTCATGCCCTCTTTTTCCACACTATCTATTGCATCATCTCTCATACAATGTCTGTACATTCAACTATGTTTCCTGTTTATCAGCCATTTGAATTGGAGCGGGTGATGCCAAAGATTCAGAGACTAAAAACACGGTCTTCAAATAAAACAGTGCTACCTCTTGGTGGAGATAGCACCCTGGTTGTACATGCACGAGAACCAGCCCTACCACACATAACCCAAACTCTCGCAGATTGTACCCCTACTGTGATGGATAGAGAACCAGCTTCACCCAATCTAAACCCAACCCTAGTAGATAGTAACCCAGTTCCTGTTGACACAACACCATCTCCACCACAGAGCTCCCAAACAAGAGCAGTTAGTAAGGCAGCTCCAGTGCCCAAAGGGCTAGTACTACCACGGCGAACCCCAACTCCACTAGTTAGTACGCCTATTCCTGTGGAGGAAGCACAACCAGCTAGTCGTAGTTTAGCATCTATCGCATTTGATGTTGTTAAATCGTATGTGCATATCTGCCCATCTTTGAAATATTATACTGAAGATGAAGGAAAATGCCAGTTTCAGGTGTTTGTCCAGGAGTTATGTGTAAGTAATGTTATTCATGGCAATTACTTTGCTTTATCCCATACATCCTACCTCCATGATGGTTATAATACAACAAATTTTCCCATTTTTCTCTATAGAGAAGGACCGATTTGGAAACTTCAGGATGAGATAACCTGTGCTAATACCTCTGCTATCTTCAAGAATGCTTGGTGGCGATGTCGGATTACACAAGAAAACGTACTTCACCGCAAAGAAACTCATCAAATTCCCTTACGTTCTCACGAGACACATTGGGACGATGACCGGGAACGCCTTTATTCTCATCTTGGTCTCGAACCAAGAATGTGGTAAGGTCTATGAGCTTATTTTCTATTTTTAAGTATTATATTCTTGCGTCTTACTGTACTTTGTTCATGTAGAACAAGTGCCTAAACCTGAAGAACAACTTTTCTAATTGAAGATTCCATTGCTATCATAGTTCAAAAAAGCGCTAGGCGTTAATTGTGCGTTTTTCCACCACCTTGCACTTTACTGACCAAGGCGCATGCTTATGCGCAATTATGCATAGATTAAGCGTAGTTATGCGCAATGCGTTTCGCCAACGCCTAGAGCCTAGGCGCGCTTAAGCGCTCGCTTAGGAGCGCCTTTTTTAACTATGATTGCTCTCGTGCATACTGCTTCTCTTGTATCACTGTATTTACTCATACAAACTTATTTTTAAATTGAAGGATCCAATCGAAACTCCAATGGCACAGCAGGTATGTTCACGCATGTTTCTTTAACAGGCTTGCTCTTATCAATAGCTCTGTCGATTTCAATTTCAATTGTGTATACAGTTGACTTCTCATATCATGCACATTACTAGCATCGCAACAGAGCCAATAGTGTTGTTGTACATGTAGACCCGTGGTATCCATCTGAAATCTTGTTGTGCCGTGTAGTTTCCCACGCTTTGTATTCTTTCACTGCTGCTTTGTCTTGAACTGATATGATTTGAACCATGTCTCTATTTTCATTTGGCAAGACAATGCAGTGACCATAGGACATATATATATGTTTGTTTGATGTTTTTATTATGTACTAGTACTTGGGCAATAGAAGACTTGGTAGTTTAATCCTGTCCACCTTACTAATGAACTGGTTCATCGAAATGAGTTTCATATACTAGTACATGCTAAACCTGTTATGTGTCTGCTTGTTTCTTCTTTTAGAATGCTGACAGAATATTAGGGAAGAGTGCCTTATTAAGCAATGGTAAAGGAAGTAATGCAGATAAGGTTCAGGATAGTGACACATCCTTGTTGGTCTCCAACAAAGCTGATAAAACAGCTAAGGAAGACTATCTCGAAGACAGTGAGACAACCCCAAAGTCCTGTCTTGGTTTAGTGTTCGAGTTACTGGCCACTACCGCTTGCACAAGCTATTCAAACTCACCGTCTAAATCAGTTTGGTTTCTTGAGTCTCAACTACAAGCTGAAAGACATCGATCACCGTGTCTGCGACAAGAAGCGGAAGGATCGGAATTCCTGGAGCATTCAGATGCATATTTTCTGGTGCAACAGCAAGCGTTGAAGGATTTTAGCGCCAAACAGGACAAAGCTAATAAGCTTGCTAAGCTTATTGCCAGCATGGTGGATACCATGTTTCTTGAGCTCTTGAAGTTGTTTTAGTTATGCTCTTGTTTTGTTGCCGCGTTTATTTGCCTTTGGTGGCCAATTTTGACGGCCAGTTCTATGTAATATGGATCTTTGTTCCCTATATTTGCACTGGTGGCGAACTTTGATGCCCAGTGGATGTAATATGTGTAATAGCGGTAATAGGCTAGCGTTAATTGCTTGGTTATTTATTTCCTTATTGTCTTGTTTATTTTTTTGCTTGTAGTCACTGCAGTTCTTTTTCTGTGTTTTTCTAGTGGCCAAAATAACCTATTTTTGGAAACTAGGCTAAAATAATCATGGCAACAGACAGACTGTTGTAACCATGGGCCTCCTGCGGGCCGTATGATCCATGGGCCTTCTACGGGCCGTAGGATCCATTGGCCTTCTATACGGGCCGTAGGATCCATGGGCCTTCTACGGGCCGTACGATCCATGGGCTTTTACGGGCCGTAGGATCCATGGGCCTTCTACGGGGCGTATCATCATTTCGCCAATCATGGTCGTACTATTCATGGACAATAAAGGGCCGTTAATAGGCCGTATTTGATAACTCTATGAAAATATCCCAACGGGTTTTTTTCGACATGAAAACGGCCCAACGTATTTACGGGCCACAAACGGGCTGACTGTAACCACGGGCTGAATTTGGCCCACAAGCAGAAAATGACAGTAACGGGCCGTAGTAACCGAATGCTGGAAATTAGCCCAGGAATAAATGGGCCCTGAGAAGGCCGAAAGATAACATGGGCTGGAAACGGCCCAATAATGGGCCGTTAATGGGTATAAAGTGATACACTGTTCATAACGGGCCAGTTTTACCACGGGCCGTTAAGGGGCCGAGGGTTACTAAGGGCCTCATATGGGCCGAAAGATGTCATGGGCCATACATGGGCCGGAAGTTAAAATGGGCTGGAATTATATTGGACGACCGGATGACGCCATCGGGCCTAATTTGGATAGGCCGTGAACGGCCCCGGATAGCGGGCTGTAAATGGGCTATATGCGAACAGCCGTTAACGGGCTTGCCATGGGCCGCCCGCCACCTTTGACCAAGTCAAACGGGCGGCCTTTTCACGTGAATGGGCCTCCGTTGGGCGTGCCACGTGTCGACGTATCATAGGCGCTTTGGGTCCAATGAGTGGATGACATCTGTCCCAACGGTGAGCCGACACGTGTTTCCTCCAGCCAATGATGATTTTACACGTGGAAAATCCCCATTGGTCGGGGCTGCTAACGGGTTATCGGATCCAAAACCGGACCCGATAGCTTAACGACATTCCGTTACGATGGATGCCACGTGTCGGTCACCCTTGACGAAAGCACTTCTGTGACACGCGATTTATCGTCATGGAAGTGGACACTTCCGTGATGATAATTTTTGTAATGTCATGCAACACTTCTACGACAGCACATGTATGACTATCTTGATTCTGTCATAAATTTGTCATGGATGTACATGCATGAAAGAAAACGTGACCTACTGTGACAAACACGTATCATCACGGAAGTGTATTTTTTTGTAGTGTTCGGAACCGTCGCCAAGTGAGTGTGTGTGACAGGGGGTCATTCCCACACTACCCAGAAACCGTCGGGGATATGGAACAATGATCCAGAGGCCTTCCAAAATGTAATCGTGTGCGATGCAACACACACTAAATTCTTTCGCACGTGTGGTATCAGTGATTAAGCGTTTTTAATAATGCAGTGAAACCACACGGTCTGTCATAACGAATCGTTTGGGAAACAGTATGTAAGGCACACGTGCCAACAAATTAACTGTGTGTGATTTGTGCCCCATCGCACATGAGTTTTCTGCGTAATCCGTCTGCCATGCTAGACTCCATCGCACACGTTTTCCAACAATTACCGTCTGCAATAATGTTCTATCACAAACGGTTCAGGAGCCCCTTCGCACACAAACAAGTGCTGCAGACCGTTTGTGATTTGTTAGGTATCACCGATGGTTTCCGCAAGAGTGACATGTGCTTTTCGCTTGGGATCCCACACGTTTCCTGAAACAATACGACTGGGATTGTATTTTCCATTGGGCACGGTTTACTCCTAGTTCTCGTGTGCGATAACACGGTATCACAAACGGTTCCGGAGAACCTACGCACACGTAGTAGCACTGCGAATCATTTGCGATCTGCTGTGTATCACCGACGGTTCCAATACGATTGACGTATGCTTTCCGATGTGGATCGCACACACTCATTTAGTTGAACCGTGTGGGAGCAATTGTCAGGTTAAAACAAAAATATCCCATTTTGAATCGGCACGCAAAAAGAAAATTCACCACAATATTCAATTGAACAAATAAATAAAAATACCCCATTTTGAATCGGCACGCAAAAAGCAAATTCGCCACAATATTCAATTGAACAAATAGTGTCCATAGGAAGAACATTCATTAGATTTCGCAACAATTACAATTGAACATATGGTAGCTAAATTCCAATGTTTTGTCCACACATATATGCATTACATAATTAATCATAGTGTACGAAATACGAAGACCTCATCAGATGGAAAATAATGGATCCATGCGTTATATGTTTAGCGGCTAACTCTTACTCAATGTTTCAGGAGAAACCATGCTGAAATCTTCATCATCACTAGTGGGATTGATGTAGTGATCCAGGAAGAAGCCGCTGATAAATCTCGAACCATCGACAATTCACCAGCCGGGAGCGGTTCAGGGGTCCTCGGTTTTCAGATGAGCTGCAGTATTTTTAAGATCAGAATGTGCCATATGAGTGGAGTAGAAGATATTAATTAAGATAGACTTACTGGTACTAATTCGCGAGGATTGTCACAACTATCCGCAGATTTACAGATGGAGATCATGTGTCTGGAAACATAGTATCCACAAAGGTTGGTCCCTGCTTCTTGCTGAGGACGCTGATTTTTTTTGTACAAAATTAGTCATGTATTTGTCCTGTTAGGAACAACCTAACCGATGTTAGATGTATTATTTTTTATTTGGACAAAATAGAAAGAGGTTTATTTAGAAGCTTGAACATTTGATTAGCGTAAGGAAAGGTATTTGCAGACTGTTGGATAAATTTTCCAAAAATAATGGATTTTGGTGTGTTACCGGAGAAACATCTCGTGCTGTAGAGGTAGTTTCCTCTTGAACAAGTTCCCTGTTTTAGTTTCCCACAATGCGAGCACACTGCAAATGATGATGAATTTTGACAACATCAATTATTGAACCAGATATGAATGCAAATTAATTTCAACATCATAGAATTCAATACCTATCCAAGAATTGCTGAAGATGTGTCAGATCATGAGCGTTTGTTGACTCTATGAGAGAATCGATGTAGTAAATTGTGTTCTTGTTTGGAACAATGAATACCAATATCCAGTGATTGCTACATATTAAGAAACCAATGAACTTATGAATGATGTCGAAATCTGAAAGACAGTCAGTGTATGCGTGGTTGTTTACTTGACTTACCCTTCATGATTTGGCCAGAGAAATGATTCTGCATGGGACGTGTTTTCAAAGATACGGACGACCGTGTTAACGGCCCAGTCCCGTCGGTCCTTTTCATGTAATGTTGTGCCATTTGCTAATGCAGGATCTATGAAATACACACTCTCACTTTGTCTTCTCTGCGTGTTCAATCCCCTGAGAGGAATAAAATGCAGTTAACTATTTATCATTTATAGCCTTGTAGGTAGAAGTTGATCAGAGTTTGTTAAGTACTTACAAAATCACGCATCTAACAAGAGTGGCATCGAGCACGTTGAAGTTGAAGAAGAGATGTAAGTCCTCGAAACTCACAATGATGGAACCATCATCGTGTCAGAAATGATCTCTGTTGTAGTGGACTAGCAAATGGTGATGACCTTCTGACATTTGATCCATGTAATATTCATGTAACTCGTGGCAACTGGAGCTGCACTCATCAAAGTATTCGCCAACAAGAAATGGCTGGCCATGGACGTAATTGTGTGCTTCAAGTACGTATGCTTTTCTTTTAGCAAGCAACAATTCTACTTGTTCATCATCCATGGCGTCAGAAATATATTACTCCCCGATTCGAACAAGCTGCTGTTAATTTGGTTCTGGGCTATGAGTGCTTTAAGTAAGAGGTAATCGTTCTCTTTCCTCTTCACTTTCCCGCTGCGCTTCCTCGTGGTCGTGGGTGTAGCCTTTTTGGCCACTTCCTTCTTGGTACTTGAAGCATTTCTGGCAGAACGTCTGGCTGCCTGCATGGTAGACTACCGAGCAGACGGTGAAGCTTGGACGGACTTCTTAGCATACTATTTATCTATGCCGGACCGCTGAGCTGGCAGTGCTGCAGTGACAGAATGCTGGGCTGCAGGAGTAGATGCATCGGACTACTGACCATGCGTTGAAGCTATGTCGGGTTTCTGCGGAGGAGGTGCCAACTTGTCGGTGTGCTGAGGAGGCCGTGCCAACGCCTTGGTTTGCTAAGCAGGAAGTGTTGACGCATTGGTATGCTGATCACGCGCCTGCGAACCAACGGAGTGATGAGAAGTTGTTTCTAGACCTCTGCATCGCTTAGCGGCGGTTCAGCATCGTCGCTTAGCGATCTGTTCCACCCGGTTGGTCTGCTGAGCATGTGCTGCAGCTGGGTCCCCCGCCCCCCCCCCTCGCTGCTTCAGCGTCCGGCAACTGAATCGGTGGTGCATCATCAGCAGTTGTAGGCCTTGCCACTGGATGCTTTGGAGCGGAGGATGACATGGACTGTACGCCACAAAGTCGGTCCAGCTGATCACAGGTTGATGCATTAGCCCGCGATAGCTGCTCTGGCAAGGAGAGCGTCATTGGTTGAGGGGCGACAGTGGTTGCTCTTGGCGGGGCTTCAGGAATCTCATCGATGAACTCTATTTCCTTTCGCGGCCACTGCATGTGATGTACTAGTGTTTCTCCCAAGGTCCTTTGATCATCGAAGTCTCCTTGGACATTCTTCACGGAAAATTCATTGAATCCAGGCTTTACTTCAGTCACGTAGCACTTCACACAGCCCGGCTTCAATGGCACATTGTCCAATAAGAGGCCATCTTCCAAGAAGGGTGGGCAAACCCAGGCTGTTGCGCATTTTAATGTACCTTCATAATGTGTAAGCACGCCCTTTAGTCTGTCTTTCATTCCAGATAGATCAGGTATAGCATCATCACGAGCAGCTGCAGTCTCAGTGTCATTGGGGTCAACTGATGCACAGCTACTCTTGTGCAGTGTTGTGGCAATAAGCAGCATCATCCATGCCCGCCTCCCCTCCCATCTGCTGGCTATCTGTCAGTTTTAGAGTCTTCTGCATCATCATCATTGACTCCTCAACATCCTTTCGAACAGCCGGATAAATCTCCTTCTTCAACTTTTCAAATAATGCATTCTGCTTCATTTCACTCCTCGCCTTTTTCATGCCGAGCCTCTCTTCTTTGCTGACTGTTAAAGCCCTCTTGTGCGGGACATTAACGCCTATACCACTTGTACGACTAGGGGGCTCTTTTGTGTCCAGAGCAATGGACAGAATGTCACATGGCCCTGAGTTCCCGTAGAACCTTCCAGGGATCTTGGAAGCCTCTACCATCACTTCATACATTGGCATCACATGCATTTTCAAAATAATAAGTTCCGTCATCACGCCTCTTTGCACGTGCCCGCAAGTAGTCTCTGGCGCGTTCACCCTTGATTTCACTAAAGGCCGGACTCCCACCCGCCGCTACTGCTTCTTTGTCCTCCTATTCCCATGTCAGTTTCATGCCGTAGTATCCTGCCACACCCATACGGTGGGGGTGTATGTTCTTCTTATGAAGTTCCGATTGCTTGAAACTCTTCGCAACAAACTCTGGAGTTGCCCTGACCCTTTTGAATTCTGCCCAGTCTGCCTGGGGTATGCGGGGATTGAGTCCTTGCCTTCACTCAAGTACTTCTTGTACAACACGTGCTTCCAGTTTCTCCAAGCATCCCTACCCTTCTTCAGTGCAGCGTGTTCCACCTGCATTCTCCACTGCTCTGGAATGTTTAAGTGATCCACGATTTCCCGGACTATCCTTCACCATGTTTCTGTGTCAGCCTTCTGAAACCCCGGCATATTATTGTTGAGCCTTGCCCTGCCAGCACTCCTGAACCTCATGCGTGCTTTATCTGGTTTAGTTGGATCCCAGGACTTTAAATCAATCTCGGTTACTTCATATACACCTTTAGGATGGTGTGTGGGCTTCCTTGGAGCGTTCCTCCGTGTCCTGACCGGAAGGGTAATTGCTGCAGCTCTATCCCGTTCAAGACTACTTGATCCCTCACAATCTGCTGAAGACCTAGGGTTGTCCGAATCAGATGAAGATACCTGGCCCAAATGAGTGTTGTCCCTGCTACTCGGCATCTACAGAGAACACATGCGAAACTTAGGAAAGGAGGATAAGCATAAAAATAACAAATTGGCATCAAGCTTTCTAAACATGCCATGCAATAATTTAGAAAACGTACGGCTAATTTGTTAAGTTTGTGTGACTTCGAGGCGCCATGATACGTAAATAGGCAGTAACTTATTGGAACAAATACAGCTTATATGTAGTAAAGGAAGGTAGATAATGAACATATATATGCTCTCCGTTATTTTATAGCCAATTTGGGAACATACGGAACGATATTGGAAGAGGGATTGCGAGGAAATATGCCTCACCACGATGGAGAGCAGTAACTAACATGCTTCTTAATGCAAACCCGGCCGGACCACAGGAGAGGCGAGGGTTACTTCATCGATATGCTCGAGGGTGGCTGGTGAGCAAACGAAGACGGCGAGGCGCGGGCTGCGCGTGTTGGGAATGGCAGTGGAGGTAGGCTTGACGCTGAAGAGCGGGCACACGGCCGGGGTGAGCATGGCGGCACCGGAGAGGGTTCTACTGTGGATCCGGGGGAGGGGGAGCTGGCGAAGGATATTGGGTGGACTAGTTGAGTGAAACGCGGGCGGACGGTGGGGGGGGGGGGTGTTGGCGGCCTAGGTGAAAAGGGTGAAAAATATCCCCGGTCGCCGCGCGCGCGGAAAGGCCTATGCAAACGGTTGCCTCTAAGCGCTCGTGTGCACAAACAGAATAATTTTGTTTGAAATGAAGACGTGAGTTCATCGTTTCTCATCTAAATTTTTCGCACGTAAACCAATCACAATTTTACCACGGGTTTGATTTGCTGGCGCATTTCAGGTCTCGTGTGCTATATGTAAGACATTTTTTGGCATTTACCGTGCATGTTTGCATATAAATCAATTCCTAGCCGGACTGCATTTCCTGTCGAAAGGGCTGAGTATTGTCGTTCAATCTGGGAGCATCCAACGGTGCAGATGTATGATCCGTGGGGTTTGGGCTCTGGCCAATCAGAACGCACGACTCAGATCGCACGCGAAGTGAGGGGGGCCATCGGCCACTATTTGGTAGGCACACGGCTTTCGTGTGTGAACCGTGCTATTTGAAAACATTTTTTGGGAGGAGCTATTTGAAAACATGTACAAGTGTTGTCGAAAGAGATGAGGATCACCGTTCGATCAAGGAGAATCCATCGGTGCAGACGTACGATCCATGGGGTTTGGGTTCTGGCCAATCAGAACGCACGACTCAGATCACGCGCGTGGCAGAGTGGTGGTGGGGGGGGGGGTGCATCGGCCACGGTTTAGTGGACACACGGCTTTCGTGAGTGAACCGCGTGCTCTTTGAAAACATTTACATTACCTAACATCATATTTTTGTTCGAATGAAAACATGAGTTCATCGTTTCGCCTCCAATTTTTTTCCACGGTAAGAAATCATGAGTGTAGTGGAGTATAGTATATCATATATATATATATATCATATTTACTGTCATGCATGACACAAATTAGCATCGCATTTAACATGATACGGTATCCACCTACTATATGTTACACTAACCCTCTTTATATATATTTAATTCTTTGCCACATCAACATATATACTTGCTATTTTCTGAGTGCATGACATCGTCGGCTATCATACCATGACTATGGCCAGCCTTATATAGGGAGTATGATATATTACTATATATATAGTATCATGCATATGATACTAGTGTATGATACTACGTACGTACCTTCATAGTGCATATGTAGTATCATAGAGTAGTACCAGCTCCCTCTGTAAACTAATATAAGAGCGTTTAGATTACTAAATAGTGACCTAAACGCTCTTATATTAGTTTACCGAGGGAGTATATATCATAGCACTACAAAAAAATACACTTCCATGATGATACGTGTTTGTCACAGTAGGTCGCGTTTTTTGTCATGCATGTACATCCATGTCAAATTTATGACATAATCAAGATAGTCATACCGTCTTTGTCGTAGAAGTGTTCCATGACATTACCAAAATTATCATCACGGAAGTGTCCACTTCCATGACGATAAATCGCGCGTCACAGAAGTGCTTTCATCAAGGGTGACCGACATGTGGCATCCACCGTAACGGAACGCCGTTAAGCTATCGGGTTGGGTTTTGGATCCGATAACCCGTTAACAGCCCCGACCAATGGGGATTTTCCACATGTAAAATCATTATTGGCTGGAGGAAACACGTGTCGGCTCACCGTTCGGACAGATGTCATCCGTTCATTGGACCGAAGTCATCTATGATACGGCGACACATGGCACGGCCCAACAGAGGCCCATTCCTGTGAAAAGGCCGGCCCGTTTGACTTGGTCAAAAGGTGGCGGCCCGGCCTGAAAGCTCGTTAACGGCTGTTCGCATATAGCCCATTTATAGCCCGCTAACCCAGGGCCTGTTACGCCCTATCCGAATTAGGCCCAGTAGCGTCATCTGGGCCGTCCCATATGATTCAGCCCGTTTTAACTTTCGGCCCATGTGTGGCCCATGACTTCTTTCGGCCCATATGAGGACCTTTGTAACTCTTGGCCCATTAACGGCCCGTGGTGAAACTGGCCCGTAATGAACAATGTATCACTTTATACCCATTAACGGCCCGTTGTTCCATTGGGCGTTTCCATTAAGTTATCTTCGGCCTTCTTAGGGCCCATTGATTCTTGGGCTCATTTGCAGCATTCGGTTACATATGGCCCGTTACTGTCATTTTCTGCTTGTGGGCCAAATTCAGCCCGTCGTTACAGTTGGCCCGTTTGCGGACCGTTAATACGTTGGGCTGTTTTCATGCCAAAAAAACCCGTTGGGCTGTTTTCATAGAGTTATCAAATACGGCCTATTAACTGCCCGTTATGGTCCACGAATAGTACGGCCCATGATTGGTGAAATGATGATACGCCCCGTAGAAGGCCCATGGATCCTACGGCCCGTATGAGGCCCATGGATAGTACGGCCCGTAGAAGGCCCATGGACCCTACAGCCCGTAGAAGGCCCATGGACCCTACGGCCCGTAGAAGGCCCATGGACCCTACGGCCCGTATAGAAGGCCGATGGATCCTACGGCCCGTTTAGAAGGCCAATGGATCCTACGACCGGACGACGGCCCATGGATCATACGGCCTGCAGGAGGCCCATGTTTACAACAGTCCGTGTGTTGCCATGATTATTTTGGCCTAGTTACCAAAAATAGGCTATTGTGGCCACTAGAAAAACACAGAAAAAGAACTGCAGTGACTACAAGCAAACAACTAAACAAGACAATAAGGAAATAAATAAGCAAGCAATTAACGCTAGCCTATTACCGCTATTATACATATTATATCCACTGGGCATCAAAGTTCGCCGCTAGTGCAAATATAGGGAACAAAGCAGCATATTACATACACCGGCCGTCTAAATTGGCCACCAATGCAAATAAACGCGGCAGCAAAACAAGAGCATAACTGAAACAACTTCAGAAGAGCTCAAGAAACGTGGTATCCACCATGCTGGCAATAAGCTTAGCAAGACTAAAAACACGGTCTGAATGCTCCAGGGACTTCCGCAGTCCTTCCGCTTATTGTCGCAACACAGCTGATCGATGTCTTTTAGCTTGTAGTTGAGACTCAAGAAACCGAACTGATTCAGACAATGAGTTTGAATAGCTTGTGCAAGCGGTAGTGGCCAGTAACTCAAACACTAAACCAAGACAGGACTTTGGGGTTGTCTCACTGTCTTCGAGATAGTCTTCCTTAGCTATTTTATCAGCTTTGTTGGAGACTGAGGAGTCCCGGATTAGGGGGTGTCCGGATAGCCGAACTATCACCGTTGGCCGGACTCCTGGACTATGAAGATACAAGATTGAAGACTTCGTCCCGTGTCCGGATGGGACTTTCCTTGGCGTGGAAGGCAAGCTTGGCGATACTGGATATGTAGATCTCCTACCATTGTAACCGACTCTGTGTAACCCTAACCCTATCCGATGTCTATATAAACCGGAGGGTTTTAGTTCGTAGAGACGAACAACAATCATACCATAGGCTAGCTTCTAGGGTTTAGCCTCTCACGATCTCGTGGTAGATCTACTCTTGTACTACCCATATCATCAATATCAATCAAGCAGGAGTAGGGTTTTACCTCCATCGAGAGGGCCCGAACCTGGGTAAAACATCGTGTCCCTTGTCTCCTGTTACCATCCGCCTAGACGCACAGCCTGGGACCCCTACCCGAGATCCGCGGTTTTGACACCGACAGAGACCAACAAGGATGTGTCACTATCACGAACCTTATCGCATTACTTCCTTTACCATTTCTTAATAAGGCACTCTTCCCCAATATTACATCGACATTCTAAAAGAAGAAGCAAGCGAGACACATAACAGTTTAGCATGTACTAGTATATGAAACTCATTTCGATGAACCAGTTCATTAGTAAGGTGGACAGGATTAAACTACCAAGTCTTCTATTGCCCAAGTACTAGTACATCATAAAAACATCAAACAAACATATATCTATGTCCTATGGTCACTTCATTGTCTTGCCAAATCAAAATAGAGACACGGTTCAAATCATATCAGTTCAAGACAAAGCAGCAGTGAAAGAATACAAAGCGTGGGAAACTACACGACACAACAAGATTTCAGATGGATACACGGGTCTACATGTACAACAACACTATTGGCTCTGTTGCGATGCTAGTAATGTGTCACGCCCAATATGCGACCCTATCCAAAAGGAACTCGAAGGTCCCACCAAGGATAGACCCGCATATTGAAACGCTTTTGCAAGGTGGATATCATTACATCAACATTACATAATAGATGGGGATACATACATAAGGCATACAATGTCACACGAATACAACAATACATCATCCATAAGATCAACAACCGACTACGGATGAAACACAAACAGAAACTCAAACGACATCCACCACCTGCTAGCTCGGGCTGCCGACCTGGAACCTATCCCCTGATCGAAGAAGAAGCAGAAGAAGAACTCCAAACAAGCAAACATCGCTCTCGCGTCATGATCATCGCGAAACCTGTACCTGCAACTGTTGTTGTAGTAAACTGTGAGCCACGAGGACTCAGCAATCCCATTACCATGGGTATCAAGACTAGCAAGGCTTAATGGGAAAGGAAGGGGTAAAGTGGTGAGGTTGCAGCAGCGACTAAGCATATATAGTGGCTAACATACGCAAATGAGAGCGAGAAGAGAAACAAAGGAACGGTCGGCACCGTTGCTAAAGGAGCTTTGGCCACCGGCCAAACTCTCTGGCTAGGCGGTTTTCTTATGACCGCCTGTTCGGCCGCCGCGCCAATGATGACTTCTCGGGTCATCGAAAGCAATCTTCACGTTAACTCGGAACTTCGCGAGCGGTTAGATCGATGAAGCTCTCTTCCTTAAGCGAGCTCTTGGATCGCGCCATCGCACAGGAGTCGCTACAGACTACGATCAGATTGGGTCTAAAACCGATCTGAGATAGATCAACTCTCCCCAGGCTACCCACCACGTTACTGTGGTAGAAGAACAATATGGCGACTCTTCTCCTATCTTAAGGACTAGCTATGTCCGGATTCCTGACCCCTCCATGCCGGATTCCCGCGGAGGGGAGGATACCACTCAAGCCCTGAACCTAAAGTCAGGCAGCAGGCTAGATGCATTGGACAACGTCCAAGAACCCAAGTTTCCAAGTTCGGAAACTTCCTGGCCCCTGAGTCTTAGATCGGACGGGGTTCGGAATTTAATTCCACCCGCCCACCCAAACATAAGCGATCTATTGAAAATCCGGCAAGAGCCCGGTGAAACAGTACATCATTACTGGGCCAGATTCCTCCTAGTCATGGACAGGATAAAGGATTGCCGCGAGCAGGACACAATTTCATTCTTCTGCAATAATTGCACGGACAAGGGAATCCTAAACGCGATAAGTCATCGTGAAATTACATGCTTTGCTGACATGGCAACCATAGTACAAAAGTACTGTGCGATGGAGAGTGCCTGCAAAACCGAAATCAAATTTTGGGATAATCCGGCCTTGAATACAACCCTAGTCCAAAATAAAAGGGTGCATCATCACCAGGCACCTGGGTTATATACCAAAAAACAAAAACCCTCTAAAGGGCATGGAACCGTCTTTGGAGGGATGGCTCAATGGACCTGCAAAATTCATAGCACAGAGGGCGCCACTCCAACTCATAGCCTTAGAGCATGTTGGATACTACGGAGGTGGCCAAAAGTGGCGAAGAGCTTTTAGCTCGAGCACCAGCCCAGCAATACCGATCACGGTATTAACAGATTCGAGACTTTCGCATCAAATAATATGCGAAACGAACACTCCATGACCTTGCGAAGTCTGCGGATAGCAACAATAAATCCATGGAGTGACACGGTCATTACCTTTAAACGCCAAAGGATTTAACCTAAATTCGAACAGCCCGAGCACCGGCCGCATTGGTCCTCGGTCCAATAGTGGGCGACTTTCGCCTTACCAAGGTACTCATGGACGGCGGCCGGATTAAACCTCATTTACTGAGGAAACCCTTTGAAAAATGGAAATAGACTGGAGCCGCATTGAGCGAAGCAGCACAACCTTTAGAGGAATAATCCCCGATCGGGAAGCATGTCAGACAGAAAGATCACACTAGATGTGGTGTTGACGCCGGACAATTACAGTCGTGTCACATTCCAAGTGGCCCAGTTCAAAGCGGATACCACGCTCTATTAGGGCAAGAGGCATTCACAATTTTTCAAGCTATACCCCATTACGGGTACATGAAGCTCAAAATGTCCGGACCCAACGGAATCATCACTCTTGCTAGTGACTCGGACATAGCACTCCGCGCCGAAAATAAAACAGGCGCACTTGCCCTTGAGGCACTATCCGAAGCCTTAGCGGCCGAAGAACTCATTGCGCTGCGCTCCACGGTGAACAGGGACGATGTGATACTCGATAAGAGATCCAAGTCCACCTCTTTCAAACCGGCGGACGAAATAGTCAAATTCCAAGTCCATCCGACGGACCCTACAAAAACGGCCTCCATCGGGGCACAATTAAACCCTGATGTAGACGCCGCACTACGAGAATTCTTACGTGAAAATTGGGACATTTTTGCCTGGCACCCTTCAGACATGCCAGGAATCCCACGCTGGCTGGCAGAGCACAGTCTAAATATCCTAAAAGGATTCAAGCCAGTCAAACAAGCTCTTCGGCGTTTCTCCAAACCCAAGAGACAGGCCATGGAAGAGGAGCTAGCCAAACTATTGGAGGCCGGATTCATCAGAGATATAAAACACCCGGACTGGCTAGCAAACCTGGTGATGGTACCAAAGAAGGACAAATCCTGGCGCCTATGTGTTGATTTCAAGGACCTTAACAAGGCTTGCCCAAAGGATCCATTCCCCCTCCCCCGCATCGATCAAATTATCAACGCTACCGCAGGACACGATTCATTGTGTTTCCTCGACGCATACTCCGGCTACCACCAAATTAAGATGGCAGAGCCAGACCAAGCCGCAACGGCATTTATCACTCCATACAGCCCATTCTGCTTCAACACAATGCCCTTTGGGCTCAAAAACGCCGGCGCAACATATCAGCGCATGATTCAGACATGTCTGGCAAACCAGATCGGCAAAACGGTGGAGGCATACGTAGACGACGTGGTCGTCAAATCCAAGCATGTCGAAACTCTAGTAGACGACTTGAGGCTCACATTTGATAATCTCCGAACATATGACATTAAGCTCAACCCAGAAAAATGCGTTTTCGGCGTACCAGCCGGAAAGCTCTTGGGCTTCATTGTATCCGGTAGAGGAATTGAAGCAAACCCAGCCAAGATATGAGCTCTACCACAATTGGATATCCCAAAAGACCTCAAACAGATACAAAAATTAACTGGATGCGTGGCGGCTCTAAGCCGCTTTATCTCCCGCTTAGGAGAAAAGGCGTTACCCCTTTATCGCCTCCTCCGGCGCACCGAACACTTCGAGTGGACGGATGCCGCCACGGCCGGACTCGAAGAAATCAAAGCCATATTGGCAACAAATACGGTCCTGGCCGCGCCCAACATGGGCGAACCAATGCTATTATATATCGCGGCAACCCATCAAGTTATAAGCGCGGTGCTCGTTGTCGAACGAGAAAAGGACGGACACAAGTTCCCTCTCCAAAAACCAGTTTACTACGTGTCCACTGTCCTAACTCCATGCAAATAACGGTACCCGCATTATCAAAAGATAGCATACGCGGTGTTCATGGCATCCAGGAAGCTGCGACACTACTTCCAAGAGTGTTCGATAATAGTAGCCTCCGAAGTACCTCTTAATGACATTATAAACAACCGCGACGCAAAGGGCCGGATTGCCAAATGGGCCATTGAGCTCCTCCCGTTCGACATAACCTACAAGCCACGGCGAGCTATTAAGTCGCAAGTTTTGGCCGACTTCATCGCCGAATGGACTGAAGCCGAACTCCCTAAAGAGTACGGCGCATATTCCAACTGGATCATGCACTTCGACGGCTCCAAAATGTTGGCTGGCCTGGGGGCTGGCGTCGTTCTGACGTCCCCAACCGGAGATACAGTCCAATATGTACTTCAGATAATGTACACGGACTCCAACAACGCAGCCGAATACAAGGCCCTTCTACATGGTCTCCAGATGGCAGTCTCCATGGGCATTCAACGCCTAGAGGTGCGCGGGGATTCGTACCTCGCGATATCCCAAATAAATGGAGACTGTGATGCCAAGGATCCGAAAATGGCAGCTTATCGCAATGCCGTCCTAAAAATATCAGCTCGGTTTGAGGGGCTCGAATTTCATCATATAGCCCGGGATAACAACCAGGCAGCAGACGTGTTGGCACGCATTGGCGCAAAGCGCGACGCCATCCCTCCCAACATCTTCCTAGAGAGGCTTTTCAAGCCATCCGTATTATGGGAGGGAGAGTCTGAAAATAACATCCCGGACCCAACCACACTGCCCCACACTGAACATTCTGACATAGTTGGTGGTTACGCCAACGAAATAACACCGTCAGCCCACGCAATAATGACAGAACCATTCCTAGCCTACCTAACTAGGTAGGAACTCCCCGAGGACCAAAACGAGGCCCGCTGCATAGTGCGGCGATCTAAAGCCTATAAGGTCCATGAGGGAGAGCTTTATAAGAAAAGCACAACCGGAGTCCTTCAAAGGTGTATCTCCGAAGAGGAAGGGCGGAATCTCCTGGCTGAAATTCATGCCGGACTCGGCGGGCACCACGCCACAGCCCGGGCCCTTGTAGGAAAGGCCTTCCGTACATGATTTTATTGGCGACGGCCCGGGCAGATGCTCAGGACTTAGTCCAATGATGCGTCGGTTGCCAGCTCTTTGCTAATCAAAGCCACATACCACCTACCGCCCTCAAAACTATACCCATCACCTGGCCCTTCGTGGTCTGGGGGCTTGACATGGTTGGACCCCTTAAAGGAGGAACCCACAAGCAAAAATACCTATTGGTCATGGTGGATAAATTCACCAAATGGATAGAGGCCAAGCACATTAAGACGGCGAATCCGCATCGGTGATAGACTTCATATCAGGGGCAGTACACCATTACGGCGTCCCCATAGCATCATCACTGATAACGACACGAACTTCACGGCCGACGAGGTCAAACTCTCGTGCAAAAACATGGGCATCAAGCTCGACTACGCTTCAGTCTATCACCCTGAAACTAACGGTCAAGTCGAGCGAGCAAACGGTCTAATCATGAGCGGCATTAAACCAGACTAGTGCGGTCCCTCAAGGAGTCTAATACGCACTGGGTAGATGAGCTCGACTCCGTACTCTGGGGGCTACGGATGTCACGCCCAATATGCGACCCTATCCAAAAGGAACTCGACGGTCCCACCAAGGATAGACCCGCATATTGAAACGCTTTTGCAAGGTGGATATCATTACATCAACATTACATAATAGATGGGGATACATACATAAGGCACAAATGCCACAAGAATACAACAACATCATATACAAGATCAACATCCGACTACGGATGAAACATAAACAGAAACTCAAACGACATCCACCCTGCTAGCCCGGGCTGCCGACACGGAACCTATCCTCGATCGAAGAAGAAGCATAAGAAGAACTCCAATACAAGCAAAGCGTCACTCTGGCGTCATGATCATCGCATAACCTGTACTCGCAATCGGTGGTGTAGTAATCGTGAGTCACGAGGACTCAGCAATCCCATTACCATGGGTATCAAGACTAGCAAAGCTTAAAGGGAAAGGAAGGGGTAAAGTGGTGAGGTTGCAGCAGCGACTAAGCATATATGGTGGCTAACATACGCAAATGAGAGCGAGAAGAGAAACAAAGGAACGGTCGTCAACTAGTAATGATCAACAAGTGATCCTGAACTCCTACTTACGTCAAACATAACCCAGAAACCGTGTTCTCCTCTCGATCAACCCCGAAAAGAGACACTCACGGCTACGCACACGGTTGGTGTATTTTAGAAGAGTTTGCTTTAAGTTTACTACAACCGGATATTAACAAATTCCCATCTCGCCACATAACCGCTGCACGGCTCTCGAAAGTTTATACCTGCAGGGTGTCCCAACTTAGCCCATGATAAGCTCTCGCGATCAACGAAGGATATTCCTTCTCCCGGGAAGACCCGATCAGTCTCGGAATCCCGGCTACAAGACATTTCGACTGACAATAATAAAACAAGACCAGCAAAGCCGCCCGATGCGCCGACACTCCCGATTGGTGCTGAACTTATCTGGTTCTCTGGGAAACACGGTATGACCACTCCGTACGGCACCCGACGATACCCCAAGTTGCCTAGGGGCGGCACCGCAAGTGGCTCTGGTTTGGACCAACACTTAGACAAGCATTGCCCGGGGGGCTGAATAAAGATGACCCTTGGGTTAATTACTCCCAAGGGAGAAGTAGGTGGTGGTGAGGCAAATGGTAAAACCAATGTTGGGCCTTGCTAGAGGAGTCTTATTCAAAGCGAACTGTCAAGGGGGTCCCATAAATCATCCGACCGCGTTAGGGACGCAAAATCCAGGAACATAATACCGATATGACGGAAACTAGGGCGGCAAGAGTGGAACAAAACACCAGGCATAAGGCCGAGCCTTCCACCCTTTACCAAGTATATAGATGCATTAATAATATAAGATATATTGTGATATCCCAACAAGTAAACATGTTCCAACAAGGAACAACATCTCCATGTTCCAACAAGGAACAAACTTCATCTTCACCTGCAACTAACAACGCTATAAGAGGGGCTGAGCAAAGCAAGAATATAGCCAAACAATGGTTTGCATAGGAAAGGTGTCAAAGGTTAGAGGCTGACATGGCAATTTGGGATGGCTTGATAAACAGGTAATAGGTAGCACAACATAGCGATAGAACGAAGCAACTAGCATAGCAATGATAGTAGTGAGATCCAGGGTAGCGGTCATCTTGCCTGAAATCCCGCAAGGAAGAAGAACGAATCCATGAAGAAGACGAACGGATGAAGCCGAACCAAGCGTAGATGAACGAATCCTCACGATCGCAACGAAACAGGAACTAACAAGAAGAAGCACACATGGTAAACACACCACACACGAACAAGACATGATGCACAACAAGCATGATGCATGACAATTCTAGATGAAGCTACTCATGGCAAGAGATGATGCAAACAAGAGCAACACATCAAGGCAAGTTTAAATGAGGCCGGGAACAACATATAACAATTCGGTAAGTCCTCATATGCAAATTTCGAAATTGGTCCAGATCTGGATAAACCTTATGTTCAAGTTGTTAAACAGCAAGTTAATATGCACCACGATGATCTACACGGAATTCTAGTCAAGTTACATATAAAGTTCATTAAATTCGAGACTACGGCCTAGAAGATATGAGCAAAACAAGTTAAACATGGCATTGATGCAAAATGCACCCAAACATCAAGCAAACACCTCAAAACAAGGATGCAACATGATAATATGAAACTACATGCAAAAACAAGCAAGTTCCATATAGAGCACACTCAAAACGGAGCAACGGATCAACACATACACACTATACAAGTCATAGCAACAATCTGTCCAAAACAGCAACTAGGCATATTGCAAGCATCAAAACAACATGCTACAGGACCTCAAGATGAAAACAAAAGGCATGGGCATGATTTACAGGTAAAGCATTACAAAACATGAACACTGAGGTATCTCCAGAAATCACTAGAACATGCTCAAACACACATGGCAAGATTGCAAATAATAAGTTTCAGACTTGGAAGAAATTAACATCAGGTTGCAATGTTTGGAGCTATCAAACAACATGTTACAGGAACTCATCATGGCAAACAAAGGCATGGAATGATACTACTAAATGCATAGAACAAAAGTCCCTTACTGACCATGAGCCAAAAAGGATCAGAAGATATGATGGCACCCATGTAAACATGGCAAGTTATACTACAGATTCAAACATGGCAGGAACAACAATAAGTAGGCATGTTGGTGAGCTTGAACCACTCACCACAGAGCAATACATGGCATGGCAAGGCAACTCACAGTAAGAAGACATGGCATAGAAGCTATACATGGCAAGAACAACATCATAGCATACACGGATCAACTACAACAACCTTGGCAAAATTGATTAACATGTAAACAATCTTCCAGGAAACATTTTATAGCAAAAGTAGAGCTCGATTGACTCAAGCTATGGCACTCCATAATTGCAACCAAGGGCACGGTTGGATAGAGCATAACCATATTTTCAAAACATCCTTACTGAAGTATCTCAAAATAAGCATGGATCTCTCGGTAGCATCAAGTTAACATGGCATAAAAATATCAGCAAAACAGGGGCTGAAATCAGCAACATCATGAAGCTTAGTTTGCATGCTTGTGCTAGTCACCACAGAGATCACAAAAATATATGGCATACACCCCTGTGAAGATGTCATGGCATATTACAAAACACATGTAGGACTCAAGTTCATAGGATGCACACATCAATCATGGCAAAAATTACAAAAGTGCATGTTCTGATAAGAATCTGAAACTAACATCACGTAGCACTCTTCTAACAGAATTTCGGGCATCAATATGAGCTCAAATGAAAATGACGCAATGAGATTAAACAATCTACTCATCGAGGCGAACAATTTGAGATATTACACGCACGAAACGGAGCAATATGCAGAGAGTTATGGCATGATGAAAATGCATGAAAATGACAAAATACAGGGACTTAGTCATTTTCAGGAAAAAACATATGAGCGCGGGATAACTATATGACGCACGAGGCGGAGGATAGGGGGGAAGCTCACCTAGTGGGCTCAGCCCAGGTTGTGGGGAGGAGGCCGGCTTGGGCCGGTCGGAGCTGGGCTGGGCCGGCGGGGACTGGGCGCGGGGCCAATGGGGGATGGAGGCCCGGTCGTCCTCCTCCTCGTGCACCTACACGAGCACGCAGGAGGGAGGCGGCCATGGCAGCGGGGCGGCGGCGGCGCCGGTAGGCAGGGAGGCCAGGAGGAGGCCGAGGGGCGGTGGATCCGGGCGGATCCGGCCTCGGGGACCCCGTTCCCGGCGGCGGCGGGGCTGGGCGGCGTCGGGAACCATGGCGGCGGCGACCTGCGGGGAGAGAGAGAGAGACGCCATGAGGGAGAGGGAGAAGGAAGGAGAAAGAAGGAGAGGGCGGCGCGGTCCGGCCTGGCCGGCGTCGCCATGGCCGGTGGCCTTGTGACCTCCCGGCGAGCGGCGGGCGGCGAGGAGCTCCTCCCTGGAGCTCGGGAGCGAAGCAGGAGGCGGGCGCAGAGCGTGGGCGGGCGCTCAGGGCACCTCAGGCCCAGATCGGCCCGGGGCGGGCCGCGAACGGGCTGGAGCGGGCCAGCGGCGGAGGAGGCTGAGGTAGGGGCGACGTGGCGCTCTCCCGTTGGCCATGGGCGGCGGCGCAGCGACGGCTGACCACTCCGGGCGCGCCAAGTGGCGGGGGGTGAGGTGGCCTGCGCCGGAATTTGAGGAGGAGGGAGGTTGGCTGTGGTTGGTGGCGGCAGATCCGAGGAGAGGGGGGTCTAGGGGTAGGGGAAGACTAGGGAATGCCAAAAATGGCATGGAGGTGGTTTATATAGGGTAGGGGCTAGGTTTTGGGGGGTTTGGAAGCGATTCGAACCGTACGATCGCGATCGTGCGGCTCCGGTCAGAGGAGGGAACAGGCTGGCCTAGGAGGGGTTAGTGGGCTGTGGTTAGAAGGCCTTGGGCTGCGAGAGAGAAGAGAGAGAGGCCCGGCGACAGTTTCGGAGACCGAAACGTCCGACGATTAAACCGGCAACGGTGCCGCTACGAATGACGGTTGGGCTATCAAACGAGCTCCGAATGCGACGAAACTTGACAGGCGCTCTGTCTACACTATAATAAGACCGCATGCCAAGTTTCGACTCATTCCGAGAACATTTTTTCGGCCACTCACGAAACGAGGTAAAAGGGGGCGCCGGAGGACATAGGAGTGCCGGATCGGAAAACGGACAACGGGGAAAATGCTCGGATGCATGAGACGAACACGTATGCAAATGTGATGCACATGATGACATGATATGAAATGCAGATTATGACATGTCAAAGTGCAACACGCAAGCAAATGACATGGCAACGACGGCGAATAACTGGAAGACACCTGTCACATCGAATCCGGGGCGTTACAACGGACCACGCCGAATCGCACTACCGGATTCACACCATTTTTATGGTATACGGCGCAGAGGCAGTTTTGCCCTGTGACATAATTCATGACTCACCTCGCGTGCGCCTGTACGAAGAAAGAGAAGCCGAGCTCGATCGGCAGGACAGTTTGGACGCCTTGGAGGAGGAGCGCGACGTGGCAAAAGCTCATTCCGCATTATATCAACAGCAGGCTTGAAGATATCAAAGCAGAGAAGTACGGGCCAAAACTTACAATGTTGGCGAATTAGTTCTACGCCTACCGGACAAGAAAAAGGACAAACTCAAACCCAAACGGGAGGGTCCCTTCATCATCGACCAAGTCCTGACTGGCGGAGCGTACCGTCTGCGAAACGCATCGGATAACCGACTCGAGCCGAACCCATGGAACGCAGCCCGTCTCCGAAGATTCTACGCCTAGCGCCGGACTCTGAGTTCGTCTCCTTCCTCCGTCTATATCTTATATTTTAGTTGTCTTTTATTTTTCTCCTTCTCCCTCCCTTTCTCTGAAGCCATTGGAGGCTCGTTTGCGCATTGTTCGCACACACTTGACGCGCTACCCGCGCTCATTATACCTGGGGGCTTCTTTAACAGAAGCTTATTTATACGGGCCTTATACCCAACACATGTGTCACACTTCTGCATGTACCTTTTATTCACCATTATATGCATCGATATGACTTAAGTTTTGGCCAAGCTGGGTTGCCTGGCTCCTGTGCTTACCCCTATGTTCCCTATTGTTCGGCTAGGTGGAAAGGGAGCACCTCTGCGATTGTTACCGCCGGGTCAGCCGGATGTGTACCTCAGACTGGGTGAAGCCGAAAGCTAGCGTTCTTAAGGGAATATTCGGTCGGTGAACTAAAAGATGATTTCTTACTTATTCATTTATCTGCCCCCAGATGTTTTTTCTGCTTTTTTCGCAGTTCGGACATGCACTTTAGGGCAAGCCTCCTGTGGAAAGGAACCCCTAACGGAACTATTCTCCCTGGAAGATGTTTCTTACTAACCATGTAATATAACATAACTAGTTGGGCACTTGTCTGATAAAGCACTTATGACCCCTACGCCTAGTTTCCACGCATGCCCTGGTTTTTACATAACCACGAGGTTATTCTGACACACTCCGGACTATTGGGTCCGGAGGTTGATGCAAAAAGGTCCGCAACGACAAACGATCTACAATCCGGCTAGAAGGCATTTTACATGTCATCTTAAAATTACATAGTCAAATTGGCTGATTGTATTCCTCTTGAATACCATCTAATAGGCTGTCTAGTTTACAGTCCCATTGGGAATACTTTGCGGCCAACTCTACTTGGCCGTAAACGAAGCACACAGGGATCTCCTTCCCATCGGGCCCCATAGGTCCGACCTCGGCCATGTGGTTGGGGTCAGCCTTCGTGTGCCGCGTCTTCACCATGGCACAGGCCTCCCTGGCGCCTTGACGGCAGGCCGATATCTTCCATAGTCGGAAGCGCCGCCGTGCTCCTTAAAGCCTCTCTCCAAGCTCTCCAAGGCCTTCGGGCAGGGAGATAGATGGCCACAAGGCCTGGGCGACGCCTTTCATCACCTGCCGAACTCGTTCTTGCAGTTGCCATAGCTCGGGAAGAAGGTCACCCGTAGAACCGGACATTTCCTCTGCAGGACGACCCGTGAGCATACCTACAGACATAACTCTGTTAGTCGACTCCCTAGCCGAACTCTTTTTCAAAGTTCGCTCAAGCACTTACTACAAATGCCGAGACGAAGTCGCTGATTCTCCTTCACGGAGTCAGACAACTGGGCACGAACATCCTTTAGTTCCTCACCCAGCTGGGTGTTGGCATCTTGGAGATTATTTTTCTCTTGCTTCACCCTTGTAAGCACATTCTCGCCAGCCTTCAACCGGCGCAAGAGTTGTTGCTTGTCCGGATCTAGTCCGGCGCTATCTGCAACATTATTGTCAGATTTATACACACGCCGCACTTCACAAATTACTTATCTTTTTGAAGCATATATTACCAGAGGGGGTCTCTGTGGCTCCCCCTGTCGCGGCTAGTGCGGCCTCAAGTTGGGCCTTGCATTCTTCAAGCTCCTGGGACAGTCGGGTATTCTTTTCTGTAAGATCCTGCATAACAAATGATCCTTAAAACAGTTATCCTAACTATTTTAAGTCTTGGGGCTCTTGGCATATATAATCACAAATTTCCTCACCCGTATGTCCTTCACATACTGCCCGTGGCTCGCTAGACCATCTTGAGCGGCACGGATGTGCGAATCTCCAGAATTGAAGGCATTCAATGCCTCTTGGGAGAAACATGCGTCAAGAAGAACTGTCCGGCGGCGCCTATGATTCATGGCACTCTCCACCTCGGAGTTGGTGGCGGACAATCTGTTGGCATCCTCTGTCAGAGGAGCGTTTGACGCACGCCTCGTGCTCGCCTTCGCTTCTGGACCCGGCTTTGGAGCCTGGCTGGCGGAGGCTCGATTGGCAACCTCTCCGGACACAGTCCGGCGAGCGCTCTTTTTCCTGAAAGGAGCACCAACGTTAGTACGCCTTCCAGGAATCAATCCTGGGAGTATGGTGACACGCCATACCGTTGCGGCGGTGTTTCGATCCGGACCGCACTTCTTTTTAGCCTCCAGGGCCGTGCTGCCCTTTCTTGGCTAGCCGCCGCGGGCTCGGCCTCCCGCCTCGAAGGCACCCCCTGTGAAACACCACTGGTACACGGTGATAAAAAATAAGCACGGATGGGTCATTATCAAAGCATTGGGACCTCGGTCTCAGTTACCTCTGAGGTTGGAAGTATTCCGGGGTAATCGGCCATAATGGCAACCAAGGCATTATCGATGCTTAGTTGGTGAAATACCCCATCAATCAGCTCCACCAATATGTCCAGATCCTCTTGGGAGGCCGAATCGAGGAACCGTTCCGGATCCTCGGGTTGTGGAGACGGGCTGTTTATGTCTTTCACGGCCTGGCGCAGTTCCTGCATCATAATTACAAAATGAGATACCTAACCATGGGAATACGGATCGGATGTGCAAGGAAAGAAATGTCCGCTTACCCAGCTTCGAGGATTGTTCACAGAAAATCCGTTCAATGGACTGGCGCGGAGAAAATCCTCCTCTTCTCCCTTGTACAGCACGGACAAGATCTTCACCAGATCGGCGACCAATCCTGGCCCCTTAGGGCCATGACGGGTGGCATCGTCCTCCCCGTTGAAATCCCACATGGGGTGGCCCCTATATTGGAGCGGCTGCACCCCCCGCATAATACATGTGGCCATGACACCGATCATGGTCAGTCCGGAATGAGCTAACAATCTTATTCGGCTCATCAGGTAAAGGACGTCCCTATCGTCTTCCCTCTGGGGGCTTCGCGGACGCCAACTTAGGCGTTTCTTCAAAGGAGCATTGCTGAACTCCAGGAGGCCGATCCGAACAGGATCCGGCAGCGGGACGTCTTCTATATAAAACCATTCTGAAGGCCAGTCTTCGGACGCCTTCTTTGGGGTTCCAGATAGATATCCGGTCCCGGTGATGCGCCACAGCTCGGCTCCGCCCACTTGATATATTGACCCCTCATGAGAACGGGGTACGAGGCAGAATAATCTCTTCCACGGCGCAAAATGAGCCTCGATGCCCAAGAACAGTTCGCAAAGGGCCACGAAGCCCGCGATGTGCAAAATGGAGGCAGGCGTAAGGTGGTGCAGCTGGAGGCCGTAGAACTCCAAGAGCCCCCGGAGAAACGGATGAATTGGAAATCCGAGTCCTCTTATTAGTTAAGAGATAAAGCATACCCACTCTCCTTTGGAGGGGTCGAGGACGCTCTCCGCTTGCTTTCCGCCCTTATAGGTGGCGAGTCCGGCTCGAACCGGAACCATGAAGGCCGGGGGGAGAAATCCCTTGGTTTGGAGTGTCACTAGCTCGCTATGCGGGACTGAGCATCTCTCCCAATCCCCAGGCTGAAGGCTGGGAGTGCGAGAGGAGGAGCCGCGTCGACTGTCCATGATGGAATGGATTTTTGTCAGAGGCGCTCCGATGAATGATCATAGAGGGAGGATGGTGTGACTCGGATCTAGATCCTCGTCTATTTTACAGATGGCTCATTTGTGTGGCTAGGGGGATAAGTGTAAAAATACCCTGGCTTTTCGCATTCATTCAACACGTGGAAGATGGCCATTATTGGGCGTGGAAGCCAAGGAGCGCAGCATTTATCAGAAGCCGGACACTATTCGAGAAGTATATGGAATTTGGAGAAGAACCCGCCTCGCAATGCCGAAGACAATCTATGCGCCGGACTCATCGTCATTGAAGCCTGGTTCGGGGGCTACCGAGGAGTCCCGGATTAGGGGTGTCCGGATAGCCGAACTATCACCGTTGGCGGACTCTGGACTATGAAGATACAAGATTGAAGACTTCGTCCGTGTCCGGATGGGACTTTCCTTGGCGTGGAAGGCAAGCTTGGCGATACGGATATGTAGATCTCCTACCATTGTAACCGACTGTGTAACCCTAACCCTATCCGGTGTCTATATAAACCGGATGGTTTTAGTCCCAGAGGACGAACAACAATCATACCATAGGCTAGCTTCTAGGGTTTAGCCTCTCCGATCTCGTGTGGTAGATCTACTCTTGTACTACCCATATCATCAATATCAATCAAGCAGGAGTAGGGTTTTACCTCCATCGAGAGGGCCCGAACCTGGTAAAAACATCGTGTCCCTTGTCTCCTGTTACCATCCGCCTAGACGCACAGTTCGGGACCCCCTACCCGAGATCCGCCGGTTTTGACACCGACAGAGACCAACAAGGATGTGTCACTATCCTGAACCTTATCTGCATTACTTCCTTTACCATTTCTTAATAAGGCACTCTTCCCCAATATTGCATCACAAGATTCTAAAAGAAGAAGCAAGCAGACACATAACAGGTTTAGCATGTACTAGTATATGAAACTCATTTCGATGAACCAGTTCATTAGTAAGGTGGACAGGATTAAACTACCAAGTCTTCTATTGCCCAAGTACTAGTACATCATAAAAACATCAAACAAACATATATCTATGTCCTATGGTCTTTGCATTGTCTTGCCAAATCAAAATAGAGACACGGTTCAAATCATATCAGTTCAAGACAAAGCAGCAGTGAAAGAATACAAAGCGTGGGAAACTACACGGCACAACAAGATTTCAGATGGATACCACGGGTCTACATGTACAACAACACTATTGGCTCTGTTGCGATGCTAGTAATGTGTCACGCCCAATATGCGACCCTATCCAAAAGGAACTCGAAGGTCCCACAAAGGATAGACCCGCATATTGAAATGCTTTTGCAAGGTGGATATCATTACATCAACATTACATAATAGATGGGGATACATATATAAGGCATACAATGTCACACGAATACAACAATACATCATCCATAAGATCAACAACCGACTACGGATGAAACACAAACAGAAACTCAAACGACATCCACCCTGCTAGCCCAGGCTGCCGACCTGGAACCTATCCCCTGATCGAAGAAGAAGCAGAAGAAGAACTCCAAACAAGCAAACATCGCTCTCGCGTCATGATCATCGCGAAACCTGTACCGCAACTGTTGTTGTAGTAAATCGTGAGCCACGAGGACTCAACAATCCCATTACCATGGGTATCAAGACTAGCAAGGCTTAATGGGAAAGGAAGGGGTAAAGTGGTGAGGTTGCAGCAGCGACTAAGCATATATAGTGGCTAACATACGCAAATGAGAGCGAGAAGAGAAACAAAGGAACGGTCGACAACTAGTAATGATCAAGAAGTGATCACGAACTCCTACTTCGAGACATAACCCGAAACCGTGTTCTCCTCTCGATCCACCCGAAAAGAGACCATCACAGTTACGCTACGGTTGGTGTATTTTACAAGAGTTTACTTCAAGTTTACTACAACCGGATATTAACAAATTCCCATCGCCACATAACCGCGGGCACGGCTCTCGAAAGTTTAAACCCTGCAGGGTGTCCCAACTTAGCCCATGATAAGCTCTCGCGATCAACGAAGGATATTCCTTCTCCCCGGAAGACCCGATCAGTCTCTAATCCGGCTACAAGACATTTCGACATTAATAAAACAAGACCAGCAAAGCCGCCCGATGCGCCGACAATCCCGATAGGAGCTGCACATATCTCGTTCTCAGGGCAACACCGGATAAGTCAAGCTACGAGTAAAACCAGACCTCGAGTTTCCCCGAGGGGGCCCCGCAGGCTGCTCGGTTCGGGCCAACACTTAGACAAGCATTGGCCCGGGGGGGGGGGCTAAATAAAGATGACCCTTGGATTAATTGCTCCCAAGGGAAAGTAGGTGGTGGTGAGGCAAATGGTAAAACCAAGGTTGGGCCTTGCTGGAGGAGTCTTATTCAAAGCGAACTGTCAAGGGGGTCCCATAAATAACCCAACCGCGTTAGGGACGCAAAATCCGGGAACATAATACCGATATGATGGAAACTAGGGCGGCAAGACTGGAACAAAACACCAGGCATAAGGCCGAGCCTTCCACCCTTTACCAAATATATAGATGCATTAATAATATAAGAGATATTGTGATATCCCAACATAAACATAATCCAATATGGAGTAATCTTCATCATCACCGCACCTAACAACGCTATAAGAGGGCTGAGCAAAGCGGTAACATAGCCAAGCAATGGTTTGCTAGGAAGGGTGACAAAGGTTATAGGTTCATGGCAATTTGGGAGGCTTGAGCATCAAGTGATAGGTAGCGCAGCATAGCGAAAGAACGAAGCAACTAGCATAGCAATGATAGTAATGAGATCCAAGGTGACGGTCATCTTGCCTGAAATCCCGCTAGGAAGAAGAATGAGTCCATGAAGAAGATGAATCCATGAAGACGAACCAAGCGTAGACGAACGAATCCTCACGCTCGCAACGAAACGGGAACTATCGAGAGAAGCACACAACAAGGTAAACACACCACACATGAACAAGGCATGATACTCAAACAAGTATGATGCATGGCAATGCTACATGAAACTACTCATGGCAAGAGATGATGCAAACAAGAGCAGCACATCAAAGCAAGTTTAAATGAGGCCGGAAACAAGATAGAACAATTCCGGTAAGTCCTCATATGCAAATTTCGAAATTGGTCCAGATCTGAATAAACCTTATGTTCAAGTTGTTAAACAGCAAGTTAAGATGCACCACGATGATCTACATGAAATTCTAGTCAAGTTACATATAAAGTTCATTAAATTCGGAGCTACGACCTAGAAGATATGAGCAAAACAAAATAAGCATGGCATTGATACAAAATGCATCAAAACATCACGCAAACACCTCAAAACAAGGATGCAACACGATAATATGAAACTACATGCAAAATCAAGCAAGTTTCATATAGAGCACACTCAAAACGGAGCAACAGTTCAACACATACACCCTATACAAGTCATGACAACAATCTGTCCAAAACAACAACTAGGCATATTGCAAGCATCAAAACACTATGCTACAACATCTCAACGTAAAAACAAAAGGCATGGGCATGAAGTACAGGTAAAACATGACAAAACATGAACACTGAGCTATCTCCAGAAATCACTAGAACATGCTCAAAATGACATGGCAAAATTGCAAATACTAACAGTTTCAGACTTTGCAGAAATAACATCAGGTTGCAATGTTTAGAGCTATGAAACAACATGCTAAAGGAACTTATCATGGCAAACAAAGGCATGGCATGAATCTACTAATTGCATAGAACAAAAGTTCTTTACTGACTATGAGCCAAAAGGGCACAGAAAATATGATGGCACCCATGTAAACATGGCAAATGATATGACAGCTTCATACATGGCAGGAACAACAATAAGTAGACAAGTTGGTGAGCTTGAACCACTCACCACAGAGCAATACATGGCACGGAAAGGAAACTCACTGTAAGAAGACATGTTTATGAAGCTTAGAATGACAAGAGAAAGTTCATAGAGTGCATGGATCACTGGCAAAGCTCATGGCAAAACTGAACTTAAAGTTAACAGGCTGACAGCAACATTGTTTAGCAACTTTGAGAGCAAGATTACAACAAGTTTCGGCAGACTATAATTGCAACAAAGGGCATGGATGGATAGATCAAGACATGTATAACAAAACATCCTTAGTGGACATCTCTAGATTATGCATAGAATGACTTGTAGCAGCAGGTTTACATAGTATCATAATATAACAGAATCAGCCTAGCAAAACAGCAACAGCAAGTACCCTACTTAACAAGCTCGATGCACTCACTACAAGACCCACAAAAATCCATGGATGGCACCACTGTGAAGATCGCATGACATAGCACAGAACACATGTAGAGCTCATGCTCATATGATGCACACATCAAATGCAACAAAAATGACAAATCATCAAGTTATAACAGTTTCAGCAGGTTAACATCATATAGCACTCTTGGAACGAAGATTCAGGCATCAAGATGAACTCAAATGAACATGACACAATGTAAAGAAATGAAGAACTCATTGAGGCGAACAATTTGACATATTACATGCACAAAACAGAGAAGTCTGCACAGAGTTATGATGCGATGAACATGGCATGATTTTCGGGGTCAACCTTCGTGGACTGGATCTGGATCCGGATCGGGCGCGGATCGAGGCGGGGCCGGGCTCGCCGGAGCAAGGCGCCGGAGGAGACGGGGAGGAGTCGCCGAAGGGCAGGGGAGGCCGGATCCGGCGCGGAGGAGGCCGGAGAGGCCGGGGACGACGACGCGAGGCCGGGCGGCGCTGTCCCGGGCGGAGCGAGGCGGGCGGCGGCGCTCGGAGGAGTTTCAGCGATGCCGGGTGGCCGGAGAGCGGCGGGCGGAGCCGGGCGCCGGTGGCGGCGGATGCAGGAGGCGGCGCGGGCGACGGAGAGACGGGCGCTGGGCTCAAGGGCGGGCCGCGCTGGCCGGGCGGCGCGACGGCGGCGGAGCGCCACGTGGTGAGGCAGGATTGGTCGGGGCGACGGGCGGACGTGTCCGGCTGCGGCCGGACGTGTCCGGTGGCGGCGGGGAGGATTAGGCTAGGGTTTGGACCCGAATTTGGACGGGGGGAGGCATATTTATATGTAGAGGGAGCTAGGAGAGTCCAAATGAGGAGCGGTTTTAGGCCACGCGATCGTGATCGAACGACCGAGAGCATGGAGGGGGGTTTGCTGGGTTTTGGGCCGCTTAGGAAGGGGTGTTGGGCTGCACACAAAAGAGGCTTTACGGTTACCCGGTTAACCGTTGGAGTATCAAACGACCTCCAAATGAACCGAAACTTGACAGGCGGTCTACCGGTGCTATACCAAGGCCGCTTGACAAACCTCGGTCCATTCCGAGACCGTTTAACACCCGCACACGAAAAGAGGCAAAAGGGGGCGTCGGGAGACATAGGAGTGCAGGATTGCAAAACAGACAACGGGGAAAATGCCCGGATGCATGAGACTAACACGTATGCAAATGCGATGCACATGACGACATGATATGAAATGCAGATGATGACATGGCAAAGTGCAACACGCAAGCATAAGACATGGCAAGGACGGCAAATAACTGATGGACACCTGGCGCATCGAATCCGGGGCGTTACATAATGTGCATGATATGAGAAGTCAACTGTATACACAATTGAAATTGAAATCAACAGAACTATTGATAAGAGCAAGCCTGTTAAAGAAACATGCGTGAACATACCTGCTGTGCCATTGGAGTTTCGATTGGATCCTTCAATTTAAAAATAAGTTTGTATGAGTAAATACAGAGATACAAGAGCAAAGCAGTATGCACGAGAGCAATCATAGTTAAAAAAGGCGCTCCTAAGCGAGCGCTTAAGCGCGCCTAGGCTCTAGGCGTTGGCGAAATGCATTGTGCATAACTACGCTTAATCTGTGCATAACTGCGCATAAGCATGCGCTTTGGTCAGTAAAGCGCAAGGCGGTGGCAAAACGCACAATTAATGCCTAGCGCTTTTTTGAACTATGATAGCAATGGAATCTTAAATTAGAAAAGTTGTTCTTCAGGTTTAGGCACTCTTTCTACATGAACAAAGTACAGTAAGACGCAAGAATATAGTACTTAAAAACAGAAAATGACCTCATAGACCTTACCACATTCTTGGTTCGGGACCAGTACAGAACAAGGCGTTCCTACCATCGCCCAAAGAATGTATCTCAGGAGAACGTAAGGGAATTTGATGAGTTTCTTTGCCGGTGAAGTACGCTTTCTTCAGGTAATCCGACATCGCCACCAAGCATTCTTGAAGATAGCAGGTATTAGCACAGGTTACCTCATCCTGAGTTTCCAAATCGGTCCTTCTCTATAGAGAAAAATGAGAAAATTTGTTGTATTATAACCATCATGGAGGTAGGATGTATGGGACGAAGCAAAGTAATTGCCGTGAATAACATTACTTACACATAACTCCTAGACAAACACCTGCAACTGGCATTTTCCTTCATCTTCGATAATATTTCCAATATGGGAAGATACGCATACGATTTAACAACATCAAATGCGATAGATGCTAAACTACGACTAGATGGTTGTGCTTCCTCCACAGGAATAGGCGTACTAACTGGTGGAGTTGGGGTTCACCGTGGTAGTAATAGCCCTTTGGGCACTGGAGCTGCCTTACTAACTGCTCTTGTTTGGGAGCTCTGTGGTGGAGATGGTGTAGTGTCAACAGGAACTGGGTTACTATCTGTTGGGGTTGGGGTTAGATTGGGTGAAGCTGGTTCTCTATCCATCACAGTAGGGGTACAATCTGCGAGAGTTTGGGTTATGTGTGGTAGGGCTGGTTCTCATCCATGTACAACCGGGGTGCTATCTCCACCAAGAGGTAGCACTGTTTTATTTGAAGACCGTGTTTTTAGTCCGCTAGATGCTGGCATCACCCGCTCCAATTCAAATGGCTGATAAACAGGAAACATAGTTGAATGTACATACATTGTATGAGAGACAGATGCACTAGAGAGTGTGGAAAAAACAGGGCATGAAATAGTTAACATGTATATTGTTTAATAAAACGGATAGCATGACATAATTTCACATATATGATGTCTATCTAAACTAAATAGCCTAGCATAACATAATTCTAAGATATGATGAATAACTAAACATGATCGCATGACATAATTCACCTACATGTTATCTAAGTAATCAGGATCGCATCATTTAATTCACATATGTGATTTATATGCTAAATAGAGTACATTCGATATGATGTCTGAACTAAAAACATGGTGTTCAAAATTGTGTATATGATGTCTAAACTATGCAATGCAAGACACCGTACGCATGATATGAGCAGTATAACCGTGCCAAGTTAGAGCATACACCTCAGTGGGGGAATAGGACTGGTCATTTGTCTCTGAATCCATCTCTGAAGAGCTATCGGGACCCAACAAGAGATCTGCTTCGGCTGTAGCACCGCTCGCTCAAGGCCTTGTTTTCACTCCAGATTTTTCCATCTCCCACCCAAATGGTTGATTCACATGAAGAGTAGTTTAATGTACAAACATTGTCGACAAATGGAAATGTAATGAAGAAAAGGATGGGAAAGATATCATTCAAATATATGATGCCTGGTTAAACAGGATGACATTGCACATTTCACATATATTATGGCTGGCTAAAAGACATGAGACTGCATAATTCCCATATATGATATAGAAACTAAACAGGTGGCATTACAGAACATGTCTAAGCTAAGCAGATAACATATATGATGTCAAAAGTAGGCACTGCAAGGCAACATACGCATGATATGACTAACATCATCATGCCAAGGTAGAGCAAACACCTTGGGGGGTAAATAGGAGTGGTCAGCGGCGTCTGAATCTGCCTCAGAACAAATATCTTACTCTGGATTACAATCTGGAGATGGTGGGGAGGGTTTGCCATTGAACCCACCATGGAGCGATGTCTGCATGACATTGTATTGCCGCAAAAAATTCTTCTCTTTTTCTCTACATGTTCAGCATGACTATGTACAATATTTGACATCCATATGAAAAAATATGGTGAGATCATGTAAGGAGAGCATGCAGAAATTTAGAGTGATGGTAACAACCAGTGAATGGATCCAAAAATAATGATAGCAGGCTGATGATTGCTTTAAATTAATAAAAAGACAGATGATGATTGCTTTACTATTTGTTTTCCACCCAAGATGAACAACATAGGTATACCCTAGGTGAACTAGATATTAGACAGACATACTATTCATTACTGCCTCGATATGTGCCCCACAACTAATTTAGAACTCAAGTTTGAACATTAATTTGGACCTGACTTGGGAGTCCAAGAGCTGAACATGACGATAAAGTAGCACGTAAGTTTAAGAAATGCATAACATAAGCAGAAACAAAAGAGTGCGACCTCTCTTGTGGAACTGTGTACTCCTCAGGTTCATCTGCTGAGTCGATGATGGTGATGCCGTTGCAGTGGGTGCCGGCGGCAGGGAAGGAGATCTGAGGCGGCAAAAGACGGTCAGGATTCATGATGTCTTTTTTGGTGGATTCTTTTGTCGATGGAGCAGCTCAGGTGAGGTGGATGACGTCGCGGCAGGATCAGGACAAACCACACAAAGTTCCCTTCGACACGTACCTGTAACTGAAGTAATTCTGTAAGGGCTCATTTGGCTTGCATGATTCTTAAAACGCAGGGATAGGAAAAACACCGGAATAGGATAGGAAAATGCACATGGTAAACAGAGCATTTGTAAACACAGGATTTCTGTCAACTTGGGTGTTTGGTTTATAGGAATTGGAAGAGCAGAGGAATGCAAAGAAACATGGCCAAAATAAAGTGAAACCATATGAAAGCGTGTACAGTTAGAATGTTATTCTGGCACTAATGCACTTGGTCTTGTTTTCATGCGTAGGATTTTGAAAAGTAGGTCAAGGTGGATGTTTTGCTACATTCCTTTCAACAAAATGCATGAATAATTGAATAGTAGAGTGCCATTGGAAAATTCTCTATTGCTATGTTTTTCCGTTGAACCAAAATAGCCCTAATGGATCGACGTGAATGTATAGTAATAAGTGATGCAACAAGTGTACAACCTTTTTTCCGTAGCCGTGTCGACCTCGGCATCATTGGGTTGGTCATTTGCCAAGCAGTTGAGGCAAGAGGTGGCTGTCGGAGGTGTGGAGGAAGATCTCGAGGAATCAGACGGCGGCGTCGAGCCTTTGCTCTATTGTGATGGATCGATTACGTCGTTGGAGCAGCTCCGGTGAGGCGTAAGACGTCAAGGCTGAAGCAAAGACAAGATGACATCGTCAATCTCAAGTGGGATTCTAATAGCATCTCCAATAGATGATGTAAAATGGATGTAAAATTAACATCACCAAAAACCACCGACTACAACAGATGAGGTAAAAATTGTTGACTCTGAACTTAACTGTCGAAACTGAAATTTACTATGGAATCTGAATGCTACTGTCGAAACTGAACGCAATGGTAGCAGAGAGGCACTTGAAATGTAGTTTAGGGAGGGCCCGCAGTTCAGCTTCAACCTGCACCCCCTGAGCCGCCAGCCACCACCGGCCGAACCGCCGGCCCCAGCGCCGCCTCGCCGCCCCGAAACAACTCGCCACCGCCGCCCTGGCCAGCCCTCTAGGCCCCCCGCCCCCACCCTGAACCCTAAGATAGATAGTGGGGTACCTCTCTGGCGAGCCCCGGTCCCCACTGCGGGTGTTTCTTCCTTAACTCCGGCGAGCCCCCCCAACCCCTGAAAATCGACTGACCCAAAAGTCCATTCAGTCGACAGAAGTGTGGCTTAATCGGAGCAGAGCAAAGAAGACGAGCGAGGGGAGAACAGCAGAAGAACTGGGCGAAGGAAGGAAGCGAGCGAGAGCCGGAGCAGCAGCAGCAGATCCGGCTGGTATGGACGCTGCCGCCGAAGGGGCCTCGCACTGGGGGAGAGCCACCGTGGAGATGTCGCCTGTGGCGCCGGCTTCAAGGTAGCCGCTCCATGGGGATGCGGGATGGAGCACCGTCAGCGCCGGGAGGTTGAGTTAAGGAGAAGGTGTGATGCGATGAGTGTACAACTTCTTTGGTGGCGCCAAGTAGGCCTCGGCTTCGTCCGAGGAGTCGGTGAGGATCCTGCGGTTCCGGTGGAGCAGGTTAAGGCGGCGCTGTGGGTATGGAGCAGCCGCGATAGACAAGGCGATCGTCGGAGAAGCTCCTTGGAGGTGGAGGACGGGGCGGCTGAACCGGCGGGACGGCGAGATGGACGACGGATCCTCATCCGGGGAGGTGGATGAGGGACGTCGAGCTGTTGCGGTGGACGACGTCGTCTGGGAAGAGGCTCCGGCTGGGTAGCGGTGACGTGGCGGATGGAGGAGGGTGGGGTTTCGCGGCTGGAGCGGAGAGGTTATGGCGGCCTGGGATTTTGAATGGCGAAAAGGGGGCGATGGGAGGGGGTGAAGCATGACTTAGGGACGCGCTTGTCCAAAATGTAGGGTGTGTTACAAAAGTACCCCCCACCGATTTGAACTAGCGGCCCTTTTGGCTCAGGGTTAGAAGGGGGATTTCACGTGTCAGGATTTGGCAGCTGGAGGGAGTTTTCGCGCGCGTTGTAATTTCGGGATAGCAAGACGCGGGTTGTGAAGGCGCCAGTTTTGGGAGCATGATATCTGAATTTTCGGGATATAACAAGACGCGGGTTGAATTTTAGGGACAAGCCTAACGTGTAGTAATATTGTACTTGTACGTACCAAATCAATTCGCACTTCCCTCAACCAAAAAGAAAACGAAAAAAAATAAAACTATTCACACCACACAAAGAGAGAGCCTTGCCCCGTTTTACTATACAAATGCTATTCAAAGCTACTCCCTCCTTCCATCTATATAGGGCATAATGCGTTTTTCGATGCTAATTTTGACCAAATATTAGAGCAATGATATATGACATGCAACTTACACAAAGCACACCGTTAACTTCGTCTATGAAAGGTTCTTTCAATGATATAATTTTCACATTGTGCATGTCATGTACTATTAATCTTGTCAATAGGCAAAGGTGGTCTTAAAAATCTCATTACGCCCTATATAGACGGAAGGAGGGAGTATGAATCCATGTTATGTCTGATTAAATTTTTTCGCTTGCTGTATAATGCATGTAACCTACTCATGCCAACATTTTAGTGCATTCCAAATGTCTATACTACCGCTGCAATTCGAACTAAATTTGAATTTGTTTCTCTATTTCAATAAGAATCTACAATCATGATTGTTGCCAACTTCAACCATCATTCGTGTATTACCTTAATAACACACCACATGATTGCTATAGAGATAGATAAGAACTATGTGTACTACATGAACTCGAATTCTATTTTTTGAATACACTTGATGTTGATTCCAAATAATAGTACATTTGATGTACTAACTATATATTCATAATCTAAACCATGTTCCATACGTACACCATGTTTATCACACAAAGTATAGTGCCCTGCCCCCTACATTATGACAAGTATTTAGACCTGAGTTGCAAAAGCCACACATTAGCCCGAATTATAATCAATGTTCTACATTATGATATCTTCTTCAAGTATCCGTATCTACTTTTTTATAATGAATTATGATCTTTGTTCGTCTTTTACACCTTCACGATCCTCTTCTATCTGTAGCTAGCTAGTGCTAACTTTCTATCGTGCATGCACATGCCCGCCCCCTCACACACCCTTAGCGTCCCCTCCATCAGGCACGCTCATTATTTCTCTTTAGGTCGTCCACCAGCAGTGTGTGTAGGCCCTCGGCTCCTTCTTTCTGGCACACACCGGTCGATATACCTCTCTAGCCAAGTGTGCCTACAACAAACACATATATACTTCCCCTCTTCCCTTCTCGCCGTCCATGCCCCCATATGTCCAATACGATTCCACGCAGGTGCACACTCCCGCCCCTCTTTTCATTAATCACATGCTCGCACACTCCTCCCCCTCGACATGGTAGGCCTCTCGCACCACCTCCTAGCCACACCCTCTCCCCATGTCTGCCTCTCCGGACCTTATTTGCTTCTAACACATGCAGGCGTGTATATGAACTGATCTCCCTACATATAGCTGTGTCGACTATAATTCGTTTTCACCAAGCACCGATACACTTACCTCGCTAGTTATGTCTCTCCTTTTCTCAGACACACGAAGGTTGATCTTCCTATGTAGTTACGCATGCTTACCATAACCATATCTTCTCCCCTATCATCCTTGAATACCTCCCGACCCGTCTCTCACACGCACGTGCATAGACAGACAGACATCCCCCGCCCTCCCTTATTGATATTGCACTCATACCCTCCGTTTGTCAAGAAGGCCTCTCCCACCATTTGTGAGACGCCACTCCACCACCAACCCTCCGGCGCTCTACCTTTGTCTTTTCCCCAACCTTATTCCTCTGCTACACATATCCATGGATGTCGATCGATCTCCCTCAATACATAGCTAGGTGTCTCTCCTTCCCCACACATATACTAGTCGACCGGTCTCTACCCACACACACACACCGATAGTCGAACGTTGTAGGTAGGTATCCATGCCACGGAGAAGAACTGCACCTCTGCCCTCTCAAATTCCAGTAGGCCAGCCGCCCTGTATCTTTGACGTGGGCAAACACAAATTCGATGGCACTCTTTATCGATCACGCAGCCACACACTTCATCCCTGTTTTCAATTCTATCGATATCTCACGTCCATGACTCTGTTTCACACACATTGCATATGTTACGTTTTTCTGATTGAGATACCATCAACACATTGCCTCTGTTTTGCATAAACCATCTCTCTCACACCCACCCACGTACGTACCTGCACCTAAAGAAGAAGTGCACGCAAGACGCACGTACTCACGCCTCATTCCCGGCCACACCCGCGCGCGTACACGGTGGAGTTCGTTTGCATTTAAAAGGCAGCCCATGTGATAATTTGACGCGTGTAGCGGTTGTTTACTCGAAGGAGGGTCGGGTACCACACCTAAAATATAAAACGATTGCCGTGGGGAAAATGGAAAAATGGGTTTGTCACTCATCACACGATTTCACACAAGGCCACCATGGCCTCTCTCTCTCAGCGTTGGTTAGTGATCCGGCCGCATCCCGTCCGCCGGCGGAAAGGGAGGATGTGCATCGTCTCTCTGTTCGACGGCGTTGAGGCAGCTTGCCCGATTTGCGGTACCCGTCGTTCTCTCTGACCAAGCTCCGGCGCGGTAGGGCCTTCTCCACTTGCTCGCTGCCGCAGTATGGGTAGATCCCGGCCGCCAGCGCCCTCCTAGTAACATCCCGACGACCCTCAGGTACAGCTTCCTCCGGCCTTGCTCCACTGCCCATCTTCCCATGTTGCTGCATGTGGATCTTCTTTAGTTGTTTGCTTAAATCATATCTCGGCCGGCGTACTTTCCATCTTGCAATCCCGTCCTCAAACCATTTTTGATAAACCACCATGTGCTATCTTTCCCTTTTTACATGGAACATGCTTCTTTTTTGTCGGCGTATGTGTCTTCAACTCGTGTTATTGGGAAGTAATTGTTTCCTTTCGACCTCCTTTTGCAAACAGGGCTATCCATTTTCACCTCGTTCCTATTGCGACCTTTTGGTGAACTGCACAAATCACTTTTCTGAAGAGTGTTTTATGCAGTTCCGCCAAAATGTCACAAGGGCAACGTTTTTACATTTCTGTGGGACTGGGAAAGGGAGATTGGTTTTGCTATCCTCCTCATCCAACTCCGTGCCTAATCTTTCTCCAACAAGAAGTTAGTCCTAAAGAGAGATCATAGAGGTGATCGGCTTCTATTTATGTGTGTTATGTTACATCATCTAGTTCCACTATTATTGTAATCACAATCGACCGGATATCTTTGCAAACAGGGATGGTCCGCTCGATTTTAGTGGAGCTACACAAAATGATCGGATTGTGGTGTCCTTCATACACCTCTTTTTTGGCTACAGAGCTGGGTGAAACTAGCTGCCAAGCAATGAACACTGTGCCAAGGAAATGGAGCCATGCCTACGAACAGCATCGAATAATTATATATTTTTTCTTTATTTGTACACCTTCTCACAACTTTGTCTTTAGTTGTGATGTGAATATTGGCGCTGATCTGCGAACCATTGAGATGAATTAGCCATGGTAGTTTCATTTGTATTTGATGGAATGTTGTAACGAGATAATCTCGAGGCAAGACACATGAATCCCTAGTTGAAACCTTTTTTTCCTTGGGAACCGAAGTTGAAACCTTCATAGCATCACAGTACAATTTCATCAAAATTATGCGTACATATAAACAAATCCTGAAGGATTGATTGCAATGCCAGAAACAATTCAACTTCGTTTCGCCGACATGTTGGACATCCTTCATCCGGCTCCACCTGCCATGCAGCAATATTGAGTGGACAACACAACTTCAGGGAAAGATTCACCCCAGTCGTTGCGCATGATAGTAATGACTAGTGAGCAGTCAAATCACAGAGCCCCACCTTTGCCACAAAGAAGTTGCTCGGACGAAGCAACCATCATTTCTCTGTTCCTTGAATCTGCTGGTACTCCCATATTCCCACAGTAATAAGTTGCTCAGGCGAATCAACCATCACTATATCCGCTCACGTGTGATGACCACAGGAGCTATCCATTCAGATTGCATGTTAAAAAAATAAAGGTCGATAACTAATGCGGCAAACTTTCAAAAAAAAACTAATGCGGCACCTCGGGCCAACGCGGCTAGATCGCATTTTGCATGAGAAATTACACACCATGTTTCGTTGACATGTGGTCCCGTTCCAACATATCAGTGAGACGACGGCGAGTAGTAGGAGTATTTCCGAACCGACGTGTAGGTCGGGGCGCCCCTTCGTGAACTGTGGCAAACTGGCAACCGTCCACCGACTCTTCACCTTTCCCTCTCGATTTGGAACTGTTGTCGCACGCTCTTCCTCTCCCTCCTCCATAATTGTACGTGCGTTGCAACCGGTTATCGGATGAGGCCAATCAACAATAGTACTCCCTCCATTCCTAAATGTAAGTCTTTGTAGAGATTTCACTATGAACCATATACGGATGTATATAGATGCATATTAAGTGTAGATTAATTCATTTTGCTCTGTATGTAGTCCACCTAGTGAAATCTCTACAAAGACTTATATTTAGGAACGGAGGAAGTAGTACACTATTTGTACTAGCTTCACATGCTTCGTGTGTCGTGCGGGTGTTTTTGCTGTAGCCATATTGTACTACGTAACCAGCACCTCGAATCCTCGATACTAGTACTATATAGTAAGTAGTAGGAGTAGTAGGGTGGCATGGGCCAGAACAAGCATTCACGTCCAGGAGCACGGCACACGCCACCAGCACGACTTCCATCTGACACCATATTTCTTGGAGTCTGTGCTAGAGCAATCTCTTCAACCTCATCGTGTCGGTGTACGAAAAGAGGGGTGCATATTTCGTACCCCTATAACTGTGCACGGGCAGTCTGAGTCACGGGCACTACCGCACTGAGCAAGGCAAGGGAGGTGAGCCAAGGTAGGGCTGAAGCCCGAAAGAAGCAGAATGACGCCAAGACCACAAAGAGCAAGGGGACGAAGCGGACCCCCCGGCAAGATCCTTGCCGGGGAGCGGTCCTAGCAGACCTAACAAGACCCTTGCCGGGGCAGCACGCCCCACGCCCACGGAGCGAGTCACCCTTGAGTCCATTACCCCCATGGGGCAAGGATTCGGGTGACATCCCCGTGGTGGCATGCAGATCTTTGTGAAGACATTCAAGATCAGATGCACATTATAAAAGATGGCGACCCTTGGCGGGATCCCAACCAAGGACAACCACAAGGCCCCCGGCAAGAGCCTTGCCGGGGATGACAGCAGGCGCCGCGGCAAGACCCTTGCCGGGGCCCCGGCAAGGCCCTTGCCGTGAACACCCGCGGGGCCACCATCAGGCCCACACCAGTCCAACCCTCGCCACCGTTCGCATTCAGCTGCCGACCCAACCAGTTGGGCAGGCGCCTATGTGGCGGCAAGCGGATCCTCGTGGAGACCCACCGTTGCGCCACCTCAGCTGCCTGCCTGCCTACATGGCACCACGGGCGCTGCTGGTAGGGGCGCATGTCAACACGAGGAGGACCGGCGACGGACGAGACATGGCTCTCCCCCGTCCCCGATAAAGCAAGGACACCTAAGCACAGCGCATTAAATGCGCCTTGTCATATAATGCGAGGGATAAACTCGCATCACTGTACCTTATCCACCTCCTGTGTGCCACTGTGGCAACCCCTTTCTCTATAAAAGGAGGCCCAAGGCGACCAGGAGGGGGATTCGGCTTTTTGGAGCTCCTCACGCCCCATAGCTAGTTCAAGAACACAGATAAACAAGCCACCAAAACAGGAGTAGGTTTTACGCATCCTCGCGGCCCGAACCTGGATAAAGAACTCGCGTGCTATCTGTTTGATCCGCTCTTCTCACGACCCCGCGCCCCGCAACCGTAGTAGGGATTCTTGTGATCCCATAGGTGTCGTCCTTGCACCGACATCTTTGGCGCGCCAGGTAGGGGGCGCAGTTGTGAGAATCGACTCTAGCAGTTAGTTCGACGCCTTTTCATCGTCATGGCGCCCAAGAAGAAGACGGCGGTGGCGGTTGACCCGTAGGGGGCCCAGCATCCCGCCCCGACGCGGGCGAGCAGCGGACCGGTCGTAGAAAGGACCCGTGGCATTGTTCGCGAGCACCAACGCCGTCCCAGCAGCCGAAGTTTGGGAGGCGGGGATGTTCATGCGCCTGGTGACAGGCCGCACGCTGCCAAATCCAAGGACGGAGCCAGGCCCTCCGCGGGTGGCGCGGGGCCTTCCAAGACCGCTGCTACTCCGCCCGAAGGCGACGTGAGGGCTTCCAAGACTACCACGCCGGCGCCGACGGCGCGCTCCTCTCAAGCGGCGCGCGACGAACGGCGTAATCACGCTGAAGACCCCGGGCGTCGCCGCGGGAAAAGCCTCGAGCGCCACTCCCGGGATGTAGAAGACCTGCCCGCTCGCCGAGGCGCTGGTGGAGATGGCATGCGACCGCGGGGTCGTGATAGAGCGCCTTCTGACGTGGTCAGAAGTCGAGGCGCATCGTGATCCATGCAGGTTTCGCTGCCACCGACACCAGCAGAAGCCCTGGCGCGCGCATAGTTGCTCCTCGACTTTCCTCCCACTACAGGGAAACTCGATGAATGGAGAGCCACTATCCAAAGCCTTGTTGTGGCGGCCAACAAAGATGACCCAAGTCCGGTGGATCCCCCAGGTCGATGATCCGACGGAGTCCCGCGTACCAGTGGCAGGAGAGCTGGCAGCACCGCGACCACGGTGCACTCACCGCCTCCTCGCCCGGTACCACGGACGCCGGCCCGTCGCGACGCTATGGGCGACGAAATCTCCATAGCATCGTCCGACCCGCGGGCTCACCGTGACCAGCGCGAGGTTCTTCGGGAACGAGAACATGAAGACGCTCGAACCACCATCGAGCGCCGGCGCGGAGCGTGCCACCAGTCAGACAAGCGAGCAGGGCCATCTGTGAGCCACCCGGCACCGGGGAGCCCTGGAAGCTTACCTTAAAAGGTAGGCTGTCCGGCGTTTACACGTGAGCTGCGGCAGTTCCAGTGGCCCACTCACCGCACCTTAAAACCTGACGTGGGCGAGAAGTACAGCGGCAAGACTCACCCGCCCGAGTTCCTCAGCGTCTACACCATCGCGATGCAGGCCGCCGGAGCTCGCGATGTTAAGCGCATTCCATCAGAACGTGCGTAACCGCAAGATGCGCGAGGAGCTGGCAATGAACAAGGTGAAGGATGTCGCAGAACTCTATGTTCTTGCTGACAGATGTGCCCGAGCTGAAGAGGGAAGGAAGTACCCCGACGAAGATGCCGGCGTTGAAACCGACTCCTCAGATGAGGATATTGCCGTCCCGGCAAAGAAAGGCCGGCGCCACAACAGAGAGCGCAAAGGAAAAGTCGTGCTTGCCGTCGAGGGATCTGATGACACCGGCTCCACCAAGAAAAGCAAGGCGGATGACCCCGGCAAGGAAGTTGCCGGATGTGTCGCCTGCCGGGCCTTGGCGGCTGCCGAGAAGCCAGGAAACTCCGACAAGCGATACTGCAAAACCCATCACACCAAGGGCCCATGCTCTCCAAGATTGCCGACAGGTTGAGCTCCTCGCTGAGAAGCAGAGGGCTGAATATGAGAGGCGGGACAAGGAGAAGGGCCCAGACGGTACTGAGGGGTCCGGCAAGAAGCGCGACGGCCAGGCGGGCCGTCGTGGCAACGATAAGCAACAGGAAAGGCCCGCCCGGGGCCGTGACAGAAAGCCAGAAGACGACGATCACGAAGAGGACGACGAGTCCGGCAGCCAAGAGTTTCAGAAAGCTACAGAGGCCATGTGTGTCGATGGCGGCGCCTCGCTGCATACTTCTCACTGCCGGCTTAAACAGTGGGCGCGAGAGATTATCGCGGCAGAGCCGTCGTTTGATGCCTAGAGGCCGCTGAAGTGGTCCAGCACACCTATCATTTTTGACACTGAGGACCACCCTGATCGCACTACTGCGGTCGGGTGCTTACCATTGTTGGTTTCGCCAACAATACGCAACCTCAAGGTGACAAAGATGCTGGTTGATGGAGGGGCCGGTCTGAACCTGATCTCGCCTGCCATGATCGAGAAGCTGCAAATTCCTGATGGAGACCTCGAAGAGACGGGCACGTTTCAAGGGGTCAACCCGGGAAGAAGCCAACCCAAGGGAATGGTCACGCTACCCGTGACTTTTGGAAGCGACCTAAACTTCAGGACGGAGAGGATCGTGTTCGATGTTGCCAAGATCCCCTTGCCCTACAACGGGATCCTTGGTCGCCCAGCGCTGGCCAAGTTCATGGCAGCATCACACTACGCCTACAACACCCTGAAGATGCTAGGACCTGTGACAATCATCACCATCCCCTCTGATAAGAAAGATGCGCTGATCTGCGCTGATCAACTATACCAGCAAGCGGTTGCAGCAGCTGCCGCCACTAGGACAGTTGCTCCTGCCACTGGGGCCTCGGGGGGGAAGAAGAAGAAGAAGACCAGTGAGACCTCAGGCACCCACTCCGGCAAGCGCACCTCCTCAGAGTGTAGCGCTGCTATCGAGGACGTGCCAGAGAGCTCCACCGGCGGAAACAAGAAGCCCAGGGCCACGCCGCCCGGAACCAAGAAGGTTTACATCAATGAGGGGCACGGGAGGAGCTTTTACCATAAGCTCCACCCTTGACGACAAATAGGAAGACGCTTCGTCACCTTCCTGCGGGCGAGTGTCGATGTGTTTGCATGGCAAGCTTCCGACATCCCCGGCGTTCCCAGGGAGGTGATTGAGCACCACCTTGCTGTCTGCCCTCATGCGCGGCCCGTCAAGCAGAAGGTCAGAAAGCAAGCTTTGGAACGGCAAGAGTTCATCACGGAAGAGATCCGGACACTGGAAGCTGCGGGTTTGGTAAGAGGAGTGCTCCATCCAATATGGTTGGCCAATCCGGTCGTGGTGCGCAAAGCAAATGGGAAGTGGAGGCTGTGTATTGATTACACAGATATCAATAAGGCTTGCCCTAAAGACCCCTTCTCGTTGCCGTGCATCGACCAGATTGTTGACTCCACGGCTGGGTGTGATCTGTTGTCATTCCTCGACGCCTACTCCGGCTACCACTAGATATTCATGACAAGAGAAGACGAGGAGAAAACAGCATTCATCACCCCATGTGGTACGTATTGTTTCATGCGGATGCCTTTCGGGTTGAAGAGTGCTGGTTCGACGTTTGCAAGGGCGGTCCAGATTGGTTTTGAACCCCAGCTCCATAGAAATATGGAAGCTTATATGGATGACATAGTGGTCAAAACCAAGGACAGGGCAACCCTCATACCGGATTTGCAAGAAACATTTGCAAACCTGCGCAAGATCAATCTTGAGCTGAACCCTGAGAAGTGCGTCTTTGGCGTCCCGTCCGGCAAGCTTCTCGGGTTCTCGGTGTCACAGCGTGGGATAGAGGACAATCCGGACAAAATCAAAGCTATAGAGCAGATTGAAGCGCCCAAGCCAATCAAGGATGTGTGTCGGCTTGCTGGTTGCGTTGCCGCCATGGGCAGGTTCATTTCCAAGTCTGTCGAGTGCGCCCTTCCCTTTTTCAAGATCCTGAAGAAGGCGGGCCTGATGGAGTGGATGCCAGAAGCCGAAGCAGCATTACAAGATCTGAAGAAGTACCTCTCCTCCGCACCAATACTAGTTGCGCCTAGGCCACAGGAGCCCGTTGCTGCTATACCTGGCGGCAACAAACCAAGTGGTCAGCGCCGCGCTAGTGGCGCAGAGAGAGGTTGACGACGAGGTTGTGGCAGCAGCAGAGCCCGACACCACCAACGCGGAGACGACACAGCTGGTCGAAGTGCCGCCAAAGAAGAAAATGATGCAGCACCCGGTCTACTTTGTTAGCTCCCTCCTGTAGGGGGCTAGATCAAGGTACTCTGGCGTGTAGAAATTGCTCTTCGGCCTTCTTATGGCCTCGAGGAAGCTGTGTCACTACTTCCAGGCACACGAGATCACTTTCGTCACTCGCCTCCCTCTGCAACGGATATTGCACAATCCGGATGCAACGGGAAGAATTGTGGAATGGGCACTAGAGCTGTCCATCTTTGGCCTCAAGTTTGAAAGTACCTCGACGATTCAGAGTCGAGTCCTAGCGGAGTTCATTGCAGAATGGACTGCAACGCCTGACGAAGAAGCTCAAGAGACTGCTCTCCCTGGCAAGGAGGCAAGTTGTAATTGGGTCATGTACTTTGACGGAGCTTTCTCCTTACAAGGCGCTGGAGCTGGCGTACTGCTAGTCGCGCCTACGGAGAGCACCTCATGTACGTGATCTAGATGCACTTCCCCAGAGAGGCGTCAACAAACAACACAGCAGAGTACGAAGGGCTGCTTGCTGGTCTTAGGATCGCGGCGGACCTCGGAATCAGGAAACTCATCGTCAGGGGAGACTCGCAGCTTGTCGTCAAGCAAGTCAACAAGGACTACTAGAGCCCGTTGATGAAGGCCTACGTCGATGAAGTGAGAAAGCTGGAAGAGCGTTTCGACGGTATACGGGCTGAACACGTTCCCCGAGCGGAGAACGATATCGCTGATTACCTGTCGAAACGCGCTGCCCTCAAGCTACCTATGGAACCAGGTACCTTTGTGCTTCAGCTAACTCAGCCATCCGTTGATCCATCAACTGGGCAGAATAAGAGGAGGAAATCAGGGCCCAGCAAGTACCTTCCCGCCGAGCTCCCCGGAGCCGCCGGCAAGGACGTTGCCGAGGATACTGAGCCCGCCACGGGACGACTGACTCCGACGGAGCACCAAGCTCTTGCCGTCGAGACAGTCGCTCCTATAGTGGAGGGAATGCCTTTAGTCCTCGCTGTCGAGCCCCAGGCTCCAGCGTGGGCACAACACATCGTCCGATTCCTCCAAACCGGGGAACTTCCTGAGGAGCAGGAAGAAGCAGAAAAAGTAGCCCGTCGCTCTACCATGTACCAGTTTGTCGATGACGTCCTGTACAGAAAGAGGCCGAACGGTGTGAAATTGAAGTGTATCCCTCAGGAGGAAGGACTGGAGCTGTTGACCGAGATACATGGAGGCATATGTGGATCCCACATTGGGTCAAGGGCCCTTGCCGGCAAGGCATTTCGGCAAGGCTTCTTCTGGACCACCGCCCTCCAGGATGCGACGACACTCGTCACTAGGTGTGAAGCGTGTCAGTTCCATTCAAAGAAGCTTCATCAGCCAGCCCAAGCCCTTCAAACCATTCCTCTCTCCTGGCCCTTCTTGGTCTGGGGGCTCGACATACTGGGCCCTTTCCCCCGTGCCATCGGGGGCTTTGAATACTTGTACGTCGCAATCGACAAGTTCACAAAGTGGCCGGAAGTAGAGGCGGTGAGGAAGGTCACAGCACACTCAGCCGTCAAGTTCTTCAAGGGAGTAGTGTGCCATTTTGGTGTACCCAACAGGGTTATCACCGACAACGGCAAACAGTTCACAAGCCGCACCTTCATGCAATATACCCAAGACCTCGGCAGCAGAGTCTGTTGTGCTTCCGTTGCCCATCCACGAAGCAACGGTCAAGCTGAGAGGGCAAATGCTGAAGTACTGCGAGGATTAAGGACCAAGACCTTTGACAGGCTTCCCAAGAGCATAAGGCGCTGGATTGATGAGTTGCCGGCGGTTCTTTGGTCGATCAGGACGACGCCCGCGTACTCCGACTTGACGGCCTTGCCGCCCGCCCTCTTCCTCTTCCGCGGCTTCCCAACGCCAGCCGCCCAAGGAGACGACCCCGAGAAGTTCAGGAAGCCGGCGACACGGATGATGGGGTCGCCGGTGCCGCACGGAGCGACGCCCGATGCCTAGTCGGACCCGTCATCCTGCCGCCTGCTACCCTCGTCGTCACTGCCGCTGTCCTCCTCGTCACTCCCGCCAGAGGAGGAGTCTTCGCTATCGGAAGAGCTCTCCACGCAGCACCTCGCCCGAATCCCGAAGCACCCGAAGACCTTGACGGAGAGGAGGCCGCCCTCCATCAACTTGAAATGGAGAGTGAGCCCCGCCGTCAAGTGGTGGATATGGGCGAATGTCTTCCACCCTCGACCAAGATACATCACGTGAGGGGCTGGGAAGTCAACGCGGACTCGCGTACCGCTGATCCCGCAGCCCCTCATGTGCAACCGCAGTGACTCCCGCGGATCCAACTCCATCTCGCTCGCAAACGGAGTCGGGAGACGGAGGCGACGGCGAGGCGGCCGGCGCAGCTTGACGAAGAACTCAGAAGGGTCATCCCCAACATGGCCTTCCATGGGGGGAAGAGCTGCTGGCGGAGGCGAGACCGACGCGCCGTCCCGTCCTCCTCTTCCACGAGCGCCTCGGCCTCGCCCACGGCCTCGCCCCGTTCCCCTTCCCCTCGCGGCTGGTTCCGCTGCCGCAGGAGCAGGAGGAGGAAGAGCACGTTGTCGAGCGGCGACCCTCGCCGCCACCGTTGAAGAGCCAGGATTCCCTCTCTCCATGGCGGATGGAGGGAGGGGGAGCAGAAGCTGAAAAGAAGGAGAAGATGGAAGAATGCGGGACGCCATCTCCCCCCGCCCGCTCTTTATAGAAGGACGGGGTGGGGGCTCGGCCGCCCCACCCAGCCAATCAAGACGCGAGAGGCGCAGGGGACTGGGACCGCCTCGCTGCCCCGGCCCGCGACGGCCCGGTTTCCCGCCTCCACCGTTCGTCACCCCAAGCGCATGAGAGCCGCGTGGCGGACGTGCGGGACCTAGGCGACCGACGAGGCAACCTCTCCCGCCCCGTGACCGCGGGGGTGGATGCCTCGAAAACCACGCCTCGGCCCCATTCAGTAAATGGGCCGCGTCTCCACGCCTACCTCCGTTTATGGGGAAGGCGCGAACCGCCCCCTTTACTACGACGTGATGCATGCGCGCCGAGCTCAGCCCCACGCATGCCGCCCACGACACGCACGCCTCCTGACGCTGCGCCACGCGCGGGAGGCGTGGGAAGCGCAGCGCGCGAAGAAACTTACCACGGTAAAAACCGCCCCGGCTGCCCGCGCACCGTTTTTGGGCCTAGCCCAACGACGCGATCGCGCTTACGTGTGGCCCAGGCCCGGGGGCTCCTGACGGTGTACGAAAAGAGGGGTGCGTCTTTCGTACCCCTATAACTGTGCACGGGCAGTCTGAGCCACGGGCACTACCGCATTGAGCAAGGCAAGGGAGGTGAGCCAAGGTAAGGCTGAAGCCCGAAAGAAGCAGAATGACGCCAAGACCACAAAGAACAAGGGGACGAAGCGGACCCCCCCGGCAAGATCCTTTCCGGGGAGCGGTCCTAGAAGACCCGGCAAGACCCTTGCCGGGGCAGCACACCCCACGCCCACGGAGCGAGTCACCCTTGAGTCCATTAACCCCATGGGGCAAGGATTCGGGAGACATTCCCGTGGTGGCATGCAGATCTTTGTGAAGACATTCAAGATCAGATGCACATTATAAAAGATGGCGACCCTTGGCGGGATCCCAGCCAAGGACAACCACAAGGCCCCCGGCAAGAGCCTTGCCGGGGATGACAGCAGGCGCCGCAGCAAGACCCTTGCCGGGGCCTCGGCAAGGCCCTTGCCGTGAACACCCGCGGGGCCACCATCAGGCCCACACCAGTCAAACCCTCGCCACCGTTCGCATCCAGCTGCCGATCCAACCAGTTGGGAAGGCGCCTACGTGGCGGCAAGCGATCCTCGTGGAGACCCACCGTTGCGCCACCTCAGCTGCCTGCCTGCCTACATGGCACCACGGGCGCCGCTGGCAGGGGCGCGTGTCAACACGAGGAGGAGCGGTGACGGACTAGACAAGGCTCTCCCCCGTCCCCGATAAAGCAAGGACACCTAAGCACAGCGCATTAAATGCGCCTTGTCATGTAATGCGAGGGATAAACTCGCATCACTGTACCCTTTCCACCTCCTGTGTGCCACTGTGGCAACCCCTTTCTCTATAAAAGGAGGCCCAAGGCGACCAGGAGGGGGATTCGGCTTTTTGGAGCTCCTCACGTCCCATAGCTAGTTCAAGAACACATATAAACAAGCCACCAAAGCAGGAGTAGGGTTTTACGCATCCTCGCGGCCCGAACCTGGATAAAGAACCCGCGTGCTATCTATTTGATCCGCTCTTCTCACGACCCCGCGCCCCGCAACCGTAGTAGGGATTCTTGTGATCCCATAGGTGTCGTCCTCGCACCGACACATCGTTTCTCTAACTCAGCCATCGCGCGGCGGGCGAGGTGGGGGTTTGCCGATAGTCGGTTTCCTCAACTGCGGTCCCACTTGTAAGGCCAACTCCAACGCTCTATCAGTATATGGATGTACTCTTCTTGCAATACAAAAACTTGCATGCATTCTACTCCCTCCGTTGCACAATACATGGCTTCTATTTGTCAAAATATATATGTATCTAGACATGCTTTAGTATATAGGTACATCCATTTTTGGATAGGAAGTCAAGTATTTTGGAACGGAGGGAGTACACAATAAAAATTTTAAGTTAGCACAACTAGTTTAATCCGAGAGCACAACCGAAGATTTGGTCGGGTTCTTCCTCCTTTTGCCGACACGTGGGACATCCAGCATCCAGGTCGTGTCATGAAAGAAAATAGAGTGGTAGTTGAAGCCACGAGATGTGCATCTTGGGTTAAACTGTAAATAGAATCTTACTACTCTTGAGTAACTCCAAAAGCGGCCACTGAAGATCTTTATTTGATTTGTTTTTCATCACCAGCACGTCGAGGTGAAAGATGTGCAGGTTAAGTGGGTCCTCTTGCGTTTTCACTGACATGTGGGGCCGCATGTGAGAAAACAGATGATGGGCTCCGCGCGTCCGCTGGCTGGCTGAGAATAGAGATAGAAGAGGGCTGAGCATGGAGTGCAGGAAATTTGTTCTACGTAACCAACACCTTGATATTCGCGTGTGGTTGTTTCTAGAATAAAAAAAGGAGGTACCCCTACTTATGTTACTCCCACTACGCCTAGCCTAAGGTTAGTAGGTGACCTTGCGCTTGGCTCTTCGCCTCTTCTAGAAGTCGATGGTTCTACAATAGTGCTTCTGGCAATCTGACACCAAATGAACTGCTGCACGTCCACCGCTTGTAAGAAAAAGTTTCTCCTCATGATGCGAGCCACCGCGCACGTGTTGGCGAGGGAGAAGGCGTAATCAAGCTTCTCGTCATTCTACGAGTTGACGGGACACATCAAAGTTATTTACTAGTAGTACGTACTCTCTCCAAAAAAGGGTTGACCATGTCATTGCTACCATCCCATGCTCCGTCGTTGAGTACGTGCACTATTCACATGCCATCGAGGAGAAAGAAATATTGCGTAGGTGCCATCGAAGTGCACGACTCACTTACGAAAAAGGGTTTCCCCCCGCTCGACTCACTTACACACTGCTTATCTGATTATCTCCATTTTCTTGCATGACACATGCACCTTGATGCTAGATGTCCCGCGTGTTGGGAAAAGGATGAATAAAGCTCACGTAAAAGAAAAGAGTTGAAGATCATAGATTCCCGACGACCGAGGAGGAGCAAGGAACCTCACGGTGGAGAGTCTGCAAGGAACCTTGCGCGTTTTCCCCTGTTTTTTGCCGCCTGCCCACCTATAAGCAACTAAAAGAACATGACTTTTCGCTAACCACTAGAAACGGTACATCAGGATGCTAAGTTGAAGATGTTTTATACTCCCTCCGTTCCCAAATATAAGTCTTTTTAGATATTTCAATAAGGGACTACATACGAAACAAAATGAGTGAATCTACACTCTAAAATATGTCTACATACATCCGTATGTTGTAGCCTATTTGAAATGGCTAGAAAAACTTATATTTAGGAACGGAGGGAGTAGTTTATATTGAATTATTTATAACCACGCAACAAGCCACGCATGTACATGACGCATGCAGCCACGCATGTACACAAGCCAACGCACTAACTCCATCCGATCCAACTCATGCACATACGCGCACAGCATGGAGCACACAACGCACGTACACAAGACGTGCATGCACACACGCTCGGCCGCAGAATGCACGTGAATAACACATGCATGCGCACACACTCGGCTGCATGGAGGCGTGTGCATCCGCGGCGATGTCTGGTTCGTCGTGCTATGACGAAGCTCGCACGCAACGGCGCATACGCATCTCTTGCAGCACCTCTTTGCCATCGTTGCTCAACTACTAGTCGGAGACGAAGACGACCCCGGCCTCGGCCTTAGAGCTAGCACCGATGGAAAAACACGCACGCTGCACGCACACGAGCACATACGGAGTGCCCACGACGGGGTGGTGGTGCGTCCCCAGTCTCCTCTACTCCTTCTGCGCACGTTGTGTATCAAGGCGACTGCATGCAAATGATGATATGGGTGAGATCTTCTAGAACTCAGATAATGACGAGGAAAATTATGAGACACAAGGTGACGTACACCGTCAAGGTCCACGATCAAGGGGGGTGCTAGTAAGTGCTTTAGATGTGCTTAGAGCAAGTACAATAGATCTGAGTCGGCGGGCTATAACGAATAAACTATAGTATATTTCTGCTTAGTTGGAGGAAAGAGAAGAGGAGAGAGAAGGGAAGCGGGCTGTTCGTGAAGAGCCAGCTCTAGTACGTGCTCCTAGGCACTTTGTGAGAATGAAAGGTGGGCCACAGAACAAAAAAGTAGTAGTACACTCTTTTGATCTACTACTATTGTACATGTTGACTATAAGATGGGCTGTAGATGACATGGCACTGGCTTATAGCCAGCAGCTGGCTATACTACTAATGCTCTTTAGATGAGGTGCTAAGTGCATTAAATGGCTTAGTAACTCAAGTCTTCAATGCATAGGTGCTTAGTTTATTGGTGCCACATCATATTTTATGCCTACGTGGCAGGCTTTGCAACTATACATGGTGGAGCACTGGGAGAGGCCAAGGCTGGTCATAGTGGGGACTAACTTGTACTGTAACATATTACTATGTTACTCTAAACATCTCTATAAACCGGAAAGGAGGGAGTAGTAACATACTAGACTAGTGTCATATGCGAGTATGGGAGCACATGATATTTCCCGTCCGGATCGATCCCAAGTTGGCTTCTCACCTTCTTGGCCCAACAAAACCCCTCCCCTCCCAAGGCTTCCTCCCGGCGCCAGCTGAGCCCGCCGCTCCACATTGATGGCAAGTCAGGACGACGTGACCTCTCACTGCTTCCGTTGTTGAAGCAGCGCGCCGACCAAGGGCACCGCCCGCTGCACGCCCGACATTTCAGACTACACAGTGGATAGTAACTTTAGAGCAAGTACTACAATTAGATGACATAAGCAGGCTATAAGGATTTAAATATAGTATTTGTGCTTAGTTGAAGGAGAGAGAAGAGAAGCGGATTGTAAACGTGTAGCCAGTTGTACTCCAACAGACTTTGTGAGACAAAAGGTGGGGCCATTATTAATGATATTGTATTTATACTAAAGGGACTAACGGACGCCTTAATTACTCCGTTTTTTTAGACAAACCTTGGTGGGGCTATTATTGACTTTTTTTGAGCTATTATTGACTTGGACGTGGGGTTTGGGGGCCAAAGGCCTACTATTATACTCGCACGACCGACCTGACATGCTCTACCCTAGCCGCCGCTGTATCATATGGTTTCGCACCGTTCCAGATCTTAGCGCCGCCATGCAATTCTTCTCCAGCCCTCCTTCCGGCGTGCACCGCGAGAAGGGACAACAGTCCTCCGAACCCCGCCTTTCGTGATCCTGTACGGGAGAGGGGCTATCAGGTTTTTTGGGGAGCACACTCCTGTGACTGCTGCTAGCGACGACTTCCTCAACGACAGCCTTCTTCCCCGACCTTGGTAACCTATTCATCAACGACATGAGTGACAACATCAACCACATCGGTTCTTCTCCCGCTGTATAGTATGTGATTCTGTCCTCCTGGTTTAGTCCGCATCATTACTTTGATGTTTGCAATTGTCGTCATGATCTATTTACTGCTGTTTCAGCTTAAATCTCATACTAAATTGCTCATATATTCAACAATCCAATCCAAAAACCTGATCACAGGCAATTTACTCCGAGTGGTTTTGCTGCGCTTTTGAAGCCGCCTACTTTTAAGGGGGTGCAATATAAAAGGTGGTGCACAAGAGCAGTATATTGGTTTCAAATCATGTCTTTGCTATGACGCCACTAAGGGTAAGCTTTGAGGCGATCTTAATCCTACACGAGGAAGCTTTTAGAACATGGATACCCTCTTCAAAGCCGCCTTTGCCGAAAGTGTTCTTGATGATTCCATTGTGGATTCATATATGTCGTTTGACAGCGGCAAAGACATGTGGGCTGCGCTCGAGGCCACGTTTGGGCCCTCGGGCGCTGGCAACGAGTTGTACGTCATGGAGCAATTATGTGACTACAAGATGACTGATGAGCGCTCTGTTGTTCAGCAGACTCATGAGATACAGTCACTCTCTAAGGAACTTGAGTACTTTAAGTGTGTGTTCTTGGGACAAATTTGTTCTCGGGACCATCATTGCCAAGCTTCCACCTTCGTGGAACGATTTTGCTACTTCTCTGGAAAACAAGAGACATGAGTTTTCTGTTTTGGATCTCATTAGCACTCTTGATTTTGAGGAGAAGGCAAAAGACACACGTGCCCGGGTCGCTGAGGGAGCTTCTAGTGCCCACATGGTACACGAGAAGAACTTCCAGCCCAACCAGCCCCAAAACAACAAGAACAAATCTCAGGGGAAAGGCAAGTTTGATGGAAAGAACAAGCCGTCACATTATACCAACTTCAAGAAGAATTGTCATAATGGGAAGGGATACAAACCTCAATTTTGGTAGCACCGCACAAAATTTATATGGCTGCATCTACCTGCTGTCAGCTAACCTCATGGTGCTCCAGGTATTCCTACATTCGTAACTAGGTACAATGACCACCGCAAGATGAAATTAGCTTATTCGTACGTTGACTTGCTGAATGCAGTGCGGAACGATCCTGTCATGTGTGGAGGAGCAAACAAGCAGTGTAGCCGAAGGTGGAAATCAACCAAGGACTTATGAAATTATATGTAATCTTCCTCAGGCAGGTCAGTATCCCCTTCGTCCAGATGATCGTGTTTTGTCATGCCGAGCTATTGATATGTGCTACTATTTTGCAACACCATTTAAGTATAGCTACTGTTTTCCTATCTTTTCAGATTCAGGATAATGAATATGATATCAGGGGAACTGCACAATATGGACCCATGTTGAGTCATCTCTATTGCCTCATGTGTTTGCAGCAAATGTGTCAGCATCAATTGCAAGATGAGGCAGGTAGCTAGCTGTGGAGTTGCCAACATGCTCAAAGTGCTCGCAACATTGAGAAGAAACAAGCATGCCCAGGAAATTAATGCGTGCGCAGGGAGGCCCTTTGCTCAGAGAAGCATTGACCGATTTTCTTTATTTCCACACCTTCTCACAACTTTGTATATTGGTTATAGTATGGTGAATCATTGAGATGCATAGACATGCTGAACTTTTGTTCTTCTGAATGTTAGTTTACTGTGAGTTTCTGCATCCAGTACCGCATCCTCTAATTTGATGCATTGGCAGAGAAAATAAATCTCCTTAATTTACTCCATAACCACCCTATTAAATAGGCATAGTAACAAACCAGGCGCATGCAGTGGCCGGCGGGCACATGCATCCTGCATGCATAGCCAGTCAGCCAAGCCCATGCGCCAGCTCCAATGCGGCAATGCAAAAGAAGAGAGCGGTTCTTGGGAAAAGGCGAGTAGTTAGTGCAACTGGCCTTATAAACACGAACAACTCGCTCTCCCGCTTCCGTCTCCCCACCCAATTCCCCCCGCTCCCCAATCTTCCTCACTCGTCCAGAAAACCCCGCTCACCTTCTTCCTCACTCGTATAGAAAACGCCTGCTCCTCTTATTTCACTCCTACAAAATCCCCAGCCCTCCTTCTTCCCCACTCGCACTGCCACTAGGCTCGTCTCTGGCTACTCTGCTCAAACCCGTGAGCTCGGCGTGATGCCCACAAGGAAAATGGAGTCGGCTGGCCCCAGCGCCAAGAAGATGAGGCTCCCGCCAGCGGTGAAGCGGTTGTAGATCCCGCACCCGGTAGCGCGGGGAGAAGCGGTGAGCCCCCCCCCCCACCCGGATCTGAGGAACCATTAGAATCTCCGGTGGACCGCATCAGCCATCTCCCGGGCGTCATCCTTGAGGAGATCATCTCGCTTCTCCCCACCAAGGATTGCTACCGCACACAAGTCCTCTCAACTTTGTGGCGCCCTGAGTGGCGCACTGCGCCCCTCAATCTCGACTGTCGTCAGATATCTGTTCTTCCTGAATTTGATCTCATCAGAGCCATCGTCTCTTCTCACCAGCAGGGCCCCGTTCAATGCCTCTGCATCCCGACAAGCTACCTGCTATCCATACCCGGCAAGGTGGACGCTTGGCTGACATCCCCTGAATTCGGAGAACTCCAGCAGTTTGAGTTCTACCATTACCATGAAAGTTTCATACCATGAACATACCAAGAATTCATGCCCACACCACCGTTGTCCATCTCGCAGTTTTCCTCCTCTCTCCACACCGCCACCTTCGCCCGGTGCCATCGACGATCTGGTAAAAATGCTTCGACTCCCACTGCTAAAAAACTTTCGCTTGTGGTGGTTTATCTGTCGGAGGCCTCACTGCACAGCCTCATCCACTCCAGTTGCCCTGCCCTGGAGCGCTTGCTGGTTGTTTTGGGAATAGAAATCGGTATCAGATGTCTCCAAATAAAGTCGCCTCACCTTAAAAGCATTGGAATTTGTTTTAAAGGACAGCAGCTCATCATCGAAGATGCCCCTTCATTTGAAAGGTTGCTACTTCATAGTTGTTATACACCTTCAGAAATAATTGTCGTCTCTGTGCCCAAACTGGAGACCTTGGGTGTAATTGATGACCCATTTAATAATCACAAGGAGTTGGTGTTTGGCTCCTCACTTTTTCAGGTACCGCATATTATCATCTACACATTTGTAATCATATGCTGCATTTTTCATTTGTGCGCATAAGTTTTATATCATCTTGGATTACACTTTGGGTACTAATATTATGTTATATGCTCAATGAAAAGTTGGTCCATTGATAGCCTATCAATGGTGCTGGATTCTGTCAAGATCATATATATCAGAATGTATAGTTTTGATCTGGACATAATTATTGGCTTGCTGCGATGCTTTCGATCTCTGGAGAATTTATACATAGAGGTGATGATTTCATGCACATTGAAAGCCCGTATATATTGTACTAGAATTAATTGTTCAGCTGTCGTTCTTTCGACATACTCTTTTTTCAGACCTTAACTGTTTTCAATCTTCATGTCTACTTAGGGAGAACCACATGGAGAAAAACATATAACCAGTCGTTGGCGTAATAAGCACAAGGATTTTCTCAGTTCTCATGATGTTTGTTTGAGGACGATAACGATGGAAAGATATGCCTCCAACCAGGCAAACAGAAACTTTGTCACATTCTTCCTGTTGAACGCGAGGTTGCTATTGTCCTTGAGGCTTAATTTTTACAGCAAGAGATCTCTCACGGACGAACATGTTGAACAGCAAAAAAAGAAGTTTCAGGTGGACAAATGGGCTTCCAAACGTGCTCGGCTTATATTTACAATAAGTTGTAGACATCCTGAGATAAATTATTTTGCACAGGATGTTGATTTTATGGATCAGACCGATCCATTTGTTGTGACTGCAAAAAAGAGTGGTTGGGTTAGATGTTACTGTCATGTTCAATCTGGGTTTTGTCTAAAAATTTGATGAACAATTAATCCTTGGGCTTTTTGTACCATTTGTATTCTTGGCTTGCATGTTGTTGCCCTCGTACTCCCCTCCACCTGCCACTACACTGCCGCATCTTCCATGGCTGCTGTTCGTTCCCGTCCGAGGCCTTGCCGTCGTTCTCCGCCTTGGTTAGCTCGCTATGCCCGCTGCCGTCTGACGTTGTCAACATGGTCAACAACCAAAGGAATCAGGAGATGACTGTACGTGGAGGAGGCTGACAGTAGGGACCCACCAGCAGTGGCGGAGCTTGAAAGAAAAAGTTGGGCGGGCCAGATTAAAGAAGAACACACGTTTTTCTAAAATTTTGAATGATGAGCATTAGTATATGATACACGGTTATAAGATGGAGCAAGCACATATGCACATATTTCTGGCTATTGCTTATCAAATGAGCAATTTTGTGTTGCCTTGCTGCTATGTGTGATGTACTGATGTGTAGTCCATGCAGGCTATTGCTTATCAAATGGGGAATTTGGTGTTGCCTTTGGTGTTGTGTTTGTACCGATGTGTCTCAGCAAAATTCAGTTCAGCACCGGCATGTATGGATGTTGGAGCCTTGGAGTAGAGAGACGCAACACACAGCCAGGGGCTCATGTGCCTGCAGTTGGCCGGCAACACAACTGACTGACACTAGATCGGCAATGTGACTGACAACTGACGCGAGATCACTCGGGGGAGCAGCTGCGCTGCTCCACGAGGTCCGTGAGGATGAGGTAACGACTAACGCGAGATCCCGGCAGCCAGCAGCTGCTCCGCGAGACGGCAGGTGGCTTGCTCTGGTGGCTGGTGCTCCCTGGTCATGGCTACATGCGTCGAGACGGGGAGAGGATAGGGATGTTGTGCAGTCCGTGATGCCGTGTGCTATCTGCATGAGATTCAGAAGAGGATGCGCCAGGTGGGCTCGGGCTTGGCAGAAGATGCATAGTAGATAAAAAATCGTCAAATTTCTGGGCGGGCCATCGCCCAGTTCGGCCCCTACAGAGCTCCGCCTCTGCCCACCAGGGTCATTGCATTTCGCAAGCAGGTGCCTCGTTATTACAAGCCAAAAAAATACTTCCTCCTAATTGTTTGACAACTAGGTTCCACGCAATTGTCAATGTTGTAAATAAACGAGAAAATTACACAACAAACGGATAACACCAGGGACCCAGCAGCTCGCCCAGCAGTTTTTCAGTTTCAGAGACGGAGCTCAACTATGCGTTGTGCGGGGGCTGTGGCCCGTCTAGCCCATGCTTACGCTTTTATTAAGCACATGACGAGCCCAGTTGATATATTTTTCTTTACGAAATTGGCTAGCCAGCTTTTTTTTGGAGAATACCAAAACCGAGGCCTACTTGCTTTCATCAGCCCTGCTGGGCTACAAATCTTTCAAGACGAGGAGGGATGTAAGTAGTAAGAAATGGGCTTCCCCAGAAAACGGGCTATAAGTTGTAAGAAATGGGCTGTAAATTTTTAAACCAAAGCCAACCGGGAATTGCATTAAAATATCATTTTTTTCAGGATTTCTCTACTCTCTACTCTTATAAAAATTAATGCCAACTGGCAATTACATTAAAATATCATCTTTTCTCCGACAAGATAAACTACTCATACAAATGCATCTTCATGTTCCGTGCAACGAACGGGCATCTTGCTAGTTAAGATTCTAAATTTCATTCTTTTTTTTGCGGAGAATTGTTTTTTGAATTTTATTTTGATATAATTTTTTGAAATTTATTTTTAACGTGACTCGAAATTTCGTGATTAAAAGAGTTCAGACCCCACCGAAATATGCAAAATTTTGTTGAATTTGTTGGCAGTGCCCAGAATATATGGTCTGTAATGCTAATAAAAAGAATACGGGCTTCAAATATCCTTAAGAATTAGCAAATGGGCTGTAAATTATGGAAAATAATGGCTAATGGGATGTATGATGTTTTCCACATATTTGGAGTCTGACTTTTGGGCCTACTAGGTTGACGATGATGCTGTCCTAAATTTTTTTTGACACGTACGCAAGGCTTTGTCAACTTAGTCAACACACAGCAGTGACTGTTGGATGTCCATCCAACGGCCGCCGTGCTTCTTCAATCTCTGATCTTCCTGCTCCAGCCGCCCAAACCAGCGCCGGCGGGACTGCCTACTCCCTCCTCCCGTGGCTGGCTGTGCTGCCGCCAGGCCATCTCTCTAACCACCCACACATCCTGTTATTTTCCAGCGACGTCAGCCTCACCCCGCAGCCAACCAGTCAGCGCTCGTTCTCCCCTCAGCGTGTGGATCCGCTGCGGTGGCTTCGCCGGCTCCGGGTGGTTCTCTTCCTGGGCCTCGCCCTCGTCCATCGCGTTTGTGCTCTCGGCGCGACGAGGTCAACATGGTCAACAAACAACAGCCCTCGGAAGAGGCTGACAGTAGGGGCTCACACAGGAAAATGCCTCCTTATTATGCGCAAAATAATGATTCCTCCACCTGATAGCTGGGACCCACCGGAAGGGTCTCTGTATTTCGTGAAAAAATGTTCCCCCCGCTGTCAGCTCGGACCCACCAGAAATGCCTCCTTATTACGCACAAAAAAATGAATACTCCCCCTGCTAGCTGGGACTCACCTTGGTGGGAGGCTGACTTGTGGGCCTACTAAGTTTACGGGGACGGAGGGCTTTGTAAACTTAGTCAATATGAACGATTCTAGATCCAGTGACCGTACAATGTCCATCCAACGGCCGTAGTGCTTCTTCAACCTCTGGTCTTCGTGCTCTAGCCGCCCAAAGCAGCGCCGGTCGTGCCGCATGCTCCTGCCTCCCGTGGCCGGCTGTGATGCCGCGGAGGCCTCACCGCCCCCTACTACTCCCACCGCTGGCCAGGCCATCCCTCTACTCACCCACACCCCCTGTTATTCTGCGGCGACGGCAGCCTCACCCTCGTACTCCTCTTCGCGTGGGCATCCACTGCTGCGTCTTCCCCGGCTCCGCGTCGTCCCCTTCCTAGGCCTCGCCGTCGTCCACCGCCGTGGTGCTCTCGGCGCGGCGTGGTCAATGTGGTCAATGATCGACTTCCATCGGAAGAGTATCAGGCGTGGAGAGGCGGACAGCTGGGTCCACGGGCGGCCGCAAGGAAGTGCCTCCTTATTACGCCGCAACATAATTATTCCTCCACGACTGAGGGACCCACCGGACGGGCCACCGTATTTCGCGAAAAAACGTTTCCCCCTGACTGCTGGGACCCACCAGCTACATCTTCGCACGCAAGGAAGTGCGTCCGGGAAAAAACAATTCGCCCCCCTGACTGCTTGGACCCACCAGCTACATCTTCGCAGGCAAGGAAGTGCCTGACAGTCGGGACCCACCTGGTCGAAGCGTACGTAGCGTTGTCATTCTGGTCGTGAACGTGTATGTACATATATACTGGTCGATGTAGAGACGCACACATGTCATAGTAGAGGCGCGCACGTAGCATGTACACGTACATACATCGGCCAGGGTGCAAGAAAGAAAATACGGCCACGTATGTGTACATACAGGCGGGGTCTCGAACGCCTACTCGCGCATACATACATGGCTGGGTCGGAACGGAGAAACAGCGTCGTCGCCGTGTTTGTGGGGAGCCAACCGGCTGGGTCGGAACGGAATGCGTGGTCGTGTTCATCGGGAGGGCTTGGACGGAACAGGCAATGGAAACGAGGCCTGGCGTACCGCACAACGGAGGAAACAGACCTCCTATGTTCGGAACGGGGTCCTGTTGATCGGGAGGGGTGTGGCGCACCGCAAAACGGAGGAAACGGACCTGCTACGGTCGGAACGGGGGTCCTGTTGATGGGGAGGGGTGTGGCATACCGCAAAACGGACGAAACGGACCTCCTACGGTCGAAACGGGGGTCATGTTCATCGGGAGGGGTGTGGTGTACCGCAAAAAGGACAAAACGGACCTCCTACGGTCGAAACGGGGGTCCTGTTCATCGGGAGGGGTGTGGCGTACCGCAAAACGGGACTCCACGGGATACTGTTCATCCCCACCGCCGACCTCCTCCAGCCTCCACGGGCTACCGTCGACCTCTTCCGGCCTCCACGGGCTCCTGTTCATCCAGCCTCCACCGCGCGCTACTCCACCGGCTACTGTTCAACCACCCCTCCACGGGCACCCCTCCACCGTCTAATGTTCATCCAGCCCTCCACACCACGGGGTCCTGTTCAACCACCCCTCCACGGGCACCCCTCCATCGTGTATTGTTCATCCAGCCCTCCACCACAACACGGGGTCATGTTCATCCAGAGGCAACGCCACCGCTCACTGTTCATCCAAACCGCCCCCGCAACGCTCACTGTTCATCCAATCGATCGGCTTCAGTTAGCAGCAGTAGCGAAGGAATCGCTCGGTCGGATTGATTAACGAGCATCGACGATCTCTCGGGTTCGATAGCAGCGTAGCCTGCGGTGCTGTCGCTCGGGTTGATTAGAGCCCAACGCCTCGCTTCGGGTTGAGTTAGAGCCAACGCCTCGCACACTGCAGCAGCGTGTCTGAGAGAAAGCAGCGATCGCTTCAGCCCCGACCTCCCACCGTAACGTGGAACTCCTGAAATTTTCCTCCCTCGCTTCTACCACGGTTTTTTTCGTCATGGACGACCCAAAGAATGTCATGCAGCTGCGTCTCCGGCCCGCCCGGAAAAGCCCATTTTCTGTCATGATTTTTTGTCATAGAAGTAGGAGCCCACCACATCTATGATGATACCGGGTTTTGTCACAATTATTATCATAGAAGTGTCATATGTATGACAGAAAAAAATTTCGTTCGGGCCCAAATGTCATGGATGTGTCTTTTTTTGTAGTGTAGATGACCGTATTTATGGCCATGCATGACACAAAGTAGTATATCATTTATTATATATATATATGTGTGTGTGTGTGTGTGTGTGTGTGTGTGTGTGTTACGGTATCTACCTATGTTACTGCTTCTTTGCCACATCATCATATTTTCTATTCCCGGGTGCATGATACCGGCTATGATACCTCCACTATGACCACCCTAATAAGGCTGGTCGTAATATGGGAGTATCAAGCGGTATGATGCATGCCAACTAGACTTTTGGATGATGTGGCACGCAGTTTAATGATGAAAGAGAGCGTGTGTGGTATCATATCATGATACTGTATCATATTAAATGTTGTACTACTTTGTGTCACGCATGGTAATTAATAAGGAACCTAAGATACTAACTCATGATACTATGCATGCGCGCATTATGGAGGTATTGCCGATCATATACTAGTATCATGCATATATACTCCCTCCTTTTCAGTTTATAGGCTTATCTCAAAATTTTAGTTTTTCCATTTTATAAGGCTAAATTTGGTTGTTCCCCATCACATGTCCAGATTCCAAGGTGTATTAAATCATTGCATGCAAGTATTAAGAGAAAGTTGACCAATGCATGTACTTTATATATGCATGCATGTATTGGAATTAATACATTGGAAAACATAAAATTTTGAGGAAAACAAAAGCATTAACTGGGTGTTCTTGGAAACTACAAAAGGTATTCCACCACTCACCATCTACCTTGGTTGGTGAGATTTTTCAATTGAGCCCTATAAGGCTGGTTGTAATGGGGAGTAACACACACACACACACACACACACACACACACACACACACACACACACACACACACACACACACACACACACATATATATATATACTAGTAGTATCATGCATATATATGATAGTGTGTAGCTAGGATACTAGCCACTTCCGTAATGCATAGTATCATAAGTTAACATCTTAGGTTTCCTTACTAATCACACAAAGTACTAGTACAACATTTAATATGACACGGTATCATGATATGATACCACATCCTCTCTTGTGTGCCACATCATCCAGAAAGTCTAGTTGGCATGCATGATACCGCTTATGATAATACCATTACAACCAGCCTAGCCAAACCGGAAAGGAGGGAGTATGAGACTAGCTAGCCACAATGGAGAGTAGTACACTGGTAACATACACATATCCCTAGACTATATATGTTACTACCTTCATAGTGGGTAGTAACATAAGTGTAGTGTCATGCAGAGCTTCATTTCTTAGGTTCTGAGACTCATGCATATTGCATTGGGACATGTGATGCTACAATAACTATCAGTTACTGAAACTATCTCTCTCCTCATTAACTTATTGCCACATAAGCAAGTTTGCTGAGTTGGAATCGGTGTTACTGTTGAAGTTACTCCCACTGTGGATAGTCTGATACTAGCTAATCGTCTATGATATACTAGCTACCTCACTAAGAGCATGGTTAATAATACATCCAAGGGTCAACTATAAGAAGTTGACATGTCGTATAAGCCAACCTCTTAGCGGGTATGTACAATAATAAGTTTTATATATGTACTAGTTTATTAATTGTTCGCCCACCTTACATCCTCACAAAGTGTCTTGGGTCTCCTGTTGCAGCTGGCTCTACTGACCAAGAGCCCGCTTCTCTTCTCTTTCCTCGAACTAATAAGCACATATATATTATTCTATTCCTTATAGCCAGACTACCCACAGTGAGAGTAACATAGGTAGTAACATCACACATATCTAGATAAAATAGATGACGTGGCAAGCAATAAATGAAGAAATGGAGGAAAGTGGATATGTGTGATGTCACTACCTATGTTACTCCCACTTTGGGTACTGTATATAGTCTTACTATAGTATGAGACTACCCACAATGGGAGTAACATAGGTAGTAACATCACACATATCTAGATAAAGTAGATGATGTGGCAAGCAATAAATGAAGAAAGAGAGGAAAGTAGTAACCTAGCTAGTTACTAGTAGTATGAGTAACATCACATGTACATATCAAGGCAAGATGTGTATATAGCCTAATAAATGAAGTGTTGCATGTTACCACACATATATGTTACTCCCCACTATAGAGGTAGTAACATAGACTACTGTAACACATGGGCATGTTACTAGTCTATGTTACTACCCATTGTGGCTAGTCTGAGTAACATCACACATCTCAAGGCAAGATGAGTCTATAGCCTAATAAATGAAGTGTTGCATGTTACTACACATATGTTACTCCCCACTATAGAGGTAGTAACATAGCCCATTATGGCTAGTCTTATGTCACTCTATTGTGTACTTACTTGCTCTAATAATGCATAGTATCATAGAGTAGCTCGTATCGTATGTAGTACTTTATTTATATTGTCATGCTTGACACATAGTAGCATAACATTTATTATGATACAGTTTCATGATATGATACTTAACCCTCTCTTTCTTCATTTAATTAATTCTATGACAGCTCATCAAAATTGCCTAGTTGGCATGCATGATACTAGCTATGATACCCCTTACTATCAGCCTAGCAAAGGTGTACAGATCATTTGTGCGTCGCTTTGTGAGTTTTCATCCGTTTGTTCCAGAAGCGGGAGAAGTTTCAACATTTCGTCATGAGGTGTGGTTACCGGGCGTAGGCCTAGTTGGTATTTTAATTACAGAAAATTCAGATGGACTTCGGACATCATCAAAATCGATGTGTGCATGTGGCGTGCTCTCACGACCCCGTGGAAAAAATTCGTAAAGTTTGGCACAAGTTTTGATGACCGCTCCTTCAAAACCGGAGCATCTCACATGAAGGATCATGGTTTTCCAAAAGGACACGTGTCAATTCAAACTCCTGTGGCCGGTGACTTCATCGTGTGGCCTCATAAAAATATCCACGGTACGCAATCACCATTATACCACGGATTTGATTTTCTGGCGCATTTCATGTATCATTAGCTATTTTAAGACATTGTTTGATATTAACGTGCATTTTGTGCATAAAAATAAAATTACAACCGGAACTGCATGTGTTGTCGAAAGGGATGAGGATCGCCGTTCGATATGGGAGCATCCAACGGTGCATGCGTACGATCCATGGGGTTTGGGTTCTGGCCAATCAGAAAGCATGACTCAGATCGTGGGCGGGGTGGTGGCGGGGTTTGGTCGGCACACGGCTTTCATCAACGAACCGTGTGCTATTCGCAAACCAGATTGGATATTTTTGTTCACACATACTGTAGTGAGATCGATTGAGTGTGCTACCTATATGATATAATAATAATAATAATAATAATGATAATAATAATAATAATAATAATAATAATAATAATAATAATAATAGTAATAATAACAAAAAACAGTTCATATTCATTGCCTGAGCTGACAGCATATCAAGGTCAACATATTAACAGTTCTTACATCAACAGAAAACCAGACATAACTCACAAATTCAGTACACGCGATAGTTCTAAATTGAACAAATTAAGTTGTAGGGTAGGCATAAAGACTAGTCTTACAGCTTAATTCCCATGTACATGTGGGAACTGGGATCATTAATATGACCCCAAATGAACTTGGGGTTTTTGATGATTTTAAACTTCTTCTATGTTGCACTGGTGCATGATCCCTTGGCTGGCAACTCATCAAATTCATCGTACTCGTCCTGATCGGCATCATCGTCGACACCCAGTACCCTTCTCTTCCCATGCATCGCTAAATGGCCGTTCTTATGCAAGGGGTCTTCCACAAAGAAAATCTAGGTAGCATCGCTGGCAAGAATGAATGGGTCTGCGTGATATGCCATCGTTGTCCTGTTAACATAGGTCTTCCTGTACTCATAAATCCTTACCTGACCAAGAGGGATCCAAGCGCACCTGAATAATGCCACCTTAACTTTCACATAGTCAAGCTACCAAATCTCTTTGATGGTTCCATAGTATACCCTTTTATCAGCTTCATTTACAGTCATGCATTCTATTCGAACAGAGCTGTTCTGATACGAGGTCTTCTTATCACGTTCCTCAGTGTAGAACGTGTATCCATTTATGTCATATGCTTGGTACGTCAGCACCGTAGGTGATGGCTTTTGTGCCAACCACGTAGCAATGTCATCGATGGATCCTTGTGCCAAACGATTCTTGACCATTCGGCATAGTTCTTAGTGTGCTCCTTCATCTCCACCTCTGATGAAGGCACCATTGGTAAGAATCTTTGGCGTATCTCCGCCAAGTGTTCTTCGGCATAAGCGATGAGAACTGGGCTGTTAAGCAGTACCGTCAAATGGGCTTTCTCTGCCAATTCTCCGAGTGCAGCCATTTGCGTGCCAGCAAGGGATCGGCTTACCTTTCAGCCTTCCCTCGTGGCGAGAGAGGGGCAAACCTATAGGTCTTTGTTTCATGTATTCGGTGCAAAACTCAACCGCCTCCTCCGCGGTATAACCTTGTAGGATGCTTGCCTCTGGATGGTTTTGGTTCCGACAAAAGCGCTTCAGGATTCCCATTAACCTCTCAAAGGGATACATGTTGCGAAGAAACATAGGACCACAATACTTTATCTCATCGACAAGGTGCACAGTGAGATGGACCATGATATCAAAGAATGACGGTGGGAAAAACATCTCTAGGTTGGACAATATTCTTGCAATATCATCTTGCATATGATCCAACTCTTCGGGATCTACAACTTTACGCCATGGTTGGTTGAAGAAATCACAAAGGTCAATGAGTGTGTTTCTTATATCTTTGTCCATCAGATTCCTGATGGCCACTGGGAGGATTTGTGTCAACATTATGTGGCAATCATGTAACTTCATGTGTCCCAACTTCATTTTACCTGAGCTCACATCCACAAGACTTCTGATGTTTGCGGAGTAGGAAGAGGGTTTCTTAACTGACAACAAATAGGTGAAGAACTGTAACACTGGCGAGCTTTGATGAATTTGTCATCATCTTCTGCTTCACTCTTGCGTTGAGATTGATCAGCAAGCATATCGAGCCATGAACCGTCACCATCCTTTCTTTTACCTTTAATCTTGAGCAGAGTACCAAGGATGCTTTCACATACGTTCTTCTCTACGTGCATGACATCGATGCAGTGACGTACACGTAGAATCTCCTAGTAAGGTAATTTATAGAACGCTGATTTCTTCTTAAACACTTGATCCTTGGGTATTAGTTTACCGTCAAAGGGTGATTCTTGCCAAGCACAACATTGATTTTTTTTTGCCATGTTGTGGACCACCACCCCTTCATAGGGTCTTGGGGCTGCAGCTGCCTCTGTCGTACCATCCAATTCAGCTTTCATCTTTCGGTATGGGTGATTTTTCCGTAAGAACCTACGATGATGCAAATACACTGTTTTGTGCGAGTTGGGAAGTCTTCTACTAGTTGTCCTATCCATGCATGTGACACACCCTACTTCTCCCCTTGTTTTCTGCCCCGATGTGTTGCCTAATGCTGGCATATCTTGAATGGCGTGCACCAGCATGGCATGTAGATCGAAAATCTCCTTTCTGTAAGCATCATAAAATTTTACAGCAGGCGCATCTATCCACACTGTCAGCAGTTCTTCTACCAGTAGCTGAAAGTAAATGTCGATGTAATTTCTAGGCTGCTTCGGGCCTTGGATAATCATTGACATCATAATGCATTTTTCCTCATACACAACCAAGGAGCTAGGTTATATATGCACAGAAGCACCGGCCATGTGCTGTGGTTGGTGCTCATATCGCCAAAAGGATTCATCCCGTCAGTACACTCCCCGAGCCTTATACTTCAAGGATCCTTGGCAAAATTTTCAAACTTTTTGTCGATTAATTTCCACTGAGCCCCATCTTTCGGGTGCCTCATATACTTACCGCAATTCGCTCATCATAATGCCACCGCAACCTCTTTGCCTCTCTAGGGTTTGGAAACAAACGCCTCAACCTTGGAATTAAAGGCAAGTACCAAACAACCTTGAACGGACTCCTGTCTTGATCTCGTCGTCCAATTTGTACTTGTCCTTTGCTCTTCTGCGCTTGTATCATGCATGCTTGCATGTGGGACATGCACGATAATCTTTGTACTCACCACGGTACAATATACAATCACTCACACAAGCGTTTATCTTCTGTACTTCAAGTTCCAATGGGCAAACAATTTTCTTCACATCATTCGTGCTTCTGGGGAGCACATTATCTTCCGGAAGAAGATCTTTCAGAAGACCTAACATCTCTGTGAAGCCCTTGTTTGATAGACCATTTGCTGCTTTAAATCTGAGAAGCGCCAGGGTGGCACTCAACTTGGAATATTTCTTTTTGTAATATGGATACAATTCTTTCTTGGAGTCTGCATCAATGGTTGGCAGATCCTTGCACCCAATCATATGCTTATCTGGGCCCTCGAAATCTGCAATCATAGCAGCAAAATCTGGCATATCAAGATCGCTGTTATCTGCGTCAACGTCTTGGTTTTCCAGTGGGCATTTTGGCTTTCCGGTGTTCCATTGGTAGCTTGACGCCTCTGCCCCGATGTTAGATTCAACATCCATGTGTCACTGATCGGGGTTTGGCATCTCGCTGCCCTGGGTATCTTCATCCATGACCTCCTCTTCACCATGTCTGGTCCAACGTGTATATCCATCCATGAATCCCTAGAGAGTAAGTGCATCTGGACATCTGCAACTTCATGTGACTCTGTATTGGCACAATCAGTACATGGACACAGGATGTAATCCACATCACCAATTCTCCTCTTTGTACTTTCAGCCAAATTCATGAACTCTATCATGCCACTGATAAAATCTGCGGTTTTCCAATTCTTCATCCATCGAGATTGTTCCATCTGCAGCACACGAATGGTAATTAAAAACAAAATAACAACATTAATACACGGTTTAACTGCCTTCCAAAGATGTGTGCATAAATCACAAGGTTTTATTTTAATAATTACTGAGGGCGCTCCATGTTGTTATCCAGACGTGCTATGACAAAAATTAATGGCCAGTCAATTTACACGCAGAGTACTAGTACAACACTACACTTAGGAATTGAATACCTAAATTTAGCCACTCATGAAAATAATACCTTAATTAATTAGCCGCGCGGCGACCTCCACCCAGCAGATAGACAAGCGTGATGCGGCGGCACGCCGAGACAGCAGGTTCGAGGAGCAAAGCTTAGTGTGGTTGCCGCCTGAAGTTCGACCTCCACTATCCCGCCATCGACCGCGATGGATGTGCTCGAATCACGCCGCCGCCGACCTCGATGGTTGAGCTCCTCCTATCTCCCGCCGCAGAATGAGGATTGACCTCCTATGGCGCTGCCACCGCCCACCGACCGAGGATTGACCTCTTCTCCGGTAGCCGCTGCCTAGGCCGCCGCAGCCATCTCTATATGCAGAGTGGCTGTTTACACGGTACCGTAACTCAATTATATGGACATGGTAGTACATCACATTGGGTTATGTAACGGCAACCGTGTCTAACCTACGTTGTCTTCTCACACGGTTTGGTGCAGAAATCGTGTGTGACGTTGTAATACCTAACACAAACGACATGTACAAACAGTGTGCCGTATACAACATATATATAGTGCAATTAATAGTTCCTGGCCATTAGCTTATCTCCACGGTTTCTCCATTTCCCCCAAATCCCTACATAGCCTCCAAATTCCCTCGCGTGGCGCTGACATTGGGTGAATGCGGACAAGTGGTGCTGATGGTTTCGGTGCGGCTGCTCACCCGTCAGACGCCGCCACGACGGCGGTCGCTGCCGAGCACTTGCCTAAGGTCATCAGAAGGTAGGTGTACTACGGATCCGAATCGTCCTGTCAGGTTCCAATCTATCCCGATTTTTTACCATGTCCAAAGTATGGCTCCTTGCTGAATCCGTCCTGAATGACCCCCCCCCCCCCAGGAAAGCGATCTGCCGCCGGATCCGGAGCTTGACTCCAGACTCCCGCAACACGAGTTTGACTACGAGTTTTGCGCCACTGAGAAGTACCAAAAGCTGATTTGTGTGCACGGGCACACTCCCGCTCAACGTGTATGCATGGAGGGATTCGACATTGGCAGGCGGTTTCTCAGTTGCCCCTTAGAGGTTAGTGCTAATTAAGTTCATCACTTTACTTCAGTTAATGCCACCACTCATCCAGAATAGTATTTGACAATGCCAGGGGATATGAGGCTTGTGCCTTTGTTAACTGGCTGGATGAAGAATGGCATGGCAGGGCTCGGAGTGTTATCACCAAGCTCGCAGAAGATAACGTAAAGCTAAAGAAGAAACTGGCTGATCTGGAATGTACAATCTGTACGAGGAAGCAAGAAAGAATCAATCACAGGCAAAAGATGAAAGCAAGAGACAAGGAACTAGCATGTATAGTTGTGGTTGTCACATTAGCCATGTTCTATGTGCTATTTGCAATGATGATTAGGGGTTTTGTTTGACAGTATTGCTAAAGCACATCTATATGTGCCCTAAGTAATGCACATCTAGGTCCTATATATGACATTGATGTTACACGAAGATTCGTGCAGATTTTTTCTTTGTCTTTTTTCTTTTCCTTTCTAGTTTGATTATTACTGGCTTTATCAATAAGAAGAGCTCTATGTATTGCTTGCCAACTGTCCTACTCCATTCGTACCGGTACCGGTGCATAATCCCAAAACTCGTTCCTTTTTTTTGTCCTGAAAAAGGAAACAAGCCAAATAGCCAATAGGAGTCCTGCGCAACCCCGGGAATTTGGAGCGACTGGGTACAAATAATTACAGTTGATTATATCAGTGGTTAGATAATACGTCAAACCCCGCTTCAATTGGCAGTTCCTCTTCTCTGCATACCCCGCTTAAGTGTCCACCATCTTCATCGTCCCCGGCAGGCCGCGCTACACACTGGCACACACTCTGCAGCCATGTCGAGCGATAGCGAGGACGACAGTTCGGCCAGCAGTCTGGCGCCCGATGATAGGTCAACATCAGAATCATCCCGCTCGTCTTCCATGAGTCCAGCGTCGAGCCCAGACCTCGATTATATCCGGTTCATGGAAGGGACGCCGCCTCCGGAGTCGTCATACGACAACCAGATGAACGAGGAGCCGTCGGAGGACGAAGAAGAGGACGACGATGATGAGGAGGAGGAATGGTCGAACGAGGAGGAGGACGACGACGACAGCAACGATGATGACGATGGCGGCGGCGATGAAAAGCCAACGGTCAGCGGCAAGAAGCGTCCTCGCCAAGACGATGTCGCGGGGCCATCCAACAAGAACAACAAGAAGAAGAAGGACTAAATTAAGCAGACTGTATATATCTCTGTTTATCCTGTCAATCTCATCGCAGACGGTTAGTAATATGTATTAGACAGAGATCTTCTACATTATCGCCAACATGTTGGTTTATTGTGGATCTATGTGTTTCTTACTTGGAGAGCACATGTGTGATGTGGATCTTGTTTTTTCAGTAATTTCCCCCTTGCGTCCTCTTCAGTTCTTGTGTTTCTCCACTTTTCCATCTCCAAATTGTGAAGATTGGGCACAATTGGATGGTATTTTTTTTACTTCATCCCCTTAACAAGCAAATCTAACCCTAAAAAAATTACTCCTCTTCTAGACTCCAACATGCATGGGATAAATATACATCATGCACAAGGTGATACTAATTAGGCATGCATGAACAAGGGTTAGCCTACAAACAATGTCCAAGAACTTGCCTTGCTAGCAAGATTTTCTTTACATTCTTTTCCCAGGTTTGTTCAGATTCTATCATTAGAAATCAGAATCACTAGATATTTCAAAAACATTTCACCAAGTTGACAAGTAAATATTTCTTGATAAAATCAGACTTGCTCTTTGCTTTCCCAAAAGGAACAACTCACTCTTATGAAAGTAAATGGTTGGCCCTGGCAATTTATCAAAAGCACCCAAAATGAATTTCAATTTATTTGCACTCTCCACATCATCAGGTGTTAGAAAAATGGTGTCATCAACATATTGTATCATATTGACACCCTGCTCAATTGTCTCTTCCAGCACCCCTTTCACCATCTCATGTTGCTTAGCCATTTCCATGATTAGGACTAGGGCATCGACTACTAGGTCAAAGAGAAAAGTGGAAAGGAGTCCCCATAATTTGTGTGTGTGTGTGGGGGGGGGGGGCTGACGGTGTCAAAACCGGCGGATCTCGGGTAGGGGTCCCGAACTATGCGTCTAAGGTCGATGGTAATAGGAGACGGGGGACACGATGTTTACCTAGGTTCTGGCCCTCTTGATGGAGTTAATACCCTACTTCCTGCTTGATTGATCTTGATGAATATGAGAATTACAAGAGTTGATCTACCACGAGATAGTAATGGCTAAACCCTAGATGTCTAGCCTGTGTGATTGTGATCCCCCCTACGGACTAAACCCTTCGGTTTATATAGACATCGGAGGGGCCTAGGGTTGTACAGAGTCGGTTTACAAAGGAAGGAATCTACATATACGAACACCAAGCTTGCCATCCACGCAAAGGAGAGTCCCATACGGACACGGGAAGAAGTCTTCTGTCTTGTATCTTCATAACCCATTAGTCTGGCCTATGTTACATAGTCCGGACGCCCGAGGACCCCTTAATCCAGGACTCCCTCAGTAGCCCCTGAACCAGGCTTCAATGACGATGTGTCCAGTGCACAGATTGTCTTCGGCATTGCAAGGCGGGTTCCTTCTCCGAATACTCCAAAATAGCCTTCGAACACAGAAAACATGTCCGGCTTTGCTAAACACATACCACACACACACACACACACACACACACACACACACACACACACACACACTGTCGGGGGTGGGGTGCGACATATGCCAAAGGATGGCTTATCATGGTGGGGGCGAGTAGAACGTCGCCGGTGCCTGGAAACGGGATGAGGCGTAGACATGCACGCCGGCAGATCTTACCTAGCTTCAGGGCTCTCCGAGGAGATAACACCCCTACTGCTGCTCTGCGGGGTCTCCGCATGGTCACTAAGGCAAAGTGAGTACAAGGTTGCTCCTTGAGCTGTATTCTGGAGGTAGGAGAAGGCAAGGCTTGCTTTCTCCTCCCTATATGACCTCGTCTAGTGCTAATGGGTCCGAACCCTTTGCATGGGTGCCCTGGGGGGTTTATATAGGCCTACCCCTCAGGGGTACAATGGTAAATCAGTTGGGAGCGGGTCCCAGTCGTCTGTCTCTCAGGCCGCCGTCCTCTCCGCCGACTGCCGGGGCCCGCTGACTGGTGGGTCCCACCGGCTTGCCTGGTACGGAGCCGACAGCCCTTGCCCGCCGCGGGCGGGTCCTGCCGGCTACGGATTACTGTAGCCGTGCTTCTAATGACGCTTGCTTGGTCATGGGGTTATGGCAATAGTGCCGCCGCCTGGCGGCGATCACTGTTGCCACTCCCTGTCTTGTCTGGTTAATGGCGCATGGGGCCGTGGGAGAGGCCAGCCGACTCCCGGAGGCCGACTCCCATCAGGTATGACTCCGCGGCGCCCTCGCCGTCACCCGTACTCCCGCTGGCGGGTGGGACCCGCTATCTCCGGGTCGTACAGACAGGCCATCGTGGGCATAGGGCTCTGCCCACGGGGGCTGATGTCAGGGCCGGCATGGCGACAGTGCTACGCCGGATGGAGATATCCATTGGTACGGCGCACTGTAGCCATGCTTGCCCTCGATAAACGAGGCGGGGATGGGCCGCGCGGCGGCCGTTCTTCGTCCCGTCCATTATGGCAAAGGTGCGGGGTGGTTGGAGTCATGGGCCGACTCTCCATAGTCGGCTTCTCTCGAAGCCGGCTGTTGGAAGTCGGCTTATCTTGAAGTCGTCCCTGGGACTCGACCGCGAGGGACAGTCGGCAGGGTTGTCGCCGACTCTCGGAAGGCGGCTCATCGTCTTGAGGCTCCAAAGGGCGCAGCCTGCACCGATGTCTTGAAAGGTTCTGGGCTCGGGTTAGCCTACCCATGGCCCATTACTCCGACAGTAGTCCCCGAAGCTGGTGAGGCACCGAGGTTGGTTTGTTGAGAAGCCTCAACAGTTTCTCCCTTCCAGCGACAGGACTCGGGCCTTGCTCGCCGTCTTCCCCTGGGCCGACTAGTCGGAGCCGGACTCGGAGAGGGCCGTCTTCCCCCATTAGAGAATTCAAAGGTCGTGGCGGGATCCAGGCGGCGCGCCTGATACGCCTCCACGCGGCTGCCCGTTGTGGCCCCGTCGCGGGGCGCCACACGGCAGGGAAAGTCTGCCCACCCACGCGTGTGACGGGACATGCCGTCAGGCGGGGCCCACCATTACCGCGCCTCGGCACGCGAACGGATCCATTGCGGCCGTGCGGACGGGTGGGGTTCCCTAGCGTTCTTCGCGCGATAACCCGTGGGTAAACCGTGAGGCGTGGGGTCCTTGATTAATCACGCTTCGCCCCATCAGCTTCTCAGCCTATGGGGCTATAAGTAGGCGAGAGGAGGGGGGCGGCGAAGCATGAGCGCCCGTCTCCCCTTCTCCCCTCGCTTCCTCTAGCTTCTCCTTTTTCCTCTCGACGCTGTTGCGCCGAACCTTGCCGCGCCCGCACGATGAGCTCTTCCTCCGCCGCCGCCCCTCCTGCCGTGTGCTCCGGCGCGTGGGATGGGTCCCAAGTGGACGACGACCTCATCGAACTTCTCCGTAAGACGCGTCGGCTCCCCGGCGTGAACTTGGTGCAGGCTCGCGCCGCGCCGGAGAGGGAGATCTCGCCGGCGCCGAAGGAGGGTGAGCGGGTCATATTCCGCTCGCTCCTCATGCGCGGCCTGGGGCTGCCGGCGAGCGCCTTCTTCCGCTCCTTCTTGGAGTTCCACTCGCTCCAGCCGCACCACCTCACTCCAAACACGGTGGTGCTGCTGGCCGCCTTCGCCACTTAGTGCGAGGGCTTCCTCGGCGTTCTCCCCACCATCGAGCTGTGGAGAGAATTCTTCCACGCCAAACTCGGCACGCACGTCGCCGGCGTGCCGGACCAGTGCGGCGCCTTCATCGCGATGCGGAGGTCGACCGCCGACAACCCATTTCCCTCCATCCTGCTGATCAAGTCGGTGAAGGTGTGGCAGTGATCCTACTTCTATGTGCAGAACGTCGCCCCAGAAGGCGACTGGGTCAACCTGCCGCCCTACGAAACCGGCACGCCGGCTGGGAGGCTCCCTAGCTGGTCCCACCGGGCCAGGACGCTGACTCCTGCTGGTGCCGCTGCCGTCGCCCGACTCCGAGTGCTGACGAAGTCGGAGGGTCTGACCGGGGCTGACTTGCTGGCCGCCTTCGTGGCGCGCCAAGTCCTCCCGCTCCAAGGCCGACCTCATCTAATCAGTCAGATGAGCGATCACCGGAACCCCAGTCGGATGTGCACCAAGGATATGCCCCGGGTGGAGGTGGCCAACATGGTAAACTACATCGCGAACTGCAATCTCACGGAGGATTGGCAGTTCGGCAAAGAGCCGTACTCGCGCGCCAACCCCCCGCCTGTGGTAAGTCGTCTCTCTTCTTCTTCTGTTTTCCTTTGCAGCCGAGTTCGACTTCTGATCTTCTTTTTGGTTTCTTCTCGAGGCAGAACCCCCTCATGCAGCCTGCAGCTGGCGCCACAGGACCGCCCCGCGACTTCATCCCCGACCGAGCGGAGAGCGACGTCGACGACCCTTACTTGGGGGCAGCAGCGATGGAGGCCTACGCCGAAAGCGGAAAGGGAGGCGCCGGCGACTTCAGGCTCTCGGCCACTTTTGCCGACTGGCCTGAGAATGACACCGAGGGGGAAGTCGCCCCACGCCACCAGTCGAAGGCCGGCCAGCCAGGCTCGAGCTCCTCCGCCGGCTTGGACGGGCAAGGCGGCGCGAAGAAGCGTCGGGCCGGGCCGAGCTTGCTCGGCAGTCGGCCAAAGAAGTTCAAGGGGGCGGCCGCCGCGACCAAGCGGGAGGAGGCAGTCGCAAAGGCCAACCGCTTCCGCAAGGAAGTGAAGAAGCCGCCGCTGGTCTCTGCGTAAGTGCTCCGTCTTTGACTTGTTTTCTTTTGGTGAATTCTGTTCGAATCTTTTTTTCATTTCTTCCTCGCTTCAGGGCTCCCCTCACTTTCGAGAGAGTCGTCGCTCCCTCCATCATGGGGTCGGTAGAGACGTCCGCCAATACTCGGCGGATCGACCCGGCCGCCGACCTCCGGGAGGCGACGGAGCGAAACGCGCGGGAGAAGCGCCGCGAGGAGGAGGCCGACCGCCTGGAGAAGGCGCGGGCTGAGAAGGCGGCGGCTTCTACCCAGAAGAAGTTGGAGGAGGCCGAAGCCGCCGTCGCGGCCCAGCGGCGGGCCGAAGAGGCCGCGCGCCTCCAGTCGGCGTTGATCGTCACTTCGCAGAACTCCGCACCGCCACTCCCGGAGTTCGTGGGGCAGACTGGGGAAGCCGGCGGGGAGAATCCCATCCTGGAGAAGGAGAGCAGCGAGGCCTCCATGTCGGACACGGCCGATCCGCCACCGCCGCCTCCACCGCCGTCTGGGAGCGAGAAGGCAAAGTAGCCGGTGGACCCGCTGGTGCCGCCGACTGAAGACGAGGCCGTGGCGAAGCTGCTCCTCCAAGTCGCCTCGCCCATGCGCCGCCGTCTTGAGAAGGCGACTTTGGCGCCACGGCCTCTGGAGACTGGTGCCGCCAGCTCGGCCATCCTAGACGCCGAGGCGACGAGTGCCGCGCCCGTTGGGTGGGTACGGGGAGGCGGCAACGGCCCGCTGAACACTGTGCTTCTGGACGTCCAGGCAAAGCTGCGAGCTGAGGGCGACGCCATCCATAACTACACCAAGGCGCATCTGGCGTCGCGAACAGCCATCCGGGTACGCTTTTTCTTTTTTGACTTATTTTCCTTGTTCTTCTTTGTGGGGGCGCGCCAGCGCACCCACTGGGTGTAGTCCCCGAGTTTCGGGCCGGCTGCTGAGCAGGCGGCTCGGAACTCCACCTGGTGAGTTCCAATGTTTATCTTAGTCTAAAATACTTGTTGCAGGAGTATCACAACCTCCGCGTCACTGCCTTCAACCGCAACGTTGAGGAGCTGGGCAAGCGGACCGCCGACTTGTCGGAGAGCCGGAGTAAGTCCTTCTTCTTCTTCGCGGGGGCGCGCTGGCGCACCCGCGGGCTGTAGTCCCCGAGATTCGGGCCGACTGCTGAGTAGTCGGGCTGGATCTTCCCCGCGATCTTCTTTGTTGATGACTTAACGTCTTTTTTCTTTTTATGTTCCTCAGAGGCCAACGCCGCTCTCCAGGAACGGCTGGGCGAGGCCAACACTGCCTTGTGCGCCAAGGGGGCGGAGTGCGACAAGCTCGTCACGGAGCGCGACCTGCTGGCTGCGCAGCTGACAGAGCAGAAGGAGCTGCTCAAGAAGGCGCATGACGAGGCCGAGAAGAGGGAGGCTGATCTTCTGGCCGAGTTTGAAAGCGAGCGCTCCTCCTGGACCGACAAGGAGGCGATGCTGACCTCTGGCTTCCATGAGATCAAAGACATCGTCGACTATGATGTCGGTGATGAAAGTTACTGTAGTCGGACCATTCAAATTCTTGATGGGCTTCACTTCTATCCACTTGGTGAACTTGTCCACCGCGACAAGTAGATGAGTTAGGCCGCCTCGTGCCGTCTTGAACAGTCCCACCATGTCCAGGCCCCAAACTACAAAGGGCCAGGCGATGGGGATAGTCTTGAGTGCGGAAGCCGGCTGAAGCGGCTTGGGGCGGAACTTCTGGCACCCCTTGCACTTCTGGACTAATTCCTTGGCCTCTTCTAGGGCAGTTGGCCAGAAGAAACCGTGTCGAAAGGCTTTGGCGACGAGCGCTCTCGATGCCGCGTGGTGGCCACACTCGCCTTGATGGATGTCTTTGAGAATTGCTTAGCCTTGCTCTGGCTCGACACAACGCTGGTAGGCACCAATGACGCTGCGCCTGACCAGCTCTCTGTTGACTATGGTGTAGGCTGCTGCTCGGCGTTGTACTTGCCGAGCCAAGATTTCATCGGTTGGCAGCTCTTTGTTGACTAGGAACTTGAGGATGGGCTGGGCCCATGAGGGTGCTGCTATTTCTCCAATTGCCACCACTACGACCTAGACGAGGGCGGCTGGGCTGGGAGGCGGCGGGCTGGAGTCCGCGGCCGCTTGCTGGGTTGATGAAGTCCCGCCGGGCACGCCCTGGCACGATCCCGGGCGCAGCCCCCCGGCCGATCCGGGCGCAGTCCCCGGGCCGACTGGCGCAATCCATAAGCCAAGCTCTGGAGTCCTCGGGCTAGTCATCGCAATCCCCGGGCTGGGTTTTGAGTCCCCGGGCCGGCTTCGACTGCGGTGTTCTTGGAGCTATTGGTAAGAATTCTTGTGCCCTCTGCTGGGGCTCTTGAGCTGGATCCGGCTTCTTCGGGGGGAGCCGGCACAAAGATGGAGTCTGATTCTGGTGAAGGCTTGATAGACGGCTTGAGGAGGCGCTGAAGGGCAACGCCGGTCGGTGTTGCTTGACGGGTGGAGCCGATTCGTGCCAAGGTATCTGCTTGGTCGTTGTCGTTTCTTGGTACGTGAAGGAACTCGCACCCCTCGAAGTATCCGCTGAGTTGCTATACCAGGAAGCGGTAGCTCGCCATGTTTGCATCCTTGGCATCCCAGTCGCCAGACGACTGCTGGACTACCAAGTCGGAGTCGCCATAGCACAGGATCCGGCGAATGCCAAGCTCTTTGGCAAGCCGGAGCCCGTGGATGAGCGCCTCGTATTCGGCGACGTTGTTGGAGGCGGCGAAATGGATCTGCAGCGTGTACTTGAGCTTGTCGCCTTTAGGGGAAGTGAGGACGACGCCGGCTCCCAAGCCGGTGAGCATCTTGGAGCCATCGAAATGCATCCACCAATGGGTGGAGTCAGGCGCTGGCGGCAGGTACTGGGTCTCGTCCTAGTCGACGAGGAAGTCGGCCAGTGCTTGCGACTTGATGGCGGTGTGGGGTTGATAGTAGATGGTGTAGGGGGCCAAATCTATGGCCCACTTGGCCACTCGGCCCGACGCATCTCGGCTCCCGATAATCTCGGCCAATGGGGTTGTGTAGACCACAGTGATTGGATGCTCTTGAAAGTAGGGCTTCAATTCTTGGCGGCAAAGTGCACGCCGTGGCACATCTTCTGGTAGTGAGGGTAGTTCTGCTTGGAGGTCGACGGTACCTCGCTCAGGTAATATATCGGTCTCTGGACAGGTAGAGCCTTGCCTTCCTCCTTGCGCTCAACTACGATCACTGTGCTGACTACCCGGCTGGTGGCGGCAATGTATAGGAGCATGGGCTCTTTAAGAGTCGGAGCCGCTAGCACAGGGGGAGTAGTCAACATCTTCTTCAACTGGAGAAACGCTTCGTCCGCCTTGTGGTTCCACTCGAAAAAGGTGGTCTTCTTCATCAGCTGGTACAAAGGGAGAGCTTTCGCCCTTGACCGATGAATCGGTGATGGACGCCAGGCGGCGGTGAACCTGCAGACATCCAGCAGTCGGCTGGGTACTTCCATCCTCTCAATGGCCTTGATCTTCACAGGGTTGCACTCTATGCCGCGTTCAGAGACCAGGAAACCAAGGAGTTGGCCGGCTGGTACTCCGAAAATGCACTTCTCAGGGTTGAGCTTAATCTGGAATCGGCGCAGGTTCTCAAAGGTTTCCTTGAGGTCTTCCAACAGCGTTCCGCGCTTTTCTGTCTTCAATACCACGTCGTCCACATAGACGTGGGCGTTTCTGCCGAGTTGCTTGAGGAGACACTTCTGCATGCAACGCTGAAAGGTGGCGCCGGCATTCCTCAAGCCGAACGATTTGGTCAGGTAGCAGAAGGCTCCATACGGCGTGATGAAGGCGTATTCAGTCTGTCAGCTGGGTTCAGCTTGATCTGGTGATACCCAGAATATGCATCCAAGAAGCTGAACAGCTCGCATCCGGCTGTGGAGTCTATCACCTGATCAATTCTCGGCAGGGCAAACGGGTCCTTGGGGCAAGCTTTGTTCAGGCTAGTGTAGTCGATACACATCCGCCACTGTTTGTTCTTCTTCAGCACCAGGACTGGGTTTGCTAACCACTCTGGAAAAAACACTTCCATAATGAAGCCGGCCGCCAGGAGCCGGGCTATCTCTTCTCCAACAACTCTTCTCTTCTCTTCTAACAGGCGGCGCAAGGGCTGCCTGACGGGCTTTACATCTGATCGGACATGCAGCTTGTGCTCGGCGAATTTCGCCGGTACACCTGGCATGTCCTTAGGGGACCATGCGAAGATGTCTCAATTCTCACGGAGGAAATCGACGAGCTCGCCTTCCTATTTGCTGTCAAGGTTTGTACCCACGACGGCGTACCTCTCAGGGTGTTCCGGGTCCAAAGGTATCTTCTTTGTCTCTTTAGCTGGCTTGAACGAGCCCTCAGCTTCCGACTCCTTGGGGTCAGGCGACATCTCAGGCAGCTTGCCGGCCATCGCGACCACCCGATCGAGAAGCTGCTTCTCAGCTGCGATCACCAGGGACTCGGCCAGCCGACTGCTCTCGGCCGCTCAAGCGGACGACTTTCTGTAGTCGCCGGCCACGATCAAGATCCCCTTGGAACTCGGCATCTTCATCTTGAGGTAGGCGTAATGGGGGACCGCCATGAATTTGGCCAAGGCAGGTCGGCCAAGCAGCGCATGGTACGGGCTTTCGAGGTCCACCACCTCAAACCAAACTGGCTCTCGGCGGAAATGATCTTTGTCCCCGAAGAGGACGTCTATCAGGATTTTGCCGATGGGTGAGCAGGAAAGGCCAGGTACAATACCGTGAAACACAGTCCGGCTGCTCTGAAGCTGTCTTTGCTTGATTCCTAACTTCTCCATCATATCCTTGTACAGGATGTTGATGCTGATGCCTCCGTCTATCAGCACTCGCGAGAAGCGAGCGGCCCGCCTATCTGTGCCTAGAGTGGCGCCTAAGACCAAGGCATAGGAGCCTGGATTCGGCATCACCTCTGGGTGATCAGCTCTGCTCCAACTGATAGGCCTCTCGGACCAGTGCATAAACTCCGGGGTATCTGAGTCTACTGCATTCACTTCTTGCTGCTGCAGCCGCCTGCTCTGTCGATCATCAGCCATACTGGTGAACACCACGTATGCTCCGTGCTCTTCCGGTACTTTCGTCTTGCACTGCGGCCGGCTCGACAGCGGCTCTTTGGGCGGCGGTGGAAAGCGGCGATCCGGCGGAAAGGGGAGGCATGAGGCCTTCGCCCTTGGCGATTCTGGTGAGCCAGTGGCACTTCCGGGTAGTGTGGTTGGACGGCTTCGTGCCGCTAAGGAACTTGCAGGGACCATCGAGAGTCTACTCGTAGGAGAAGGCCGGCAACCATTTGGACTTGCCACATTTCTGACGCTTGGCCGGAGGCTGCGCCTCCGGCTGCTGGTCTTCTACCATCGCCACTTGCCGACTGCTGGAAGCCGGCTGTGAAGCCTTGCGCTTGTGGCCATTCTGTTGTTGTCGCCGACTGGCGTCTCCAGCCGGAGTTCTGGGAGCTTGAGGGGCCGCTTTGCCAGTCGCGCTAACTTGAATCTCCATCTTCATGGAGGAGTCGGCTGTCGCGTACTTGTCTGCTATGATCAGCAGCTCGTTGAGGGTCTCCGGCTCGTCGCAGAGGAGCTTGTGCTTGAGGAGAGTGCCTTCTCTGCACCCGGCCGTGAAGTATTCGATGGCCTGCACCTCGTGCACACCCTCGCAGGAGTTTCGGAGCTCGGCCCAGCGCGTGAGGTAATCGCGAGTTGACTCGTCGGGGCCTTGTACGCACAAGGAAAGCTGGCGAGGCTTGGGAGGCCGCTTGTACGTGCTCGTGAAGTTGCGGACGAAGGCTTCGATGAAGTCTACCCAACTGTTGATGCTGCGGGGCTTCAGGCTGTTCAACCATGTCCGGGCCGTGCCCTAGAGCATGAGGGGAACATACTTCACGGCAACACGCTTGTTGCCGTTCGCGATGCTGACGGTCGTGGAGTAGTCGACTAGCCAGTCTTCCGGCTTCACGGAGCCGGTGTACTTGGGTGTGTCTCGGGGGAGTGTGAACCTTTGGGAAAGGGCTCGTCTCGGATGCGGGGTCTGAAACAGGGAGGACCCAACTCGTCTTCTTCTTCCAGCGCCAGGGATCGATGGAGTCGGTCGATCCGGTGGCGGGCGTCATTCTCTCCGACTCCCTCTCGGCGGCCAAGGCGGTCGCCGAGAGTCGGATGCTCGACGGGTGGCGGGGAAACTCGCCTCTCTCTGCGAGGAGGGGGAGGCAGATAGTCGTCCCGCCGCTCTACTGCTCTTGGGTGGCCGTCTTGGTCGCGCTCAATGGTGATGCGAGTCCGACTGTGGCTAACAGCCGGATCCTTGTTTCTTCTTCCGTGGACACAGCCAGTCGGCGTCCGAGACGTCGCGCCCTGATCTCGGCGGGGTGGCAGGTCATCGTTTCGCCGTTGGGGTGCTTCTGTGCGGCAGCCGGCTTCGTATTGTGCGGCACCCGCGTCGAGGAGCTGCTGGACTCGCTCCGTCATTAGACGGCGCTCTTCACCCTCAAAGTTGTCGATTCGTCTGCCACCGCCTGGGCGGCGCGGATGTTCTCCGCAGGCGTGGCGTACACAGGGCGATTGGCCCCGAACAGGTTGGAGATGGCCACACCGCGCTGCTGGACTGCGCCTAGGCGGCTAGGCCCAGTCGGGCCGGCGAGCCGCCCACAGCTCGATCCATCTCACGCTGGTAGGCTTCTGACAAGCGTCTCATGCTTGCCAGTTTCTTCGCGCCTTCGACGATCTGGAGGCGGCGTGCCTCCAATGTCTCGGCGTCTGCGTCTTCCGGGATAGGCGCAGTCAGGTCTCGTAGAGCCGCGTCGAGCGGATCATGGGCTCCGTCACCGGAGGGCTCGCCATGGTTGATGACGAGCACCTCTGTGACGGTGTTTCCGCCGCTCTCCTCGTGAGGGAGCGGCTCGTCGTAGATCACCATGTTGGTGGGGAACGCGTCGAGCGACACGGTGTCGGAGTTGACCAGCATCGGGTCGGTGGAGCCTACGGACTCCAAGTCCACGGCAGGCTCACCGATGATGTGGAGTTGGTCGAGGAGGCCCGCGAGGAGGCTCTCGGGGCCGCTCGTGCCTGCGTCGGATGCAGGCTCGTCGGAGAGGTGAACCTTGTCGACTAGTTCGGCGAGGCGGCTGGCTGCGCAGGCGACCTCAACGCCGTGCAGCGTGTCGACGCAGACTCCGTCGGGCTTGCCTGGCTGGCTGCGCTCGCCAGGAAGAAAAAGGGTTCCCGTCCAGAACAGGTCTCCGGACGACGGTGCACCTCGCCCCACGGTGGGCGCCAAATGTCGGGGGGTTGGGTGCGACATATGCCAAAGGATGGCTTATCATGGTGGGGGCGAGTAGAACGTCTCCGGTGCCTGGAAACGGGATGAGGCGTAGACATGCACGCCGGCGGATCTTACCCAGCTTCAGGGCTCTCCGAGGAGATAACACCCCTACTGCTGCTCTGCGGGGTCTCCGCATGGTCACTAAGGCAAAGTGAGTACAAGGTTGCTCCTTGAGCTGTATTCTGGAGGTAGGAGAAGGCAAGGCTAGCTTTCTCCTCCCTATATGACCTGGTCTAGTGCTAATGGGTCCGAACCCTTTGCATGGGTGCCCTGGGGGGTTTATATAGGCCTACCCCTCAGGGGTACAATGGTAAATCGGCTAGGAGCGGGTCCCAGCCGTCTGTTTCTCAGGCCGCCGTCCTCTCCGCCGACTGCAGGGGCCCGCCGACTGGTGGGTCCCGCCGACTTGCCTAGTACGGAGCCGACAGCCCTTGCCCACCGCGGGCGGGTCCTGCCGGCTGCGGATTACTGTAGCCGTGCTTCTAATGACGCTGGCTTGGTCATGGGGTTATGGCAATAGTGCCGCCGCCTGACGGCGATCACTGTTGCCACTCCCCGTCTTGTCTGGTTAATGGCGCATGGGGCCGTGGGAGAGGCTAGCCGACTCCCATCAGGTCCGACTCCGCGGCGCCCTCGCCGTCACCCGTATTCCCGCTGGCGGGTGGGACCCGCTATCTCCGGGTCGTACAGACAGGCCATCGTGGGCACAGGGCTCTGCCCACGGAGGCTGATGTCAGGGCCGACATGGCGACAGTGCTGCGCCGGATGGAGATCTCCATTGGTACGGCGCACTATAGCCATGCTTGCCCACGATAAACGAGGCGGGGATGGGCCGCGTGGCGGCCGTTCCCCGTCCCGTCCATTATGGCAAAGGTGCGGGGTGGTTGGAGTTGTGGGCCGACTCTCCATAGCCGGTTTCCCTGGAAGCCGGCTGTTGGAAGTCGACTTATCTTGAAGTCGTCCCTGGGACTCGGCCGCGAGGGACAGTCGGCAGGGTTGTCGCCGACTCTCGGAGGGCGGCTCAGCGTCTTGAGGCTCCGAAGGGCGCAGCCTGCACCGATGTCTTGAAAGGTTCTGGGCTCGGGTTAGCCTACCCATGGCCCATTACTCCGACACACACACACGCAGAGAGTATAATATTTCACGAGTCTAATCTACTGACAACTTTTGTAGCGTGACATCACGGCCCTGCCCGGTCATTATTTCGAACCGTTTTTAGCCTCCCGCTCCATGTTTTGAGATGCGGTTTTATTGGCACGTCTTGTCAAAGCAGAGATGTGACACTCCAAATTTTTTGTTTATTTTTGTTTTCAGCAAAAGCCTTGCTTGGTTTGAAGAAGGTCATTTAAACCCTTCTTAAAAACCTCTCTTCTGAGTTTTCTTCTCAAAAAGCATTTCTTGGATTTATTTTCTTCTAAAAAGAAACCTTTTTGGTTTTGGGTTATTCTTTGGTTTTGATCCATCCTTGGTTTTACCATGCCTCTTGTGGTAAATTTCTCCCAAAACCCCTCCTTCCACTTTGGTTCAACTCAAACATTCTGTCCAAACTAGTAAAATCCATTTTTGGACTTTATTCCAATTATTTCTTCTCCCAAAATAATTCTGTCTTTTCTTTTGAGCCTAAGTGATTTGCAAAGCAAGTACCCTAATGCTCTTGATTTTTTGACCTCAAACCAACTCCCTTGGATAGTCCTTGGTACCCACAACCCAGAACCATCTTGATCCACTCTTCCTCTTTTCAAAATTTTCAAAATTTAACCTCTGCAAGTTTGGACCAGATTCATCATTTTTGGTGAAATTCATATCTCCTCTTCCCCAAAAATTCTACCAAAATTCAGGCAGCCCTCAGATGCAATGAGAGACCACCACACCAAAGATCAGCTCAAGAAAAATTTCCCACATGCCATAATCATTTCGTCAACACTTGGCCAAGACTTGTTCTGTGTACTTTCAGAAAGTTCAGAGTTGCAGTGTCATTTTCGTCAGAGTGTTGGCACTGATCGCCCGTGCACCCTGGCGCTTTGCGCACGACCTCTTCCCCCTGGACAGAGCACCGCACGCACGCTTGGACGGACGCAGGTGTCGGTGGCGTTGGGCATATTCAACGCCGGCAGCCTCTGCGGTTGCAGGGCCACCCGTGGCGGCCGAACGGAGCAGACTGCTCGGCTCAACGCCGTTCTGCGCCGCCCATTGCGCCCTAGCCCTCCGCGTGGCCTCATGCATGCCAGCGCACCCCCACAGCACCATCGTCGTGGCCCGGCAAGCACAGGGCGCACCCTCTGCCACCGACGGACCCGCGCCGCCCCGTTCCATCGAATCCACCCAGGGCTCCTAATCCAAGCTTGTTTAGCGTCAAAACGGAACCAGTGGAACTCCACACTGACGCCCCACTCCCTAAACCTCCTCGACCAAGCTCTGCGCCGACGTAACCATCACCGGAGAAGCCCGTTCATGGCCACCGCCTCGGATCGCCTATAAAAAGGAGCCCCGAGCTCACTCTCGTGCACACACCAACTCTGCACTACACCAAGACCCTGCCTAGCCACTGGAAGAGCCCCGAGGGAGTCTCCTTCCTCGACTCCGGCCGCCGCGACCCGCCACGGGATCCAGCTCGATTCGCTCCCGTGCGTGCGCCTCTGCCTCCCATCTCTTGCCAGTAGCTCTCTAGTACATCCCTCCTTCTGACCCGCGCTTCAATTCGAAGTTTGCAGCACATCACCAGAGTTCCCCACCATCGCCCGAGCCGCCGTCACGGAGAAAGTATCACCATCGGCGTGGTGCTCCCCGACGCCCAAGTCAACCACCCACCGACGCTGAAGGACACGCTGATACTCTTGGTACACTCCGATCTCCCTGACTCGCCGTGGTTCGACGCCGACGACCACCGCAGCCTTCGGGCGACGGCGAGGTCTTTCAAACCTGACATGTGGACCCCCCATGTCAGCCTCTCTTTCTTTTCCCGTGAACCGTTTTCCATTGGAGCCTTCGGGCAGAGTACGTTTTCCCTGTGGGCTTGCGTGTTTCTATTTGAACCGTTTTCTGTTTTCTCAGTTAAACCCCTGGAACTTTTCTGTTTCATTACAGATGAGTCCCTGGACAGAAACCCTTATACCTTTTTAATAAATAGTGATTTTTGAATGATTCTTTTTCTGACAGTCTTATAATTTTGTCTAGTTTTTTATGGGATTTATTTGGAAAAATTTTGGAAACAACTTTTATGCACGCGTTGGTTTTCACGTTAGTATGCCTTTTCGCTATACCGTAGGTTCCGGAAGAGGTGACGGAGCTGCGAACTCCGCCGAGCTAAACTCTGACTTCTCCGAACCAGGCAAGCAACGTTTGAACTTTTGGTATGATGAGTGTTCTGGCAGGTTTGCATTAAGTAGTTTCATGGCATGTTTGTGAGCATACCGATGAAGGTTATTTTCATGCAAAGTTGAGGCAAGTGAGTTCGATAATCCATACGTGTTGGATGTGAATGTGCATGGCCATGTGTTAGCATGAGGATGGGTAAGATGGCAGTGTTGTAGCATGCCAGTCTTATGCCATACTATTTGACTTCAGTGTCAACCCGTATCAGTTCGGTTACCATCCATTTGCCTTCCCGTACTACCACATGTTTTCCGCAAGGGATATGGCTTAGTAAGTTGCGAACCGCTTTCCTGGTACACACCAAATGGAGAGGCCGTGATGATGGTTCCATGGCCCTGGATTAAAGCCAGTCATCCGGTCGAGGGCATGGGTGTTTCCGGTTGGGACCGAGAGGGGGCAACCCTTAGAGCGGCGAATATAAATTTGATCCCATGCTATTCGAGATTGTGATCTCCCGTCTCAAAAGTTTTTCTTGGGCGATGTCTAGGGTGATTCTGGCATTCGTGAGGTAGGATGGGTGTGTCTTGGTTAGATGTGTTTCTTAGAAATACCATAAACGGAACTAGTCCTTCAGGACTACGAAATCCGTTGGCTGTGAGTAATTTTAGTACAAACTCTGCAGAGTCATAATTCCTCGAATCATCTTATCCATGTCCAAGTTACGTATTATCTTATCGACAAGTGTCGGTTTTGGTGATGATACTCCGGTGATTCACATAAGTACTAAGCCGGTTAAATGTTTTTTCCTATGTATGGTCTAAGCCGTTTATATTGATGTGTTGACTATATATTATGAGTGCTATATCTTTGTGATGAAAGCCCTTTCTGTGATTTCGCTCAGACGTCCGTATGCGGCATTGTTGTTATTTATTTTCATTATAAGCCCTTTACGTGATGTCGCTCGGATGTCCATTGCGGCATTGTTGTTATTTATTTTCATTATAAGCCCTTTACGTGATGTCGCTCAGACGTCCATTTATGACATTGTTGTTATTTATTTTCATTATAAGCCCTTTACGTGATGTCGCTCGAGACGTCCGAATGACATTGTCGTTATTTATTTTCATTATAAGCCCTTTACGTGATGTCGCTCGACGTCCATTGCACGCATGTACTTTTATTTCAATATAAGCCCTTTATGAGGTGTCGCTCAGACGCATCGTGGCATGTTTTGCTTATTTATTCACCCTTCGAGGCGTCGCTTCAGACACCCGATCGGTTTTGAGTTTATCTTCTTTGGGTTTTTGAGCGGACTACCGCCGATTCCCTTCTTAATTATTTTGCTATACTGTTTTAATTGAGCATTGTTAAGATTAACCATGTTGCATTCATGCATTCATTTGTTATATCTTTTGTCCGAACTGTCTTGCGAGTACTTTCATAGTACTCACCTGGCTTGTTGATTTGGCGAGATGCTGACGAAGGCGATCTCATGGATGAAGAGTTCGATAGCGAGTCCGACGCCTAGAGGAATCGGTCGGTCTCGTGCGACCCTGGATTAGTCATTGTGATATATCCGCTTCCGCTACCCAAATAAAATTCATCGAGCCTCACCTCGACGCCGATGAGCCGCCAAAGGCAAGATGAGACTTATTAACCCCCCCGCTGTGTGTTATTCCACCAACCACTCATAGCTCGAGTCAGTAGTGTTTCCACCCCACTCCCTTGAGTCATATCCGCCACTATGTATAATCATTGGCGTGTTGTAATAATTGGTTGGGCATCTTCAGTCCGACCCTTGTAATATTGTAATGCTACTGGCTTGTTGTATCAAAGTTTTGTCAACCGGTATGAAGGATTTTTCCTCATATTGGACTTCATAGGTCGGTTGTTCAATAAATATTTTTATTGAAAAACCGGTCGTGACAAGAGATCGTGTCCCCTTATTGCGGGATTCTCATCAATATGGGCGTGGGTAATCCAACCGCCCCGTTGGCACGATTCCTTGGGAATAGGAAAGATTTAAGGCCCATGAGGAGGCATTCGATATTCATCACCTTTATAAAGGGGCAGAGACCCGTCTTTCTCCTCTACGCCTACCTCTTCCTCAACTTTTCCAACCTCGAGCTCCAGCACACAGGTTTCAACTTAATCGCTCCAAGCCTCCCAGTCATGTCCGGAACAAGCCCTCAAGGCCGGTGGGTAGCCTCCTCTATCATAGAGGAGGATATCGTGAAGCTCCGGGCGGCAAGGTACCTGACCACGGAAATTCTCCATAGGCACCCTGCCAAGGGGCAGGTTATTCCTACACCCAGATCCGGCGAGAGGGTCGTATTCATCTCCCACTTCCTCTGGGGGCTAGGGTTCGCTCTCCACCCCTTCGTTCGTGGCCTCATGTTCTATTACGGGCTAGATTTCCACGATCTAGCTCCGGACTCCCTTCTTCACATATCGGTGTTCATTGTCATGTGCGAGACCTTTCTCCGCATTCGCCCATGCTTCGGCTTATGGCTCAAGACCTTTAATCTGAAGCAGAAGGTAGTCGACAGGGAGCAAGCAGAGTGTGGCGGTGCTACGGTGAGCAAGCTCGCCAATACTCTTTGGCCAAAGGGCTCCTTCACGGAAACTTCCAACCTATGGTAGCGGGAGTGGTTTTACATCACTGAACCCCGCGGTACCAAGTGGACAGCTAAACCTGCGTTCCGATCTGGCCCTCCATTACGACTTGCATCACGGATTAATAAGGGGCTGGACTGGGGATCAATTGATGAAGTGCAGACGCTACAAAGCCGTATCCGGAGCCCTTCTTGGAAAGTACACCGGCCTCATCAACGTGATCTAGGTAATGCTAGTCTGTCGGGTCCTACCGTGCCAGCGGCGGACTCTTCGCATGTGGGTGTTCAATCCGGAAGGACCACGGACCCTTCAGCACTTCTTCGGCACAACGCACAAAGGGATGTGGAAGTTATTCTTTGGGACCCGAAAACAGTGGCCGGACACAATCGAGGACATCGGCCTCGACTGCAACCATTCAGATACCTCGGTAAGCACTCGATTCCTGAACACAGCTTAGCTGATTATCCCGTATCAATATACTGAGAAAGCTGTCTTCGACCAGGGATGGATAAAGAAAGCGGAACGAATTAGGTGTTCGACTCCACTTCCCGAAGACTCAGCTGATCCTGTGTTGACAAGGATGCTGACCCCGGTGCCATATCAAGTGCTGGCGAAGGAGGACAAAGAGGAGAGCAAAAAGGCCCAAGGTGGCCTCCACTCTAAAGGTACACTGGACGCTATGTCCGGGGAGACCGGATCTCCCTCTTCTGAAGACGAAGGGGAAGAGGAAGCTGATATCCCTTCTCCCCATGGGAAGAAAAGGACCGCCTCCAAAGATTTGGAGGTGGAGGCTCCCAAGAGAGGGAAGATGTCCCTGTCAGATGGTTCGGGTTCGGAAGGCGATGTTGCCACACAGTTCCTCCGTAAGGACAAGCCTTTCGCAAAACTGTAAGTGAACAAGGGTATTCTAGCCATATCCCGTTCTTTTCATGTTACAAGGGTAACACCTTTAATATATGTTTGCAGTCTGGCCAGCAGTTTTCCTCAACAGTCCTCCTCCTCGGGTGACCTGCTTCCGGAGATGATGGAAAGCGAGACGCCTCCACATGCTTCCTCGCCCCTTAGGGCGGACGACTTCGAGGTGTCGTCCCGGAGGGTCTCCCCCGATCATCAAGTGGTGCGAGGGGCAATGAAGGCAGCACCCGAAGGTGATACTTCGGTCGTCAACGGTCCGGGGTGTGCAGCCCCTACGAGGACCAACAATAAAGGCCCCGGGCTATCCGGTTTACAGCCGAAGATGACTCTAGGGTCGAGTAAACATATCCCTTCGAAGGGAGCTCGTACCGCAGCTGCTTCCAGGAATCCGGAGGCGCCGGATACGTTGATGGACATGCTGCAAAATGCGTCCGTCTCGGAGGAACATCGTACCTTAATGGGTATGGTAGTTGAGAGGATTCTGTCCGCAAGAAGTGGATAGAGTGAAGCCTTCACGGGCCTACTAAGAGGCTTCGAGGTATTTACTGCAATATCTTAACCACGCTTTACATGTAGAATACACTTGTGCATAGAGAGTAGCCCCGGAGACTCTGGTCGGCTTCCACAGGGAGGCGATAAGAGGATCAAAAATATATGCTCGGGAAATGACATGATTAATTTGAAAACAGGCTGTTATGTCAATGACGACTACGCACGCTGTGGAAGTTGCAGATTTAAAGCAGAAACTTGAGTCAGCGGATGAGGACATTACTCTTGTTAACAGGCGGCTTGTCGAGGCACAGGGTATGTTTTGGGGCAGTCAGCTTATGCATGTATAATAATATGAGCATGAAGCTGAGAATTATATACTGGGGCGTGCATAATTGCAGATGGTGCTGCGGCAGTTGAGACCCTTTGGGCCGAACTTGCCCGGGCCAAGGAGCAAGCCATAGTGAGCAATGCGGTTGTCAAGAAGGCAGCTGCTGAGTTAAAGGCCGAACAAGCCGCTCCGCTCTAGTGCGAGGAGAGAATATCTACCATGGCACGAGAGCTGAAGCATGCCACTAGCCAATGCGAATTACTCGAGAAGGATAACAAAGCCAAGGCAGCCGAACTCAACAAGGCTTTACAAAAGGCGCGAGAGGCACGGTCCATGTCTAGAGCAGCTCGGGAGGAGATCCGGCAAACTGGGGAGATGGCGGCTGGTAAGACCTTTCTATTACAGACTAAATTCGGCGACCCGAAGTATGCCCTGTCGGTGTCAAAACCGGCGGATCTCGGGTAGGGGGTCCCGAACTGTGCGTCTAAGGCGGATGGTAATAGGAGGTGGGGCACACGATGTTTACCCAGGTTCGGTCCCTCTCGATGGAGGTAATACCCTACTTCCTGCTTGATTGATCTTGATGATACGAGTATTACAAGAGTTGATCTACCACGAGATTGTAGAGGCTAAACCCTAGAAGCTAGCCTATGGTATGGTTGTTCTTGTCCTACGGACTAAACCGTCCGGTTTATATAGACACCGGAGGGGGCTAGGGTTACACAGAGTTGGTTACAAGGGAGGAGATATACATATCCGTATTGCCAAGCTTGCCTTCCACGCCAAGGAGAGTCCCATCCGGACATGGGACGAAGTCTTCAATCTTGTATATTCATAGTCCAACAGTCCGGCTGTCCGAGGACCCCCTAATCCAGGACTCCCTCAGTAGCCCCTGAACCAGGCTTCAATGACGATGAGTCCGGCGCGCAGATTGTCTTCGGCATTGCAAGGCGGGTTCTTCTCCAAATTCTGAGTACCTGTTGAGTAGTGTCCGGCTTCCCATAAATGTTGCACTCCTTGGCTCCCACACCTAATAATGGCTATCTTCCATGCGTCGAGCGAATGCGAGAAGCCAGGGCATTTTTACCACTGCCTCCCTAGCCGTGTGAGTAAATTGCCTATTAAAGAGACGGGGATTCTCAGATCTAGATGACACCATCCTCCCACAGCGAGTATCCATCAGAGCGCACCCGGAAAAATCCATTCCAACATGGCCGGCCATCGCAGCTCCTCCTCTCGCTTTCGTAGCCCTAAGCACAGAAATTGGAAAAAGTGTTCCGTCCCCCACAGGCAATTAGTAGAGTTACAGACCCAGGGATTTCTCCCCCAGCGTATATGGTCCCCGTTCGAGCCGGGCTCGCCACCTACAATGGCGGGGAGCAAGCGGAGAGCTTTCCTAACCCATCCATGGGGGAGCGGGTATGCCTTGTCCCTTACTTATTAAGAGGGCTTGTATTTCCAATTCATCCGTTCCTCCGCGGGCTCCTGGAGTTCTGCGGCCTCCAGCTGCATAATTTTACACCCGCCTCCATATCACACATTGCTGGCTATGTCGCCCTTTGTGAGCTGTTTCTGGACTGCGAAGCTCATTTCGAGCTATGGAAGAGGCTATTCTGCCTCGTACCCCCATACACAGGAGGGGTCAATATACCAAGTGGGCGGAGCCGAAATATGGCGCATCGCCGGGACCGGATACCTGTCCGGTACTCCGAAGAAGACATCCGAAGACTGGCCTTCGGAGTGGTTTTATATGGAGGACGTCCCCCTTCTGGACCCTATTCGGATGGGCCTTCCTGAGTTCGACAACGCTCGCTTGAAGAAATGCCGCATCTGGCGCCCTCGGAGCCCTCAGGAGGAAGATAACGGGAGGTCCTTTACGATGGGTCGGAATCTGATTCTGGCCCGGTCCAGGATTGTGATGTCGAAGTTATGTCAATATGTATAATTCGGGGGGTGCAGCCACTTCAATATCGGGGGCAACCCATGTGGCACTTCAACGGAGAAGACGATGCCGCCAGCTGCGGTCGTAAGGGACCGGACTCAGTCGCTGCTCTAGCAAAAATTCGGTCTGATCTGTACAAAGGAGAGGAAGAGGAGTTCATCCGCATCAAGCCACGGGATGGATTCTCCATGTAGAACCCTCCAAGATGGGTGAGCTGCTACTTTTTACTCCAAACCTTCCTGCATTCTTTGTCATAAATACTTACCTTGCTGTTTCATAGCAGGAGCTGCGAAAAGCTGTGAGGGAGGTCCACATCCCGCCTCCACAACCAGAGAACCCTGACCGGGCCCTCGACCCCAGACTCGAAGAGGATCCGGACATATTTGTGGAGCTGATTGACAAGACGTTCTATCAATTGAGTTGTGATGATGCCATGGTGGCCATCATAGACGATTATCCTGGACTACTCCCTGCATCACATGTAAGTAAAACTGGAGTCCCAACTTTCGAAAAGGATCCCTTTTTCTGCACTTCACCTACCGCACACATATGGTGCCTTATAGGGAAGGCCCTCGGGATGCCATGCCGAACCCACAGTGAGTCACCCACAAGGGGCACCGAAGCCGGGTAGGCTTCAAAGGAAGGCGCTTAGGACTGAGACGTCGTCGCAAAGGTATGAAACAGAACCCCACTCCGTGGTTGTTGTCTTTTAGAATATAATGACATCAATGTTTCCTAGTAAGAAAAACGCTCGCCGGACTATATCCGGAGAGGTTCCCGGTCATGCCTCCGCCAGTCGGGCTCCGGAGCCGGACATAAAGGCGGACACTAACATGGGGCCAACGCCAGAGGTTCCTCCTACAGAGGATGCGGATAGGCTATCCGCTACAAATTCCGAAGTGGAGAGCGCCATGAATCACAGGCGTCGCCGTGCCGTACTCCGTGATGCTTGTTTCTCCCAAGAGGCGTTCGATGCCTTCAACTCAGGAGGCGCGTACATTTGAGCTGCTCAAAATGGTCTTGACAGAGCCACAGGCCTGTATGTAAAGGATATACGGGTAAGGAAGTTTAATAATTATGTATATCAGTAGCCCCTGAGACTTGAAACAGTTGACACAACTGATTTAAGTATGATTATTTGTGCAGGTTCTTATAGAGAAGAATACCAATTGTCTCAAGAGCTGGAAGAATGCAAAGCCCAGCTACGGGCCGCAATTGCCGCAATGAAGGAGTCCGAGAAGGGGCCCTCTGGTAACACTTGTCTCTATCAAAAAGAATGACATGTACCGTTTAGTATGTGTCATGCATGCAAATCTAACAATAGATTCTGCAGATGATCCCGGGGTTAATCCGGATGTAGTGCAAGGGGATGAGCAACATGCTCAACAACAGTTAAAGGCTGGCGAGCGCGTGCTTAAGCAGGTTATGCAGGAGAAAAACGGTCTCCAAGATGCCAATATCCAACTGAGTGTTGAACTGAAAGATGTTCGGGCCCAACTTGCTGACTCCGTAAAGGAGAATAAGAGGCTTCGACGCGGCATTTTTAGTAAGTGCTCGAATGAACTTTTTATTGAGTTCGGCGAAGAAACCGGCTAACAGAGTTATATCTGTAGGTATGCTGACGGGTCGTCCCATAGAGGAAATGCCCGGGTCTGCAGGTGATCTTCTGCCAGAGCTCTCACAACTGCACGAACAAGTTCGGCAGGTGATGCAGGGCATTGCCCAAGCCTTGTGGCCATCCGCCTCCCCGCCAGGAGGCCTGAGGGAGCTTACAGAGAAGCTCAAGGGAGCGCGACGGCACTTCCGATTATGGAAGATATCAGCCTGCCGGCAAGGTGCGAGGGAAGCCTGGGCCATGGTGAAGACGTGGTATACCAAGGCTGACCTGAAACACATGGCCGAGGTCGGACCTGTGGGGCCTGATGGGAAAGAGATCCCCGTCAGTTTGGTGTATGACCAAGTAGAATTAGCCGCAAAGTATTCCCAATAGGATTGTAGGCTAGCCAGCCTGTTGGATGGTATAGAAGAAGAATTTAGTCAGTCTAAGTGACTGTGTACTTCAAGTGATATGTATTGTCCCTAGCCGGATTGTAAATCATTTGTCATGGCGGACCTTTTCGCTTCAACCTCTAGACCCGACAGTCCGGAGTGTATCCGAATACCCGCTCAGTTATGAAATAACCGGGGTACGCGTGGAAACAAGGCGTAGGGGTCATAAGTGCTTGAACAGACAAGTACCCAACTAGCTATGTTATATTACATGGATAGTAAGAAACATCTTCCAGGGAGAATAGTTCCGTTAAGGGTTCCTTTCCCTGGGTACGCATGCCCTAATGTGCATGTCCGAGCTACGAAAAGAGACGCAAGATAAAAACATCTGGGGGCATGTATTACAATAAATAAGGATCATCTTTTGTTCACCGACCGAGTATTCCCTTAAGAACGCTAGCTTTCGGCTTCACCCAGTCTGTGGTACACATCCGGCTGACCCGGTAGTAACAATCGCAGAGGTGCTCCCCTTATGCCCTAGCCGAATTAACGAGAACGTAGGGCATAAACACAAGAGCCAGGCAACCCAGCTTGGCCAAAACTTAAGTCATATCGATGCATATAATGGCGAAAAAAGGTACATGTGGAAGAATAACACATGTGTGGGGAATAGAGCCCGGAAAATATTTATATTAAGCTTCTATATAAGAAGCCCCCAGGTATAATGAGCGCGGCTAGCGCGTCAAGATTGTGTAATCAAGACACATTTTAGCCTTTTAAGGCCTTCAAGAAAAGGGAAGAAAGAAAGAAATAAAAGACAGATAATGGATATAAAAATTGACGGAGGTAAGGAGACGAACATGGAGTCCGGCACTAGGCATAGAACCTTCGGAGTCTGGCTGCATTCCATGGGTTTGGCTCGAGTCGATTGTCTGATGCATCCTGCAGATGGTATGCTCCACCGGTCAGAACTTGGTCGATAACGAAGGGACCTTCCCATTTGGGCTTGAGCTTGTTCTTTTTCTTCTCTGGTAGGCGTAGAACGAGTTCGCCAATGTTATAAGTTTTGGCCCGTACTTCTCTGCTTTGATACCTTCGAGCCTGTTGTTGATAGAATGCGGAATGGGCTTTTGCCACGTCACGCTCCTCCTCTAGGGCATCCAAACTATTCTGCCGATCAAGCTTGGCCTCTTTCTCTTCATACATGCACACTCAAGGCGAGTCATGAATTATGTCGCAGGGCAGTACCGCCTCTGTGCCGTACACCATAAAAAATGGTGTGTATCCGGTAGTGCGATTCGGCGTGGTCCGCAGCCCCCATAGTACAGAGTCGAGCTCCTCTACCAAGTGCGTATCAGATTCCTTCAAGGATCGCACTAATCTGGGTTTAATGCCGCTCATGATAAGACCGTTTGCTCGTTCGACTTGACCGTTAGTTTGCGGGTGATAGCCAGAAGAATAATCGAGCTTGATGCCCATGTTACTGCACCAAAGTTTTACCTCGTCGGCTGTAAAGTTTGAGTTGTTATCAGTGATGATGCTATGGGGGACGCCATAACGGTGTACAACCCCGGATATGAAGTCTATACTGGTTCGGATTCAGCCGTTTTAACTGGTTTGGCTTCTATCCATTTGGTGAATTTATCCACCATGACCAATAAGTATTTTTTCTTATGGCTTCCCCCTTTGAGGGGTCCGACCATATCAAGCCCCCAGACCGCAAAGGGCCAAGTAATGGGGATTGTTTGGAGAGCGGTAGGCGGCATATGGCTTTGGTTTGCGAAAAGCTGGCAACCGACACATTGTTGAACGAGGCCCTGTGCGTTTGCTCGGGCCGTCGGCCAGTAGAAACCTGTACGGAAGGCCTTGCTTACAAGGGCCTGAGCTGCGGTGTGGTGGCCGCCAAGTCCAGCATGAATTTCTGGCAAAAGTTGCCGCCCTTCCTCTTCGGAGATGCACCTTTGAAGGACTCCGGTAGCGCTTTTCTTATAAAGCTCTCCCTCGTGGACCTTGTAGGCTTTAGACCACCGCAGCGCGCCTCATTTGGGTCCTCAGGTAGTTCCTGCCTAGTTAGGTAGGCCAAGAATGGCTCTGTCCACGGGGCGATGATAGCCATTATTACATGGGCGGAACGTGTTACGGTGGCAGAGCCTCCGATTATGTCAGAGTGTTCGGTTTCTGTTGTTGTGGTCAGGTCCAGACTATTGTTGTCGGTCTGCCCTTCCCATACCATGGATGGCTTAAACAGCCTTTCCAAGAAGATATTAGGCGGGACAGGGTCGCGCTTGGCACCGACGCGGGCGAGGATATCTGCCGCCTGATTGTTTTCCCGGGCCACATGGTGGAATTCAAGCCCTTCGAACCGAGCTGACATTCTGAGGACGGCATTGCGATAAGCCACCATTTTTTGATCCTTGGCATCGAAGTCTCCATTTATTTGAGATAACGCGAGGTTCGAGTCCCCACGCACCTCCAGGCGTTGAATTCCCATGGAGACTGCCATCCGGAGACCATGTAACAGGGCCTCATATTCTGCCGCGTTGTTGGAGTCTGTGTATAGTATTTGGAGTACGTATTGGACTATATCCCCGGTGGGGGACGTCAGGACGATGCCAGCCCCTAGACCAGCCAACATTTTAGAGCCGTCAAAGTGCATAATCCAGTTGGAGTACGCGCCGTACTCTTTAGGGAGTTCGGCTTCATTCATTCGGGCGCATTTAAATCAGCCAAGATTTGTGACTTAATGGCTCGCCGTGGTTTGTATATTATGTCGAACAGGAGGAGCTCAATAGCCCATTTAGCAATCCAGCCCGTGGCCTCGCGGTTGTTTATTATGTCGTTGAGTGGCACTTCAGAGGCCACCGTAATTGAACTCTCTAACAGTAGTGTCGTAGTTTCCAGGATGCCATGAAGACCGCATATGCTATCTTTTGATAATGTGGGTACCGTGATTTGCATGGAGTGAGGACAGTGCATACATAGTATACCGGTTTTTGAAGCGGGAACTTATGTATGTCCATCTCTTGTTCGACGACGAGCACTGCGCTTACAACTTGGTGTGTTGCCGCTATATATAGCAGCATTGGTTCACCGACGTTAGGTGCGGCCAGGATTGGGTTTGTGGCCAAAACGGCTTTTATTTCTTCTAATCCGGCAGTGGCCGCATCTGTCCACTCGAAGTGTTCGGTGTGTCGCAGAAGGCGATAAAGAGGCGGTGCCTTTTCTCCTAATCGGGAGATGAAGCGGCTTAAGGCAGCCACGCATCCAGTTAGTTTTTGGATTTGCTTGAGGTCTGTTGGGATGGCCAACTGTGACAGAGCTCGGATTTTAGCCGGATTTGCTTCGATTCCACTGTTGGAGACGATGAAGCCTAAGAGCTTTTCGGCGGGCATGCCGAAGACGCATTTTTCCGGGTTGAGCTTAATGTTGCATGTTCGGAGATTGTCGAACATGAGCCTCAAGTCGTCTATTAAGGATTCGACGTGTCTGGTTTTAATGACCACATCGTCTACGTATGCCTCCACTGTTTTGCCAATCCGTGTCGCCAAGCATGTCTGAATCATGCGTTGATAGGTTGCACCGGCGTTTTTTAGCCCGAAAGGCATGGTGTTGAAACAGAAGGGGCCGTATAGAGTGATAAATGCCGTTGCGGCTTGATCGGACTCCGCCATCTTAATTTGATGGTATCCGGAGTATGCGTCGAGGAAACACAATGAGTCCTGTCCTGCGGTAGCGTCGATAATTTGATCGATGCGAGGGAGAGGGAAGGGATTCTTTAGGCAAGCCTTATTAAGGTCCTTGAAGTCGACGCATAGGTGCCAGGATTTGTCTTTCTTTGGTACCATCACCAGGTTTGCTAGCCAGTCCGGATGTTTGATTTCTCGAATGAATCCGGCCTCTAGTAACTTGGCTAGCTCCTCTCCCATGGCTTGTCGCTTAGGCTCGAAGAAGCGCTAAAGAGTTTGCTTGACCGGCTTGAATCCTTTCAGGATGTTAAGGCTATGCTCAGCCAGCCTGCGTGGGATTCCTGGCATGTATGAAGGATGCTAGGCGAAGATGTCCCAATTCCCGTGCAAGAACTCCCGTAGTGCGGCGTCTACTCTGGGTTTAGTTGTGCCCCGATAGATGTTGTTTTTGTAGGGTCTGTTGGATGGACTTGGGATTTGACTATTTCATCCGCTGGTTTAAAAGAGGTGGACTTGGATCTTTTGTAGAGTATCACGTCGTCCCTGTCCACTGTGGAGCGCAGCGCGGTTAGTTCCTCGGTCGCGAGGGATTCGGATAACGCCTGTGTCGAATTTCGGGTTCCGGCAGACCCTTAAGGTTCGAACTCTGGGGTGCGCGCGGAGATCCAACCCTCCACCGTCTCGTACCTCGCCGAATCGCAGGGACCTAAACTACTCAAAAGAACAGCACAAGAGACACGAGATTTATACTAGTTCGGGCCACCGTTGTGGTGTAATACCCTACTCTAGTTTGTGGTGTGGTGGATTGCCTCTTGGGCTAATGAGGAACAGTACAGGGAAGAACAACCTCGCGAGGGTCTGTTCTTGGTGGGTGTGATGAACTGCTAGGTGGTGTTCCGTCGCTCTAGCTTGAGGATCGGGTCTCTTTCTCTCTCCCTGGATTCCAAATGCCAGCCCTCGTACCGGGGGGCCGATCTATCTACCCTAGGGGTAGCTACTCCTATTTATAGGCGAAGGCCCTGGGCCTCTTCCCAAATATTGAGCGGGAAGGGCGCCAACAATTGGCCATTTTGAAGGGGAACAGCAGGTACACTTATCGACTAAAGTTGTCCCCGCTTTGCCAAAGGCTCTGGTGATGACGCCTGCTTGGGCTCCACGATGACTCCCTTCCAGCCGTTGGGGCTGGTCTTGGTCTTGTTGCAATCAAAGCAGGTGCCTTTGCTTGATGCTCTCGCCTGCACTTGCTCCCTTTGCACCAAAGAGGAAAGGAGGGGCGTTGCTGGCTGGCGCCTCGTGGCGCCCCTGGTCGTCATGGCTGGCGTCATGGGCACCTCGCGAGGTACCCTGCCTTGAACTCTCCGCCTCCTCATGAGCCAACCCGACGAGGCCGTGCACGAGGAAGCTCTGGTCGTCCGCCCAGCAATCTGGCCCCTCGCGAGGGTCTTGATCTTGCGTAGATGTAGATGGGCTGTCCTGGGCCTCCTTTGAGCCACGCCGCAGGCCGCAGGCAGGCAAGTCTGGGGACCCCCGTTCCCAGATCGCCGACAGTAGCCCCTGGGCCCACGGCGCGCCCGAACTTGGCCGAGCAGAGAGGCGAAAGGGCAAGTGCGAAGCGTCGCGGGCCCTAACAGCCTGCGGCCTTGGGTGCCGCGTGGCGGTTGATTGGATGTGTGTGCACTGCTTCCCCACGATGCCTCCGTAACCACCCGGATTCGACAAGTCCCTGCATGCAGAGTCGGTCATGATTACCGGTGATCGTGGAGGTCGACGGTTGGCCTTCGCCGGCTATAAGTACGGAACGGTGTGCGTCCTTCCAGTCTATCCTTCTGCTTCTCCTCTTCCTTGTCTCGTCTGGCTGCCATGGCTCCGATCCGCCGGTTCTCCAGGGAAGAGAAGGGAAAGGCTCCTCAAGAGGATCCTGACCCGCTCCCCCCAAAGAAGCGGCTTGCTCTCTGGTGTCGAGGCAGGAGCGCCGCCAGAGGCGCCCATGCCCTGGTGCGCGGCCGCCACCAGGGTTTCCTCTTCCTTGTATGCGCACAAATTGGTGGCCACTGAAGGAGGCGGCGTCAGGCGCCACGGCGCCCGCCCGGCAGCCGGCGGGTCACGAAGGTGTGCGTCTTCCCAGAGTCCACACCGAGGGCTCTGCCGGAGTTCGTGCCAGCGTCGCCGCGCCTCCCAAGTCTTGGATTCGTCTTCCTTCTTTCTTCGCCTCCGTCGTCCGGCAGGAGCCTCGGACTCTGGCTGCAAAGACGCTGGCTGCACGCCTTCATGACGAGGCAGAGGTCGCATTAGTTGCCCCGGGCGAGGTCTTCATGACACGAGGCTGGAGCGAGGTTGCCCGGGTGTGCAGGACGAGGGGCGCCCTCACGATCCACCTGGAGTACGACGGTGCTTCGGTGATGTCCTTCAAGCTCTTCGACGCGGAGGGCCGTTGGTTGGAGTGCTGCCTCGGGAGAGGCGGTCGGGGCCCTGCTGTGGTGAGACGGAGGCCGACCGACCACTCCCTTGGCAGCTTCTCAGGCGATGAAGGCGCTGGAGGATCCAGCGACTCCGCCGAGCTCTTCGCGACGCCGGAGACGAGCGACGATAGCTACGAGCCCCCAAGCCTGCGCCGCTCCCGGAGCAGGGTGAGCTCATCAGGTCGTCGCCGCCCCTGATCTGGATGGGATTGGCTCCGGACCGGGTGGCCCACTGTTGATGATGACGTCTGCCGTGGTGGTCCCTGTAGATAGGACTCCTTAGGATTCGCGTCTTTTGTTCCTGCGAGGAGCCAAGAATGTACCCCGTGGGGGCTTGTAAGATGTTTGTAGCTTTGTTTGTCAATATGATCCTTATTGTGAGGCAGCGCGAGATGCTCATTCCGTTCTAGCTCAGTTTCTTCCTTTCAGACCTCGTGAGGGCTTGGTGCTCGCACGAGGTCCCGATCCCAAAGCGGCTTCAGCCGTCCGGTATGCCAGTCGCGATGCCGTGGTCAAGGCCGGAGGTGAGCGGCCCGAGGTCCGGTAAGAGCCTCTGAGTCACGATGCTCAGGGGGTCCCCCTTGGCGCTCAAGCGGCCATCATTCAGTGAGAAAGGAGAGCGACGTTGCTAACACGGAGCTGCATTGAGTGTGGGGATGCTGTTGCGATAGCTAGTGTGTCCGGAGGGCGACTTATCTCGAGGGTCAGGACAATGCTTCCTGGTGCGGCGCTAGGTCCGTGCCTTGGCTGGCGAGAGATTGCGTGGCGAGGTCGTTTCATGCACCTTGGAGGGCCCCTGCAAGTTCACCACAAAAGGAACGAGAGGTCGCCGTGGCGATCGTTACTCCTGTCGTTAGTTGCTTTGGAGAGGCACGAGAGGCCTCGCGAGGTGTGTTGGGGCACCCGTGAGCCAGCGCGGGACTCACGAGGCCCTACCTCAAGGCGGGTTGCGCCTGGCTCTGGGCCTTATCTTCGAGTGTGTTCCTGCAAATTTGGCCAGATGCCGGTGCTCTACGTCTTCCGGTCCCGGCTCTCGGGCTGGTCTCAGCCGTCGCTGGCAAGCTAGGTCGTGATGCCATGGACAAGACCAGAGGGTGAGGGCCGGAGAGCCGGTAGGAGCCCTGAGGCGCGATGCTCAGGCACGCCCCCTTTAACGCGCAAGCTAGGTTAGATGACGCAACTCTACGTCCTCGGGTCCCGGCTCTCGGGCTGCTCTCAGCCGTCGCTGGCAAGCCAGGTCGTGATGCCATGGACAAGACCAGAGGGTGAGGGCCGGAGAGCCGGTAGGAGCCCTGAGTCGCGATGCTCAGGCACCCCCCCTTTAACGCGCAAGCTGGGTTAGGTGACGAAACTCTACGTCCTCGGGTCCCGGCTCTTGGGCTGGTCTCTACCGTCGCTGGCAAGCCAGGTCGCGATGCCATGGACAAGACCAGAGGGTGAGGGCCGGAGAGCCGGTAGGAGCCCTGAGTCGCGATGCTCAGGCAGCCCCCCTTTAACGCGCAAGATTCCGCCACCCAAGAAAAGGCACCAAATAACAAGCATGGTGGAGCGAGAGCATAATCCTAAGGAAAAAGCAGGGAGGATACATGCCGCTGGGACTGGCCCGAGCGGCTTGGGGATGATGCAGCCCGAGGGGCGCCCCCAACAGGATAGGCTAACGACATGAAGTAAAAAGGGATACATGCCGCAGGGACGAACCCACGCGGCCTGGGAATAATGCAGCCACAAGGCGCTCCCAGCGGAAATAAAACTTAAAGATGTCACTGGTGATGTTGGGGATGAAAGGGTGTTGGTGTAGCAGACTCGGTGGGCTGCGGAGCAGATCCTCCACGAGCCCCAGGCCCAGGGGCCTCGGGAGGCTCGGGCGTTGGCGGCTCCTCGGGGCCATCTCCATCTCCGCCAGGGGCTGCGGCGTGCACGACCTCTTAAGCCTCCGGGATGGTCCTCATGAGACGCAGTGCGCGGCGGCTGCGTTTGGCGAGCCATAAGGCATGCGTGCGTGGCTGTGGGGCGGACCCTGCATAGCGTCCCACTCGCGAGGGCCGAGGCGCTCTTGAGATGCGGCTCGGTTGAGCCTGGTATGTCGACGCAGACGCAGCAGCCCACCATCCTCGCCTGGATGGGGGCCACTGTAGTGGCGTGGCTGCCCCTCATGACCCTTGACTCCTGTAGCTCCTGAATGGCCTTGCTGACGAACTCTTGAGGGTTCGGCCCTCCTTGCCTTGCTCCTGCTTGCGGGAAACGTGCTTCGAAACACGCCTCCACGTGGTGCCCAAGCGCCTCCCTCGAGACCTTGGCGAGGTCGGCGGCCCTCCAGGGGAGAGCCCCCGAGCCCTGCCTGAGGAGGGCGCCGGGCGCGCTTTCTGATGGGATGGAAGGAGGCTCCCCCTGGCCTGATGCGGGCCCTGAGGGGCCTGTCTCTTGAGGAGCCAGGCCGGTCGATGTCTTCTTCTTCTTGGGTGCGGCTTCGGGAGGCCTCCTGCTGTTGTGGTCTGGGTCTTCCAGCGATGCGGCCTGAAAGGCTCGCTCCAGGGAGCTGCTGCGTCTCTCTCTTCACGAGGGCACCGTGATGACCCTGCCGCTTCTGGCATCTTGAGGATGTTGTAGCCATGGTGGAGTTCTGACCATGAATTTGGCCAATGCTGGGTACCCGAGGATGGCGTTATGCGGCAGGCGAATGTGGGCGACGTCGAAGTCGATGAGCTCGGTGTGGTAGTTGTCGCGAGCCCGAAGGTGACAGGAAGGTGGACCTGCCCGATCGGGACCGTGGAGCCGTCGGTGACTCGGAGAAGGGCTTGGTTGGCTGAAGTCGACCGTAAGGCACTTGAAGATTGTTGAATGTTTCCACGGACGGGGCGTTGAGCCCTGCCCGCCCGTCGATGAGGGTCTTGGTGACCAGCACGTTCGCGATGATTGGGGAACAAAGCATCGGGAGAACTCTGGCTGTGGCTGCGCACTTGAGCTGATCCGCTGAGCTAAACGTGATGGCGCACGCCGACCACCTGAGAGGGCGCGTGGCCTCGAGCTTGGGGAGGACTACATTCACTTCACGGGCGAACGGCTTGAAGATGCACTGAGAGGCTGGGGCTTGAGCTCCGCCCAGGATGCAGGCGATCGCACGCGCTTCCTGGAAGGCCCCAGCCCCCTCGTCCTGATGACGGTATTCGATTCTCCTTGGCGGCGGCGGCAGTGGTGGGAGGCCTGCGTTCCCTTGCGGGCGATCCTCACGAGGCTGATCTCTCCAGCCTCCCTCGCGAGGTGGGTCTTGTCATTGGTCCTCGCGAGGTTGGTCGCGCCACCCTTGGCGCGGGCCGCGGTCTTCCCAGCGTCCTGCATTCCTTCCTCCTCCTCGGCCGTAGCCCCGGTCGCTGCGCTCGGGGCGTCTGCCGACCCTTCCTTCGCGTACGGCCCGGAGCTCTTGACATTCATTGGTGTTGTGGGTGTGGAGGTCGTGGTTCACGCAGTATCGGCTGCCCTTGGAGGACTCGGGCTGATCTCTACCTCGCTTGGTGTCTGGCTCGGCTGTGAGCATGGCAGCCCCCTTGCGCTTCACGTCCTTGGCCTTGGACTTCTTCTCTTCGGGATCCGCGGCAGGCAGCTCGAGGAGGGAGAGGCGCCCCTCCTCAGCCCTGGCGCACTTGGTCGCCAAGTTTAACAGATCCAAGGAGGTGCACAGATCTTCATGCATCGCCAGCTCCTCCTTCATCTTGACGTCGCTCACGCCGTCAGAGAAGGCAGAGATGATGGCCTCCTCTGTTACCCTGGGGATCTTGAGGCGCGCATTGTTGAAGCGCTGGATGTACTTTGCGAGGTTTCCCAGGCTGCTTGATTCGGCGCATGTAAACTACGGCGGGTGGCGGTCGCGATACCTTGGAAGTTGGCGATGAAGCGGGTGCGCATCTCGGCCCAGGAAGAGATCGTGCACAGGGCCAGATTCAGGAGCAGTGCAGGCCCGTCCTTGAGCGCCATGGAAACCAATTCGCCATGACCTTTTCATCCCCGTTGGCAGCCTCGATGCCCAGCTCGTAGAGGTGGAGGAACTCCGTAGGGTCAGCTGTGCCGTCGTAGCGAGGAGGCAGGTCTGGCTTGAACTTGGCGGGCCACGCGACGCTGCGCAGCTCGGACGACAGAGGGCTTGGTCTTGTGGGCCTCCTGCGCCTTGGTGGGGGGCAGCGAGGTCTTGGCGTCTTTGGGCGGGGCGCTCGGGCAGCTTCTTGTGGGCGAGGGACTTCTTGACAGTTCCGCTCTTGCCGCGCCGGCGCCTGGCAGAACGGGTTCCACCCAGGGGCCGCGCGCCTTGGGGCCAGGGCGCCGTCTTGAGGAGGAGGCGGCTGAGGCGCCCCGGGAGCTTCATCGCCCGCGCGGGGCGGGGTGCGGTGCAGCGAGACGGACGGCGCGGGGTCACCTCCTGCAGCGCGGACGAGCTCGGCGACTCGGTAGAGCCATTCTTCGTGACGCGTCATCGACGGGCGGTAGCGCAGAGCTCGTTAGCGCGATGAGTCCAGCTCGGGCCTCCATGGCGCGCAGGCACGCGTGGCGAAAGAACCAGCGAGGTGAGCGAAAGCGTGGCGGTGCGGCCGTCCCGCCTCATGGACGAGTCTTTGGGGCGGCGCTTCTTTGCTCGTTCCCGCCGGGCCATTGGCGGCGTTGACGGCGAGTGAAGGGGAGCAGCAGGCGCCCGCCGATGGGATCTGTCTGGCGACATAGGAGGCGAGCGGCTCGGCGCTTCGGTGCGGGCCCGACGGCGTCGAACATGGTTGCATGTGGTCGAGGAAGAAGCAGCGGCGCGAAGGCAGATTCGGCGCACCCCTACCTAGCGCGCCAAATGTCGGATTCGGGTTCCGGCAGACCCTTAAGGTTCGAACTACAGGGTGGTGCGGAGATCCAACCCTCCACCGTCTCGTACCTCGCCGAATCGCAGGGACCTAAACTACTGAAAAGAACAGCACAAGAGACACGAGATTTATACTAGTTCGGGCCACCGTTGTGGTGTAATACCCTACTCTAGTTTGTGGGTGGTGGATTGCCTCTTGGGCTGATGAGGAACTGTACTAGGGAAGAACAACCTCGCGAGGGTCTATTTTTGGTGGGTGTGATGAACTGCTAGGTGGTGTTCCGTCGCTCTAGCTTGAGGATCGGGTCTCTATCTCTCTCCCTGGATTCCAAATGCCAGCCCTCGTACCGGGGGGCTGATCTCTCTACCCTGGGGGTAGCTACTCCTATTTATAGGCGAAGGCCCTGGGCCTCTTCCCAAATATTGAGCGGGAAGGGCAACAACAATTGGCCATTTTGAAGGGGAACAGCGGGTACACTTATCCTGACTAAAGTTGGTCCTCGCCTGCCAAAGGCTCTGGTGATGACGCTTGCTTGGGCTCCACGATGACTCCTTCCAGACGTTGGGGCTGGTCTTGGTCTTGTTGCACCGAAACGGGTGCCTTTGCTTGATGCTCTCGCCTGCACTTGCTCCCTTTGCACCAAAGAGGAAAGGAGGGGCGTTCTTGTGGGCTGGCGCCTCCCGGCGCCTGCGTCATGTCTTGCGTCATGGGCACCTCGCGAGGTACCCTGCCTTGAACTCTCCGCCTCCTCATGAGCCAACTTTGTGAGGCCGTGCACGAGGAAGCTCTGGTCGTCCGCCCATGAGGCTTGGCCCCTCGCGAGGGTCTTGAGCTTGCGTAGATGTAGATGGGCTGTCCTGGGCCTCCTTTGAGCCACGCCGCAGGCCGCAGGCAGGCAAGTCTGGGGACCCCCGTTCCCAGAACGCCGACAGCCTGGAGGGCCAGTGCGGCTGTTTTATTTTTGGCGCGGAGTGCTATGTACGGATCACTAGCTAGAGTGATGATTCCATTGGGCCCGGGTATTTTGAGCTTCATGTACCCATAATGGGGTATAGCTTGGATGATCGTGAATGCCTCCTGCCCTAGAAGGGCGTGGTATCCACTATTGAACGGGGCCACTTGGAATGTGATTTCTTCGGACCTATAATTCTCCGGCGTGCCGAATACCACATACCACATCTAGTGTGATTTTGCCAGCACATCGTGCCTCCCGACTAGGGATGATGCCTCTGAAGGTCGTGTTGCTTTGCTCATTGTGGCTTCTGTCTATTTCCATTTTTTCAAGAGTCTCCTCATAGATGAGGTTTAATCTGTTGCCGCCGTCCACGAGCACTTTAGTAAGCCGGAAGTTGTCCACAATTGGACTAAGGACCAAGGCGGCTGATGCTCGTGCTGTTCGGAATTTAGGTTCGTCACTGGCATTGAAGGTGATAGATGTATCGCTCCATGGATTTATTGCTGCTACTTGGCAGACTTCGGCAAGGCTGCGGAGTGCTCGCTTACGCCTATTATTTGAGTCAAAGGTCTCGAAGACTGTCAATACTGTATTGTTGTTCTCCACGGGATGGTGCTCTGCGGTATTGTTGATGAGGATATCCTCACTGCTCTTGGCCACCTGCCGGAGTACCCAACATGCTCTAAGGCTGTGTGTTGGTATGGTATCCGCTGTACTATGAATTTTGCATGGCCCGTTGAGCCACCCCTCCAATACGGTTCCACGCCCTGTAGTGGGCTTTTGTTTCTTTGTAATTGGGTCGGGTGACTTATGAGAGTACACCCTTTTAGTTCAGACGGGGGGTTTAGTGAGAGCCGGAGGATCCCAGAATTTTGTTTGGGTTTTCCAGGCGCTTTCCATCGCACAGTACTTCTGTACTATGGCCGCCAAGTCAGCGAAGTGTGCTATGTCACAGCGACTTATGGCGTTGAGGATTCCCTTGTCCGTGCAATTTTTGCAAAAGAATGAAATTGCGTCTTCCTCGCGACAGTCCTTAACCTTGCTCATTACAAAGAGGAATCTGGCCCAATAGTGGTGTACTCTCTCTTGGGGCTCTTGTCTAATGTGGGAAAGATCGCTTATATCTGGGTGGGTGGGTGGATTTAAGTCCGAACCTTGCCCCGATCTGAGACCCAGGGGCGGAGGAGTTTCCGATCTTAGAAGTTCGGGCTTCGTGATGTTTCCCAATAGGTGTGGCCCGTTGCCTGATTCTAGGTTCACGGTTTGGGCCATGTCCTCCCGTAGACGGGTGTCCGGCTCGGAGATCTCGGGAATCCGGACATAGTTTGTCCTCAAGATAGAGGAAGAATCGCTGCATTGCTCCTCCACCACCGCTATGTGATGTGTGACCGGCGGGGAGTTAATCTCCCTCTGGTCGGGTTTAAGCCCGATCTGATCATAGTCTGTAGCGACTCCCAAGGCGGCGATGCGATCCAAGAGCTCGTTCAAGGAAGAGAGCTCCATTGGATCCAACTGCTCGGCGGATTCTGAACCAACGTGGAGGCTGTTTTCGATGACCTGAGAAGTCATCATCGGCGCAGCGGCCGATCGGGCGGTCATGACGAAACCGCCTAGTCGGAGAGTTTGGCCTACAGCCAGGGCTCACCCGGAGGTGATGTTGTCATTGACAACAAGACGAGCCATCCAGCCTTATGATGACGGCATAGTGGAACTCTCAATAAAAGCACCAATGTCGGTGTCAAAACCGGCGGATCTCGGGTAGGGGGTCCCGAACTGTGCGTCTAAGGCGGATGGTAACAGGAGGCGGGGGACATGATGTTTACCCAGGTTCGGGCCCTCTCGATGGAGGTAATACCCTACTTCCTGCTTGATTGATCTTGATGATCTGAGTATTACAAGAGTTGATCTACCACGAGATCATAGAGGCTAAACCCTAGAAGCTAGCCTATGGTATGATTGTTCTTGTTCTATGGACTAAACCCTCTGGTTTATATAGACACCAGAGGGAGCTAGGGTTACACAGAGTCGGTTACAAGGGATGAGATCTACATATCCGTATTGCCAAGCTTGCCTTCCACGCCAAGGAGAGTCCCATCCGGACACGGGACGAAGTCTTCAATCTTGTATCTTCATAGTCCAACAGTCCGGCTAAAGGATATAGTCCGGCTGTCCGAGGACCCCCTAATCCAGGACTCCCTCATGCCCTGCTTAATCAATTGTGGAGTTCTCCAGACTCATTTTTGGACCTGTCGAAGAGTGACGCCGATGCGGCGCAGATTTACCAAGCGCAAGACGGACGTGCAATGGAGAAGCTTTTCTAGTCACAGTTCAACGTACCAGAGCGTCTGTCGTTGCTGAACGAACAAATGGCCTAGTGGGCCGAGCTCCACAAGGTGTCCGGAGCTGCCACGAAGGAAGTCGCGGTCCGGCTATGGCCAACTGAGCCGATTCCGAACAGTTATTTCGGTTTGGTGCAGCGACTTGTTGATGCGGTGCCGCGTATCGACGCCGTTAAGCGGTCGGTGTGCATTGAAGGTGCACCGATGGCCTTTGCCCGCAGCAAGACGTACTAGCAAAAATGAAGGTCGTCGATGTTGGAGCGAAGATCCCACCCGGGGGCAATGACCATTGCACGCCGGAGCAATATTTTGAGGATGTCCTAGAGGGCGCCCGCTTGATAGAGGGTCAGTGCTCGAAAGATATTATGTTCGAGTGAATGTATTGGAATTGTGATAACAATATTATGATATATTAAGGTTGTGTTATATTTATGCCTTTGGCCTGAAAGGTATTTCCTCCTGTGCGGCAGTTTTTCTGTAATCTGAAAGTTTGCCAGTCGTCAGCTTTAGCCCCCTCGCATATAATGCGGGGGTGTTCGGAATAACGAGTGACTACACTTGACCCAATGTCTTGGTCCGTGAACGAGGTGTCAGTGCGGCGAACTAGGCAATCAGATTATAGGGCTTTAACACCTTCACTTAGCCATAGGAGTTTGACAGTGGGTCTATGATATAGCCCCTTGTATGTGCGCGTTTATCCGAATACGGCTGCGCTACATAGGTGACCGGAAAACGGTCCTTCGTGTACATGAAAAAAATCGCAAAGGATTTTAATAAGTCACCGAGTGGTTGACCAGCTCTCGCCGTATCATGACAGTCAATTTTCGGCTTTCTCTACTGAGGTGTTTAACCAGGTGAACCGGAAACACAATCACAGTAGTTCTCCCTTTACTACCCTAGCTGATAGAGCGGAACGTAAGGTAGTAAGCACAGGAGCCGGGCAACCCAAGTATTGACCAAAGACATGATTCGGAGTTGATGCATATAATGCCAAACTCGTGATGCCAAAGTATGCTGTAGAGCTGTTTGGACTTGTTGGCAGCTAATATGTTGCCGTATCGAGCCCCTGGCGATTAGTGCCGAGGTGTGTATGTGAAACCACCGAAGAGGTAAAATACAGTTCTATGAGGAAAAGTAAGTACTGAAGGCGGATTATGTTCACTGGAATCTGATTGATATGTCGAACGCAATCTTATAGATTATAACACCCCTTCCCAGGTCATTTTACATATCAGGGGTCGAAGGCTGTGGAAAAAGTCTATATCCAGGTTTTAAATAGAGTGTTTGGTCTACAAAAAATCTTTTGGACCTCCTGTCGCACGTCTGCGCTGCCTTTGCATTAGCGACGAGGGTTCCGTAAAAGGAGCAATCTTTGGTTGCCTAGACGAAACTGGGCTCCGAAAGAGTCCTTGCAGATCCATAGGACGAACATGTTTTGATTCATATGTAAAGAAAGATAAGAAATAGTTAGAAGGAAGGGAGAAAAGCTGCGGGAGGACGAACCGTGCTGTAAGCCTGTCCGCATTGTGCCTCCGCCGATGACCAAGGTATTTTAAGTGCATAATTATGCACGCGCGATGTGAACTTCGCGGGTATATGCGGCGAACGACGGAGGCGGAGCTGCTAATCTAGCTCTAAAATTGACCTGTCTTGTGTAATAGAGGCCCGGTGGCCAATGAGGTACGCGGTTTAACGAGGCCGCTTTGTACTTCGGCTGTGATGGCCGTGGTATACTCTTCGGAATGGAGGGGGTGTTCCGTGTTTCCATTGATCATTATGACGTCGCATGGACCAGGCATCTTAAGCTTTAGATAGGCATAGTGTGGGACCACATTGAAACGAGCAAAAGCGGTCTGCCCAAGCAGTGCATGATATCCATGGCAGAACGGAACAATATCGAAGGTCAAGGCTTCGCTTCGGAAGTTGTTTGGCGAACCGAAGACAACTTCTAGTGTGATTGAGCCCGTACAGTGAGCTTCTTCGCCGGGTATTACCCCTTTGAAGGTAGTTGTGGTGGGCTTGATCCTTGAGGGATCAATGCCTATTTTGTGAACAGTGTCTTGATAGAGCAAATTAAGGCTACTACCACCGTCCAGAAGGACTCGCGTGAGATGGAATCCATCAATGATTGGGTCGAGGACCAGAGCTGCCGAACCTTTGTGATGGATACCTGTTGGGTGGTCATTGCGATCAAAAGTGCTTGGACAGGCTGCCTATGGGTTAAATTTTGGTACGACCGGCTTTATGGCATAGTCGTCTCGTGGTGCGCGCTTGCGCTCCCTTGTAGGGATATGCGTCACAGATATCATATTTACTGTTTTTACTTTGGGGGGAAATTGCTTTTGACCCCCGGTGTTTGGCTGGCGAGTCTCCTCGTCTTCGCTGTCACTAGGCGGCCCCTTCCCTTTGTGTTCTGCGTTGAGCTTGCCTGCTTGTTTGAAAACCCAACAATTTCTGTTAGATGGTTGGCGGGTTTGTCAGGGCTGCCATGAATTTGACAGAGTCGATCCAGTATCTTGTCTAAACTGGATGGACCATCTTTGTTTGCCTTGAATGGCCTCTTCCGTTGACCGGGTTTGGAACCATTGAATCTGGCGTTGACCGTCGTGTCTTGGGTCCCTACATTGTTGTTTAGACGCTTGTTTTTATTGCGTCCAGGATTGCCATTGCCGTCCCTGACCTCAGAGGTGCCAGGATCGCTAGTGCTATTGTTTCGTCGAGCCAGCCAGCTATCTTCTCCCGCGCATAAGTGGGTCATCAGTGCGGTAAGACCTGCCATAGACTTTGGTTTTTCTTGGCCGAGGTAACGGGCCAGCCACTCATCTCGGACGCTATGTTTAAAGGTTGCTAGGGCTTCGGTGTCCGGACAGTCAACGATTTGGTTCTTTTTAATTAAGAACCTAGTCCAGAGTTTCCTGGCTGATTCCCCGGGCTGTTGGATGATGTGACTGAGGTCATCGGTGTCCGGAGGCCGGACATATGTACCTTGGAAGTTGCCATGAAAGGCGTCTTCCATGTATTCACAGTTGCCAACAGAGTTTTCTGGGAGGCTGTTTAGCCAGTGCCAGGCTGGTCCCTTTAATTTTAGTGGGAGGTATTTGATGGCATGTAGATCATCGCCACGGGCCATGTGGATATGGAGAAGGAAGTCTTCAATCCATACTGCGGGGTCGGTGGTTCCATCATATGGTTCGATATTCATAATTTTGAACCCTTCTGGGAATTCATGCTCCATTACTTCATCAGTGAAGTAGAGGGGGTGTGCGGCGCCTCTATATCGGGCCAAGTCGCGACGTAGCTCGGATGGAGTTCGTCTGCGGTTTTTCGGCCCGGGCGTGATTATGCTTGTCACGTCCGGCTAGATAGCAGTCGTCGCGCGTCAGGACACGCCCCCGCGATCCGTAGATCGATCTGGTCTGACCTGCTCTACTGTCCAGGTCTTGCCGCAGGTCATATGTATATCCCCGAGCTGTTATATCTCTACCTTTACGGCGAGGTAGTATGGGCTGGTGTTCGGCTTGAGTTGCCATTTTGTCCCGGCCACCAGGTGTTCGGTCAGCCACATTACGTGTTGATGGTGCGGGCTCGAGGGCCTCGTCGTCAAATTGGGGTAGCATTTTACGCTTCGGGTAACTTTTGGTTGGGCGCTCAAGGCCGTATTCCTCGGCTGCCAGGACATTAGTCCACCTATCGTTGAGCAGATCTTGATCAGCTTGAAGCTATTGCTGCTTCTTTTTCAGGCTCCTTGTAGTGGCAATTAACCAGCGCTTAAAGCGTTCCTGCTCGAGAGGTTCCTCAGGTACGATAAAGTCTTCGTCACCGAGGCTCACCTCATCCTCGGAGAGTGGGAGATAATTACTGTCCTCCGAGTCTTCGTTTACGGCCTGTTCGTCAGGGCTAACTTGCCCATCTTCCCGATCGTCCTGTTCGAAAGTTGGCTCGACGGGGTCTTCTTTGTCTTCGGCATCGTCCGGAGTGCTGTCGTCTTCTGTGCCGGTATTGCCGTCTTTTCCACAACGTGATTTAGAGCAGTGCCGCTGACGTCGGCGCTTTGGCTGTATCTCAGGAGGTTTATCCTTGACTGCATCTTCTTTGTCATCGCCGTTATATTCTTTGGGTGTATGCACCATGTACACGTCATATGAGGAGGTGGCCGTACAGCGTCCGGTAAACGGCGGGTTTTGGGCCTTCTTTTCTCCAACATCGTCATCCATACCGTCGATGTCTTCGGAGCCGTAATCGAGCATGTCAGTTAAGTCCTCGATAGTGGCTATGAAGTGGGTGGTAGGTGGGACATAAAATTCCCGGCTCTCAGCCCCTAGACCGGGTTGGGCATAGTTCGTACATTGCTCCTCTGTAATGACAAGGGATCGCATTATGTCCAGAGTCTCGCTTAAAGGCGAGGTTTGGCCGGGGAGAAGAGAGTCTGTGGAGTACGGCGGGATGGAGACTCCTTGGCCGAACTCACACGATGCTGACTCCAAGGGTTCGAAGCAAGTGTCCAGAGGGGAGTCCGACTTCGTGATAATTGCCAGCGACGTTGGTTCCTCCGGCTCTCCCATACTGGGTTTAGTGGCCAGAGATGGTCCAGCGGGATTAGGAATCCCGTGTTCGGACATGGCGACGCGCTCCGGATCTAAAGCCAGAGCGGAGGTTGGGGTCATGAAACCTTGGAAGATCAAGTCTCCCCGGGTATCAGCGACATAGTCCAGATTTCCAAAACTAATCTGGTGACCCTGGGTGTGGCTGTCGATCTGCTCTAGATGGCCAAGCGAGTTGGCCCGCAGTGTAAAGCCGCCGAACACAAAGATCTGGCCGGGGAGGAAAACCTCCCCCAGGGCAGCATTGTTGTAGATGACTGATGGAGCCACCGAACCTTTCAATGACGACGCAGCAGAACTCTCAATGAAAGCACCAATGTCAGTGTCAAAACCGGCGGATCTCGGGTAGGGGGTCCCGAACTGTGCGTCTAAGGTCGATGGTAACAGGAGACGGGGGACACGATGTTTACCTCGGTTCGGGCCCTCTTAATGGAGGTAATACCCTACTTCCTGCTTGATTGATCTTGATGAATATGAGAATTACAAGAGTTGATCTACCACGAGATCGTAATGGCTAAACCCTAGATGTCTAGCCTGTGTGATTTGGACTAAACCCTCCGCTTTATATAGACACCGGAGGGCCTAGGGTTGTACAGAGTCAGTTTACAAAGGAAGGAATCTACATATCCGAACGCCAAGCTTTCCATCCACGCAAAGGAGAGTCCCATCCGGACATGGGAAGAAGTCTTCTATCTTGTATCTTCATAACCCATTAGTCCGGCCCATGTTACATAGTCCGGACACCCGAGGACCCCTTAATCCCGGACTCCCACTGGGGGGTGGATTTTGTGGGTTTTTATGGACATCCATAATTTTCTCTATTTCATTCCATTTCTTTGGCTATTGCTTCGACTAGAGTTAGTCATTTTAGCTTATGAAAGGGTCAGAGAGGAGCTCATGTTGATTCTTAGAAAGGACTAGCCCAATTGATGAGAAAACTACATCAAGACCATTAACATAGTTCATTAGAGTTCATCAAAGGATATCCTTATAATGCTTTAGCAACAAAACACCTCCTAGTCTCGTGGAGCGTCACACAACTACATCAAGGGGCGATGCTAGCTATCTGGCCAGGTTTGGCAGCTGCCATACCTAATATTTTTTGCAAATACTAGTACATGTATAACTTTGAACCGGTAGTATACATACTAGTACATGTATAACTTTGAACAGGTAGGATTCAAGCGTGCTAGGCCTGATTGTTGACCTAGTGGTGGACGTGGTGCACTAATCTATAATGCTTGCGAGTTGGGACTTGATTGCATGGACGAATTAAATTACAGATACATGATCCAACCAGCCAACCAGCGATTGCGAGTTTCAAAAATCCTAGGAAGTCAAAACCCTCGTGAATCCATAATTCTGCATGTAAGTGACAACAGCCAGCGAGTAGCGTCCGTCGTCCGGTGAGTCGGGCGAGATAATGAGGACGCGAAACGAATGAGATGTAGGCGGAAGGCGCAGAAGAAAAGAGGAAGTGCATAATAAAATATAATTATTAAAATTAACTTTAGTTTGAAGCAAATTCTGTTACGTCAAATAAAATAAGATCCACAATTCTAATGATCTGTTGATACTGAAACTAATCTATTTGTTTTAGGTTGTACTTGCCGAACACAAAATAATAGTATATGTCTAGCATTAGTAAGTTTCTGCATAGTTGTATTATACTATGATTTTCTCCTTTATAAACCCCTCCACGCCTCAAAAGAATTCCTTCCTTCGCCACTGACAACAACAACAACCCATAGTCCCCCACTATTGAAGTTGGCCTTGGCAAACGATGCCTAAGGGTAGAAGGATACATATTTACAACCTAAAATATCTGATTTTTTTTTAAAGATCCAGCAATTGCTGGCATTTTCATTGATCATAGTAGAAAGCAGCGGGAAAACAACAATGGTGGTGAAGATCCTAGGATCATAGTTTTAGGGTTTGCCACACACGGCCAAGAACCCTAGATCAAGAGGGTTTATCTCTAAAGGGGGGCCCCGAAGGGGCTCTCAATGCATACTGCTCCTGTGGATCTCCATAGCTCGATGTTGTCCCTGATGCGCTTGATGATGCTCGTTACGCACGGCAGGTGCTGCCGGAAGGTGCAGTGATTTCTCTCCTGCCAGATTTCCCAGCAAGCCAGCAACCACAGTGTCTGCACGCCCCTTCGCCATTGGTGGGGTGTCTGCTTGCGGATGCTCTATACAATCATGGAGGTGCTGCCATGGCGCCAGCTCTCAGTCGGGGTGAGCGCGGAGGGAGTCCTGGATTAGGGGGTCCTCGGACAGCCTGACTATATCCTTTGGCTGGACTGTTGGACTATGAAGATACAAGATTGAAGACTTCGTCCCGTGTCCGGATGGGAATCACAAACTTTAACACAAGTATTTATCCAATTCACAACTACTCAACTAGCATGACTCTAATATTACTACCTCCATATCTCAAAACAATTATCAAGCATCAAACTTTTCTTAGTATCCAACGCACTCAAAAGAAAGTTTTAAAAATCTTGAATACCAAGCATATTAGGATTGTTTAAGAGAATTACCATGCTTATTTAAGACTCTCAAAATAATCTAAGTGAAGCATGAGATATCAATGGTTTCTATAAAACAAATCCACCACCGTGCTCTAAAAGATATAAGTGAAGCACTAGAGCAAAACTATATAGCTCAAAAGATATAAGTGAAGCACATAGAGTATTCTAGCAAATTCCAAATCATGTATGGATCTCTCAAAAGGTGTGTACAGCAAGGATGATTGTGGTAAACTAAAAATCAAAGACGCAAATAATACAAGACGCTTCAAGCAAAACACATACCATGTGGTGAATAAAAATATAGCTCCAAGTAAAAGTTACCGACGGAAGTAGACGAAAGAGGGGATGCCTTCCAGGGCATCCCCAAGCTTTGACTTTTTGGTGTCCTTAGATTATCTTGGGGGTGCCATGGGCATCCCCAAGCTTAGGCTCTTGCCACTCCTTGTTCCATAATCCATCAAAAGATTTCACCCAAAACTTGAAAACTTCACAACACAAAACTTAACAGAAATCTCGTGAGCTCCGTTAGCGATAGAAAACAAAACACCACTTCAAGGTACTGTAATGAACTCATTCTTTATTTGGTGTTAAACCTACTGTATTCCAACTTCTCTATGGTTTATAAACTATTTTACTAGCCATAGATTCATCAAAATAAGCAAACAACACACGAAAAACAGAATCTGTCAAAAACAGAACAGTTTGTAGTAATCTGTAACTCAAACTTCTGGAACTCCAAAAAATCAGCCAAAATTGGTGGCCGTGAGGAATTTTTCTATTAATCATCTGAAAAAAGAATCAACTGAATAGCACTCTCCAGTAAAACGTTGTAGCTAATCTCGTGAGCGCTAAAGTTTTTGTTTTTTTACAGCAAGATCATATAAACTTCACCCAAGTCTTTCCAAAGGTTATACTTGGAACAAACACTAATTAAAAACATAAAAACACATCTAACCAGAGGCTAGATCAAAGATTTATTCCTAAACAGAAGCAAAAACAAAAAAAACTAAAAATAAAATTGGGTTGCCTCCCAACAAGCGCTATCGTTTAACGCCCCTAGCTAGGCATAAAAGCAAGGATAGATCTAGGTATTGCCATAATAGTGGTATGGAAAATCATGAAAACTTCTCTCATATTCTCTACGTTCAGTAGCAAGTTTTCTTTGAGGCAAGTAAAAATAATGAAAAGGGCTAAATTTAATGAGACAAAAGTCCCCAAGATCAATCTCGGGAGGTATAGGTTCCTCCCTAGGCCCTTTGTATTGCACGACCAATTCATCATTAAGAGCATTATTTTGGAAAAAATCTACAAGCCTTCGTTCAAGAGGAAAATCTAGTCCATTATTCTGAATAGCAAAATCATCATTAAGCTCAGAAATTTTATCAACTAGAACATCGGCAGGAACCTTTTCCCTAAGATTTTCATTATAAGCAATATGATCTAAAGATTGTAAATGCATGATGTCTTCTTGATTAAAAAGGATAGCTTCAATGGGAGGATGACTAGCATCCACCCTATAATGCGCAAAGATTTCTTTGGCCTCTTTTATTATAAATCTAAACTCATGAGCCAAAAAGATAGTGGCGGCATGCTTGACAGAAGAATGCTCAATATTAGAAAATTCTAAGAAAATTCTTTGTATACAAGGATGCAAGTGCATAAATTGCCTTTCAAGTTCAACTATAAGCATGGAAATAGCATCCCCAAGACTACTATTTCTATGAAGAATAGAACAGCCCATAGAAGGCAAAGCACCAGCACAAGTAAAGAAATCTTGAATAACTCCTTTTCCAATAATATTACCACTACCAACTCAAAAAAAAATTGTGTGCAAGGTAGGGGGTTCTTCAGCAGGAGCATCAGAATTTTCCATGATATTATTATTGTCCAAATCGGCAATAATTTCCCCAAATTCAGACACAACGACAAGCAAGCGAGAAAAAGGCAAACGGAAAAGAGAGGGCGAATAAAACGGCAAGGGTGAAATGGGGGAGAGGAAAACGAGAGACAAATGGCAAATAATGTAATGCGAGAGATAAGGGATTGTGATGGGTACTTGGTATGTTGACTTTTGCGTAGGCTCCCCGGCAACGGCGCCAGAAATACTTCTTGCTACCTCTTGAGCTTGCATTGGATTTCCCCGAATAGGAGAGGATGATGCATCAAAGTAGCATAAGTATTTCCCTCAGTTTTTGAGAACCAAGGTATCAATCCAATAGGAGGACAGGCGTGAGTCCCTCGTACCTGCACAAAACAAATAGCTCCACGCAACCAACGCGATTACGGGTTGTCAATCCCTTCACGGTCATTTACGAGAGTGAGATCTGATAGAGATGATAGATAATATTTTTGGTATTAAAGATGCAAAGTAAAATAAAATGCAAAGTAAAAAAGCAAAGCAATAATAAAGTGGTGGAAGATTAATATGATAGAGAATAGACCCGGGGGCCATAGATTTCACTAGTGGCTTCTCTCAAGAGCATAAGTATTTTATGGTGGGTGAACGAATTACTATTGAGCAATTGACAGAATTGAGCATAGTTATGAGAGTATCTAGGTATGATCATGTATATAGGCATCACTCCGAGACAAGTAGACCGACTCCTGCCCGCATCTACTACTATAACTCCACTCATCGACCGCTATCCAGCATGCATCTGGAGTATTAAGTTAATGAAAACAGAGTAACGCCTTAAGCAAGATGACATGATGTAGAGGGATAAATTAATGCAATATGATAAAAACCCCATCTTGTTATCCTCGATGGCAACAATACAATCCGTGCCTTGCTGCCCCTCATCCTTTGGGAAAGGACACCGCAAGATTGAACCCAAAGCTAAGCACTTCTCCCATTGCAAGAACTACCAATCTAGTTGGCAAAACCAAACGGATAATTCGAAGAGACTTGCAAAGATAACCAATCATACATAAAAGAATTCAGAGAAGATTCAAATATTGCTCATAGATAATCATGATCATAAACCCACAATTCATCGGTCTCAACAAACACACTGCAAAAAAGAAGATTACATCGAATAGATCTCCATGAGAGAGGGGAGAACATTGTATTGAGATCCAAAAGAGAGAGAAGAAGCCATCTAGCTACTAACTATGGACCAGAAGGTCCGAGGTAAACTACTCACACTTCATCGGAGGGGCTACGGTGATGTAGAAGCCCTCCGTGGTGGATTCCCTTCCGCGGAGCTCTGCATCAGGCCCCAAGATGGGATCTCGTGGATACGTAAAGTTGCGGCGGTGGAATTAGGTTTTTGGCTCAGATTCTAATCGCTCGGGGCAATGAGGTATATATAGGAGGAAGGAGTACGTCGGTGGAGCAACGGGGGGCCCACGAGGCAGGGGCGCGCCCTGGGGGGTAGGGCGCGCCCCCCACCCTCGTGGCCACCTCCTGGCTTTATTGACGGGGGGTCCAAGTCTCCTGGATCATTTTCGGTGAGAAAATCGCGTTCCCGAAGGTTTCATTCCGTTTGGACTCCGTTTGATATTCCGTTTCTTCGAAACTCTGAAATAGGCAAAAAGAACAGCAATTCTGGGATGGGCCTTCGGTTAATAGGTTAGTCCTAAAAGTAATATAAAAGTGGAAAATAAAGCCCAATATGGTCCAAAACAGTAGATAATATAGCATGGAGCAATCAAAAATTATAGATACGTTGGAGACGTATCAGGCATCCCCAAGCTTAATTCCTGCTTGTCCTCGAGTAGGTAAATGATAAAATGATAATTTTTGATGCGGAGTGCTACTTGGCATAACTTCAATATAATTCTTCTTAATTGTGGTATGAATATTCAGATTCGAAAGATTCAAGACAAAAGTTTATATTGACATAAAAATAATAATACTTCAAGCATACTAACAAAGCAATTATGTCTTCTCAAAATAATATGGCCAAAGAAAGTTATCCCTACAAAATCATATAGTCTGGATATGCTCTATCTTCATCACACAAAAATATTTAAATCATGCACAACCCCAGTTTCAGCCAAGCAATTGTTTCATACTTTAAAATTTTCAAACTTTTCAACTTTCACACAATACATGAGCGTGAGCCATGGATATAGCACTATATGTGGAATAGAATGGTGGTTGTGGAGAAGACAAAAAGGGAGAAGATAGTCTCACATCAACTAGGCGTATCAACGGGCTATGGAGATGCCCATCAATAGGTATCAATGTGAGTGAGTAGGGATTTCCATGCAACGGATGCACAAGAGCTATAAGTATATGAAAGCTCAACAAAAGAAACTAAGTGGGTGTGCATCCAACTCGCTTGCTCACGAAGACCTAGGGCAATTTGAGGAAGCCCATCATTGGAATATACAAGCAAAGTTCTATAATGAAAAATTCCCACTAGTATATGAAGGTAACAAATTGAGAGACTCTCTATCATGAAGATCATGGTGCTACTTTGAAGCATAAGTGTGGTAAAAGGATAGTAACATTGTCCCTTCTCTCTTTTTCTCTCATTTTTTTATTTGGGCCATTTCTCCCTTTTTATGGCCTCTTTTCTTTTTTCTTTTTTCGTCCGGAGTCTCATCCCGACTTATGGGGGAATCATAGTCTCCATCATCCTTTCCTCACTTAGGACAATGCTCTAAAAATGATGATCATCACACTTTTATTTACTTACAACTCAACAATTACAACTCGATACTTAGAAGAAAATATGACTCTATGTGTATGCCTCCGGCATGTACCGGGATATGCAATGATTCATGAGTGACATGTATGAAAGAATTATGAACGGTGGCTTTGCCACAAATACGATGTCAACTACATGATCATGCTAAGCAATATGACAATGATGGAGCGTGTCATAATAAACGGAACGGTGGAAAGTTGCATGGCAATATATCTCGGAATGGCTATGGAAATGCCATAATAGGTATGAATGGTGGCTGTTTTGAGGAAGGTATATGGTGGGTGTATGATACCGGCGAAAAGTGCGCGGTATTAGAAAGGCTAGCAATGGTGGAAGGGTGAGAGTGCGCATAATCCATGGAATCAACATTATTCATAAAGAACTCACACACTTATTGCAAAAATTTAGAAGTCATCAAAACAAAATATTATACGCATGCTCCTAGGGGAAGGGTTGGTAGGAGTTAACCATCGCGCGATCCCGACCTCCACACATAAGGAAGACAATCAATAAATATATCGTGCTCCAACTTCATCACATAACAGTTCACCATACGTGCATGCTACGGGAATCACAAACTTTAACACAAGTGTTTCTCAAATTCACAACTACTCAACTAGCATGACTCTAATATTACTACCTCTGTATCTCAAAACAATTATAAAGCATCAAACTTTTCTTAGTATTCAACGCACTCAAAATAAAGTTTTACAAATCTTGAATACCAAGCATATTAGGATTGTTTAAGAGAATTGCCATGCTTATTTAAGACTCTCATAATAATCTAAGTTAAGCATGAGATATCAATGGTTTCTATAAAACAAATCCACCACCGTGCTCTAAAAGATATAAGTGAAGCACTAGAGCAAAACTATATAGCTCAAAAGATATAAGTCAAGCACATAGAGTATTCTAACAAATTCCAAATCATGTATGGCTCTCTCAAAAGGTGTGTACCGCAAGGATGATTGTGGTAAACTAAAAAGTAAAGACGCAAATAATACAAGACGCTCCAAGCAAAACACATATCATGTGGTGAATAAAAATATAGCTCCAAGTAAAGTTACCGATGGAAGTAGACGAAAGAGGGGATGCCTTCCAGGGCATCCCCAAGCTTTGACTTTTTGGTGTCCTTAGATTATCTTGGGGGTGCCATGGGCATCCCCAAGCTTAGGCTTTTGCCACTCCTTGTTCCATAATCCATCAAAAGATTTCACCGAAAACATGAAAACTTCACAACACAAAACTCAACAGAAATCTCGTGAGCTCCGTTAGCGAAAGAAAACAAAACACCACTTCAAGGTACTGTAATGAACTCATTCTTTATTTGTATTGGTGTTAAACCTACTTTATTCCAACTTCTCTATGGTTTGTAAACTATTTTACTAGCCATAGATTCATCAAAATAAGCAAACAACACACGAAAAACAGAATCTGTCAAAAACAGAACAGTCTGTAGTAATCTGTAACTAACGCAAACTTCTGGAACTCCAAAAAATCAGCCAAAATTGGTGGACGTGAGGAATTTGTCTATTAATCATCTGCAAAAAGAATCAACCTAATAGTACTCTCCAGTAAAACATTGTAGCTAATCTCGTGAGCGCTAAAGTTTCTGTTTTTTTACATCAAGATCATATAAACTTCACCCAAGTCTTTCCAAATGTTCTACTTGGCACAAACACTAATTAAAAACATAAAAACACATATAACCAGAGGATAGATCAAAGATTTATTCCTAAACAGAAGCAAAAGCAAAAAAACTAAAAATAAAATTGGGTTGCCTCCCAACAAGCGCTGTCGTTTAACGCCCCTAGCTAGGCATAAAAGCAAGGATAGATCTAGGTATTGCCATAATAGTGGTATGGAAAATCATGAAAACTTCTCTCATATTCTCTACGTTCAGCAGCAAGTTTTCTTTGAGGCAAGCAAAAATAATCAAAAGGGGCTAAATTTAATGGGACAAAAGTCCCCAAGATCAATCTCGGGGAGTATAGGTTCCTCCCTAGGCCCTTTGTATTGCACGACCAATTCATCATTTAGAGCATTCTTTTGGCAAAATGATACAAGCCTTCGTTCAAGAGGAAAACCTAGTCCATTATTCTGAATAGCAAAATCATCATTAAGCTCAGAAATTTTATCAACTAGAACATCGGCAAGAAGCTTTTTCCTAAGATTTTCATTATAAGCAATATGATCTAAAGATTGTAAACGCATCATGTCTTCTTGATTAAAAAGATAGCTTCAATGGGAGGATGACTAGAATCCACCCTATAATGCGCAAAGATTTCTTTGGCCTCTTTTATTATAAATCTAAACTCGTGAGCCAAAAAGATAGTGGCGGCACGCTTGACAGAAGAATGCTCAATATTAGAAAATTCTAAGAAAATTCTTTGTATACAAGGATGCAAGTGCATAAGTTGCCTTTCAAGTTCAACTATAAGCATGGCAATAGCGTCCGCAAGACTACTAGTTCTATGAAGAATAGAATCACCCACAGAAGGCAAAGCATCGGCACAAGTAAAGAAATCTTGAATAACTCCTTTTCCAATAATATTACCACTACCAACTCAAAAAAAATTGTGTGCAAGGTAGGGGGTTCTTCAGCAGGAGCTTCAGAATTTTCCATGATATTATTATTGTACAAATCGGCAATAATTTCCCCAAATTCAGACATAACGACAAGCAAGCGAGAAAAAGGCAAACGGAAAAGAGAGGGCAAATAAAACGGCAAGGGTGAAGTGGGGGAGAGGAAAACGAGAGGCAAATGACAAATAATCTAATGCGAGAGATAAGGGATTGTGATGGGTACTTGGTATGTTCACTTTCGCGTAGACTCCCCGGCAACGGCGCCAAAAATTCTTCTTGCTACCTCTTGAGCTTGTGTTGGATTTCCCCGAAGAGGAGTGGATGATGCAGTAAAGTAGCATAAGTATTTCCCTCAGTTTTTGAGAACCAAGGTATCAATCCAGTAGGAGGCCACGCGCGAGTCCCTCATACCTACACAAAATAAATAGCTCCATGCAACCAACGCTATTAGGGGTTGTCAATCCCTTCACGGTCACTTACGAGAGTGAGATCTGATAGAGATGATAGATAATGTTTTTGGTATTTTTGGTATTAAAGATGCAAAGTAAAATAAAAAGCAAAGCAATAATAAAGTGGTGGAAGATTAATATGCTAGAGAATAGACCCGGGGGCCATGGATTTCACTAGTGGCTTCTCTCAAGAGCATAAGTATTTTACGGTGGGTGAACCAATTACTGTTGAGCAATTGACAGAATTGAGCATAGTTATGAGAGTATCTAGGTATGATCATGTATATAGGCATCACGTCCCGAGACAAGTAGATCGACTCCTTTGCATCTACTACTATTACTCCACTCATCGACCGCTATCCAGCATGCATCTCGAGTATTAAGTTAATGAAAACAGAGTAACGCCTTAAGCAAGATGACATGATGTAGAGGGATAAATTCATGCAATATGATAAAAACCCCATCTTGTTATCCTCGATGGCAACAATACAATACGTGCCTTGCTACCCCATCACATCCTTTGGGAAAGGACACCGCAAGATTGAACCCAAAGCTAAGCACTTCTCCCATTGCAAGAACTACCAATCTAGTTGGCCAAACCAAACGGACAATTCGAAGAGACTTGCAAAGATAACCAATCATACATAAAAGAATTCAGAGAATATTCAAATATTGCTCATATATAATCTTGATCATAAACCCAGAATTCATCGGTCTCAACAAACACACCACAAAAAGAAGATTACATCGAATATATCTCCACGAGAGAGGGGGAGAACATTGTATTGAGATCCAAAAAGAGAGAAGAAGCCATCTAGCTACTAACTATGGACCTGAAGGTCTAAGGTAAACTACTCACACTTCATCGAAGGGGCTATGGTGATGTAGAAGCCCTCCGTGGTGGATTCCCCTTCCGGTAGAGCTCAGGAACAGGCCCCAAGATGGGATCTCGTGGATACAGAAAGTTGCGGCGGTGGAATTAGGTTTTTGGCTCCGTATCTGATCATTCGAGTGCACGAGGTATATATAGGAGGAAGGAGTACATCGGTGGAGCAACGGGGCCACGAGGCGGGGGCGCGCCTTGGGGTAGGGCGCCCCCCACCCTCGTGGCCACCTCCTGGCTTTCTTGACGGTGGGTCCAAGTCTCCTGGATCATGTTCGGTGAGAAAATCGCGTTCCCGAAGGTTTCATTCCGTTTGGACTCTGTTTGATATTCCGTTTCTTCAAAACTCTGAAATAGGCAAAAAAACAGCAATTCTGGGATGGGCCTCCGGTTAATAGGTTAGTCCCAAAAGTAATATAAAAGTGGAAAATAAAGCCAAATATGGTCCAAAACAGTAGATAATATAGCATGGAGCCATCAAAAATTATAGATACGTTGGAGACGTATCAGCTGCTTGTTTAAAAACCCAACAATTTCTGTTAGTATGGTTTGTGGGTTTGTCAGGGCTGTCATGAATTTGACTGAGCCGATCCAGTATCTTGTCTAAACTGGATGGACCATCTTTGTTTGCCTTGAATGGCTTCTTCCGTTGACCGGGTTTGGAATCACTGAATCTGGCGTTGACCGCCGTGTCTTGGGTCCCTACATTGTTGTTTAGACGCTTGTTTTTATTGTGTCGAGGCTTTCCATTGCCGTCCCTGACCTCAGAGGTGCCAGGATGGCTGGTGCTATTGTTTCGTCGAGCCAGCCAGCTATCTACTCCCGCGCAGAAGCGGGTCATCAGTGCGGTAAGAGCTGCCATAGACTTTGGTTTTTCTTGGCCGAGGTAACGGGCCAGCCACTCATCTCGGACGCTATGTTTAAAGGCCGCTAGGGCTTCGGTGTCCGGACAGTCGACGATTTGGTTCATTTTAATTAAGAACCTAGTCTAGAGTTTCTTGGCTGACTCCCCGGGCTGTTGGATGATGTGACTGAGGTCATCGGTGTCCGGAGGCCGGACATATGTACCTTGGAAGTTGTCACGAAAGGCATCTTCCAGGTCTTCCCAGTTTCCAATAGAGTTTTCTGGGAGGCCGTTTAGCCAGTGCCAGGCTGGTCCCTTTAATTTTAGTGTAGATCATCGCCACGGGCCATGTGGATATGGAGAAGGAAGTCTTCAATCCATACTGCGGGGTCGGTGGTTCCATCATATGATTCGATATTCATAAGTTTGAACCCTTCTGGGAATTCATGATCCATTACTTCATCAGTGAAGCAGAGGGGGTGTGCGGCGCCTCTATATTGGGCCAAGTCGCGGCGTAGCTCGGATGGAGTTCGTCTGCGGTTTTCGGCTCGGGCGTGATTATGCTTGTCACGTCCGGCTAGATAGCCGTCGTCGCACGTCGGGGCACGCCCCCATTATCCATAGATCGATCTGGTCTGACCTACTCTACTATCCAGGTCTTGCCGCAGGTCATATGTATATCCCCGAGCTGTTATATCTCTACCTTTACGGCGAGGTAGTATGGGATGGTGTTCGGCTTGAGTTGTCGTTTTGTCCCAGCCACCAGGTGTTCGGTCAGCCGCATTACATGCTGATGGTGCGGGCTCGAGGGCCTCGTCGTCAAATTGGGGTATCATTTTATGCTTCGGGTAACTTTTGGTTGGGCGCTCGAGGCCGTATTCCTTGGCTGCCAGGACATTAGTCGACCTATCGTTGAGCAGATCTTGATCATCTTGAAGCTATTGCTGCTTCTTTTTCAGGCTCCTTGCAGTGGCAACTAGCCGGTGCTTAAAGTGCTCCTGCTCGAGAGGTTCCTCAGGTACGATAAAGTCTTCGTCACCGAGGCTCGCCTCATCCTCGGAGAGTGGGAGATAATTACTGTCCTCCGAGTCTTCGTTTACGGCCTGTTCGTCAAGGCTAACTTGCCCATCTTCCCGATCGTCCTGTTCGAAAGTTGGCTCGACGGGGTCTTCTTTGTCTTCGGCATCATCCAGAGTGTTGTCGTCTTCTGTGCCGGTATTGCTATCTTTTCCACAATGTGATTTAGAGTGGCGCCGCTGACGTCGGTGCTTGGGCTATATCTCAGGAGGTTTATCCTTGACTGGATCTTCTTTGTCATCGTCGTTATCTTCTTTGGGTGTATCCACCATGTACACGTCATATGAGGAGGTGGTCGTCCAGCGTCTGGTAAACGGCGGGTTTTGGGCCTGCTCTTCTCCAACATCATCGTCCATACCGTCGATGTCTTCGGAGTCGTAATCGAGCATGTCAGTTAAGTCCTCGACTGTGGCTATGAAGTGGGTGGTGGGTGGGACATAAAATTCCCTGCTCTCAGCCCCTAGACCGGGCTGGGCATAGTTCGGACATTGCTCCTCTGTAATGACAAGGGATCGCATTAAGTCCAGAGCCTCGCTTAAAGGCGAGGTTTAGCCGGGGAGAAGAGAGTCTATGGACTACGGCGGGATGGAGACTCCTTGGCCAAACTCACATGATGCTGACTCTGAGGGTTCGGAGCCAGTGTCCGGAGGGGAGTCCGACTTCGTGATGATTGCCAGCGACGTTGCTTCCTCCGGATCTCCCATACTGGGTTTAGTGGCCAGAGATGGTCCAGCGGGATTAGGAATCCCATCTTCGGACATGGCGACGCGCTCCGGATCTAAAGCCAGAGCGGAGGTTGGGGTCGTGAAACCTTGGAAGATCAAGTCTCCTCGGGTATCTGCGACATGGTCCAGATTTCCAAAACTAATCTGGTGACCCTGGGCGTGGCTGTCGATCTGCTCTAGATAGCCAAGCGAGTTGACCCGCAGTGTAAAGCCGCCGAACACAAAGATCTGGCCGGGGAGGAAAACCTCCCCCAGGGCAGCATTGTTGTAGATGACTGCTAGAGCCATCGAACCTTTCGATGACGACGCAGCAGAACTCTCAATGAAAGCACCAATGTCGGTGTCAAAACCGGCGGATCTCGGGTAGGGGGTCCCGAACTGTGCGTGTAAGGTCGATGGTAATAAGAGACGGGGGACACGATGTTTACCCAGGTGGCCCTCTTGATGGAGGTAATACCCTACTTCCTGCTTGATTGATCTTGATGAATATGAGAATTACAAGAGTTGATCTACCGCGAGATCGTAATGGCTAAACCCTAGATGTCTAGCCTGTGTGATTAGGACTAAACACTCCACTTTATATAGACACCAGAGGGCCTAGGGTTGTACAGAGTCAGTTTACAAAGGAAGGACTCTACATATCCGAACGCCAAGCTTGCCATCCACACAAAGGAGAGTCCCATCCGGACATGGGAAGAAGTCTTTTGTCTTGTATCTTCATAACCCATTAGTCCGTCCCATGTTACATAGTCTGGACGCCCGAGGACCCCTTAATCCAGGACTCCCTAGGGGGTGTGGATTTTGTGGGTTCTTATGGACATCCATAATTTTTTCTATGTCAATCCATTTCTTTGGCTATTGCTTCGACTAGAGTTAGTCATTTTAGCTTATGAAGGGTCAGAGAGGAGCCATTAACATAGTTCATTAGAGTTCATCAAAGGATATCCTCATAATGATTTAGCAACAAAACACCTCCTAGTCTCGTGGAGCATCACACAACTACATCAAGGGGCGGTGCTAGCTATCTGGCCTGGTTTGGCAGCTTCCATACCTAATATTTTTTGCAAATACTAGTACATGTATAACTTTGAACCGGTAGTATACATACTAGTACATGTATAACTTTGAACAGGTATGTCGGTGTACTAGAGTAGGGGTACCCTAGTATCCCGTGCTAGATGCACCTGACGATTCTGACTTTCTCATGACAAGGTTTGCCTCACCGCCAATATCCTCCGTAGCTCCTTTGGAGCCATTCAAGAACAAAGTATTAGATTGAAGACAAGGTCCCGACAAAGAGGAGCTTGTCGGGAAAACACTCGAGCACGCGGAAGACAAAGGCCCGGCAAGAAGAGCTTGCCGGGAAGGCCTCGGAAGCGCGACAAGTCTCCGGCGCGACAGTTGACGCGGCAAGCGCTATCATGCGGCATGCAACTTCTCTCCGTCTCGCTCCAGCTCACCCGGCGATGACGTGTCGCCATGGGGACCGTTCCATGGGCGGCGGCGGTATTAGCTGCAGCGGAGAGCAGCGATGCGCGGCAGCAAAGCTACATCGTGGCGGCGGGCGCAGCGGTCTGTTACACTTTGTTTGGGCGACAACGGCGGGCATTTATTGTACTTTGTCCCTTGCCGTCAGAGTTAGGTATTTGCATTGTACCTTTGTTCAAGTAGGTGTACCAACTCCACATTTTACGTTCGTTACCCCTGCCTATGTTGCCACCTGCCGGAGACCCCTTGAGCATATAAAAGGAGGCGAGTGCAACGTGAAGGAGGTTGATTCCGGGTTCCGCGAGGTTGGGCTGGTTCGATTCATTGTTGGCCGTAGACTAACTACACTCACGCTTAGGTTTTGTAGCTCGCATTGCTCCTAGTAAGAACACAATAGATCGAAACAAGCAGCGGTATATGAGTTTTATCTCTCCGGAGAGCTCGAGCTGGGTAAACTGCTCGTGTGCATCGCCTCGATCCGCTCTTCGTGCGATCTCCGCCCCCTCAGACCACAAGGGGCCTGGTCCTTGACCCCATAGGTGTCCGTGGATGCGATCGGCCTCCCGACATCTCGGCGTGCCAGGTAGGAAGCGTCGAGGCCGTGTGAATCTGATCCGGCGTTCACACGGCGGCCGTCATCAACATCTTCCTCGACATGCCACGCAGAAGAAGAAGGCGGCGGCAGCAGAGCCGTCTGCGTCGTACCCACACCCTCACCGCAACAAGCGGGTGGTGGAAGCGATTGGCGGAGAACGGCGCGACGAAGGTGCTCGCTGACGTGCCAGAGTCAAGGACAAGGCACCGCAAAACCTCGGCGTATTCAGCATCCCAGCGCCGTCTCGAGAGAGCGGGACCAACAACGCCATATGCGTTCCACAACGCCATACGCTCGTTGGATCGAGACCCTCAAGACCAGCATGCGGCGCCAACATCCGGCACGAAAGTGAGATCGGTCGCCGGGACGGGTGCTGCTCCTTCTAACTTAGTTAGAAGTCCGGCGTGTCCGCTCGCACGTTCTCCAATGCCACCCACTACTCCGGCGAAGCTTTCTGGCGAGAGCTCAAGCCGCTCTCGACTACCCTCCAATGGCCGACAAAATTCGGCGAGTGGAGGAGCCACTATCGAGCCTCGCCGGCTTTGCCAGCGGCGACGCTCGCGGCAACCAATGCCATCGTTGCCGCAGCGTGGCGGCACAAACGCAGCCGGTGGCGACGAATCGCTCGGAGGTGCAACCACCGGCGCTCTCCCGCCAAGAAGGCCAAGATCGCCGACTCATCGGATCCACCTCGGCAGCGACTCCGCGATCGCCGGATCCGCGAGCTTCACGCCCTTGATCAGCGTAAATTCCTTCATATGAGCGACAACAGAAGAGGACGCCGAACTTCGCATCAGCGCCGAAGAGAAGCGCGACGTCCCGACAAGCGCGCTTGGGCCTTGTTGACATGCACGCCGGAGGCGGCGACTTACCCGTCGCAATGAGTTGCCCTGCGCGTTCACTCATGAGATGCGGCAAGTCCGGTGGCTCAAATTAAAAAACTCCAAACCAGGCGTGCGGGAAGTATGATGGCGGGACGCACCGTCTTGAAGTTCCTCAACATCTACACCATCGCGGTGCAGGCTGCGGGGGCGGACGACAAGATCCTCGCTAACTACTTCGCTCGTGCTCAAGCCAGCGTCGAGATCTTGGCTCATGCACTTGCCGGACAGCTCCATATCCTCTTGGGCGAATCTGTGCCATCGGTTTGTTGGCGCCTTCGGTGACCACAAATCTCATAGCCAGAAGAGCGACCTTCACTTGCTCGCCGAAGGAAGAGAGTCCTACTGCAAGTTCATTTAGAATTCAACCGTGTGCACTACAACATCGAGCGTCCACCCACCGCGGTGATCAGCATTTCAGCGAGAATGTGCGGAACGTAGGGATGAGGAGAGATGGCGATGTGCAAAGTCAGGATGTCGATGAGCTGACGCCTTGGCCGACAAGTGTGGCGTTGAGGAAGGAGGAGACTCGGGAGAGAATGCGAAGCAGGATCGAGCGGTGATGACACCGCCCGGCAAAGAAGGGCGGCGGCGAGGCAATATGAAGAAGAAAAGCAGAAGTGCTGGCTGTCGAGCGGTCCGACAGCGGGCGGCGACAAACGCCAAGGCTGGTAGCCCGGCAAGGAGGTTGCCGGCAGCGCCAACCACTAGTCGGTGGCTGCCCGTGACAAGCGAGCTCCGGCCAAGCAAGATACTGCAAGATCCACCGCACTAAAGGCCACGATCTCGGTGCAAGAGGTTGAGTAGCTCGTCGAGCAGCGAAGAGCTGAGTACGAGCTGGCGAGACAAGAGAGAAGAGCCCAGGAAGGTCTTGGGGAGCAAGCAGAAACGTCCCGTCGGGAGGGCCTTGGCAAAGTCAAGCAGCGACAAGGAGATCGACCTCCCAGCGCGACAAGGATGAAGATGATGATGGCGAAGCGAAGATATGGAGAACGGCGGCGATGGCAGGATTTTCGAGAAAGCCACAAAGGTTCTTCTGGACGGCCAGGTGCTTCCTGCATACCTCCCACCGCCAACTCAAGCAATGGATGCGGGAGAGGTCAATGCAGCGGAACCATCCAGAGAGTCACCTCACGAAGTGGTCCAACCGCCTATCATTTTGATATTGAGGACCACCACGATCGCATTGCGGTCGGGTGCTTGCCGATGTTGGTCTCTCCAACCATCCCAACCTCAAGGTCACAAAAATGTTAGTTAATGACGGGCAGCTTGATCTGAATCTCCTCCATGGTGCTCGAAGCTTCAAATCTCGACGATGGCGAGCTGAAGAGCGAAACCTTCAAGGAATCAATCCGGGAAGGAGCAAGCGAAGGGAAGATTACGTTGCGGTCACATTTGGCAGCGAGCTGAACTTCAGGACTGAGAGGGTTACGTTTGGCGTCGCCCGATTTCCATTGCCTTACAATGGGATACTTGGTAATCCAGCACCTCAAGTTCATGGCGGCCTCTCACTACGCCTACAACCTACTCAAGATGCGAGGCCCGATAAGCGTCATCTCATCCCATGGCGACAAGAAGGATGCCCTTATCCGTGCGACAAGATCTTCCGGGATGCGGCAACGCGACAGTTGCGGACACTTGCCGCTGAAGCTCCGGGGGGAAGAAAGACCAAGTCAAGTCCGGCAAGGCTCACGATGCTCACTCCGGCAAGCGCACCTCTTGGTGTTGCGCTACCGGTCGAGGACGCACCATCGAGCTCCACCGGCAAGTGCAAGAAGATGGTGGCTCCGCCGAAGACCAAGAAGGTGCTGCCACGCCAAGGAGGGCGGGTGGTACCTTCACCATCGGTCCTCTCTCGACCCCCAAATAGGAAGCGGCGCTTCGTTGCTTTCCCGCGGGCGAATGTCGGCGTGTTGCATGGCAACCGTCGATATCCCGGTGTTCCCTGGAAGCGATTGAGCACCGCCGCCGTTTAATCCTCATCTGTGACCCGTCAAGCAAAAGTCAGAAGTAAGCGGTGGAGCGCCAGAATTCATAGAAGAGATCAAGCCGGAAGCGGCGGGCCTTGCGGAGGTGCTCCATCCTCACGTGGTTGGCCAATCCGTGAGTCGTGCGCCTTAAGCGAATGGGAAATGGAGACTGTATTGACTTCACGGATGTTAATAAAAGCTTGTCCCAAAGATCCATTTCCCTTGCGGCGCATTGACCAGATTGTTGACTCCGCGGCTGGATGTGATTTGCTTTCGTTTCTTGATGCCTACTCGAGATACCATCGAGATCTTCATGGCTGAAGAAGATGAGGAAGACCGCATTCATCACCATGTGGCACATACTTGTTTTCATCTGGATGCCTTTCGGTTTGAAGAATCTTTGGTTCAACATTTGCAAGGGTAGTCCACGACGCTTTTGAGCCGCATAAATGCACGAAATGTAGAAGCCTACATGGATGACATAGTGGTCAAAACAGAGACAAAGCAACTTTGGTTCAAGATTTGGACGAGACCTTTGCAAATCTGCGCAAGATCAACCTCAAGCTCAACCCCGAGAAGTGCGTGTTTGAGTCCCTTCCAGAGCAAGCTTCTCGGGTTCTTGGTCTCGGGGATTGAAGCTAATCCCGACAAGATCAAGGCCATTGAGCAGATTGAAGCACCATGCGTCAGGATGTCACGAAGACTTGCGGTTGCGTGGCTCTCAACGGAGTTTATTTCTAGGTCTGCTGACGCCTTCTGCCATTTTCAAGATTTTGAAAAGGCAGGTCGATAAAATGGACTCCGAAGCGGAGGCTCGCTGCAGGACTTAAAGAGATACCGTCCTCCACTCCAACACTTGTCGCGCCTAGGCCACAAGAAGTTGCTGCTATATATAAGCGGCAACCAATCAAGTGGTTAGTTCTGCATTAGTGGCGGAGAGGGAGGCCCGATGAGGAGCAACCGACAAGCTGCGCAAGCACATCCAGCGACAAGCGGGGAAGCCGCCGACAAGCTCTAGTCACGACAAGGGCCAATCCATTGAGACACATGAACAGTCTGAGAGAAAGGATGGTGCAGGCGCCAGTCCTATTTTGTCGACTCCCTCCTGCAAGGGGCTAGGGTCAGTATTCTCGGTGTGCGAAATTGCTTTTGACCTCCTCATGGCCTCGAGAAAGCTGCGCCATTACTTCCAAGCACATGAGATCCGGTTGTCACTCGCTTTCCCTGAAGAGGATACTGCGAGAATCCGGAAGCGTGGCAGGGATTGTCGAGTGAGCACTGGGCTGTCAAGCTTTGGTCTTAAGTTTGAAAGCACATCAACTATCAAAAGCGAGCATTGGCGATTCATAGCAGAATGGGCGTAGCCAGCCGGATGAAGAGATTCCGGAGACGAGCATTCCCGTCAAAAGAAGCCCGACAAAGAGTGGTGATGTACTTTCATGGTGCCTTCTGGCTGCAAAGGCGCCGGTGCCGGCGTCGCTTATTGCACCCACCGGAGGCACCTCAAATCGTCGATCGAGATGCACTTTCCCAAGGAACAAGCGACAAACAATCAGCGAGTATGAAGGTTTGCTTGCGATCTCGAGGATCATGATGGACCTTGGGATCAAGAAGCTTATCGGGGTGACTCGCAACTTCGTCGTCCGCCAAGTCAACAAAGATTACGAGAGTACATTGATGGAAGCCTACGTTGATGAAGTGAGGAAGCTAGAAGAGCACTTTGATGGCCTGCAAATGGAACATGTTCCAAGAGCTCAGAATGATATTCGACGTCCAAAGTGCTGCGCTTAAGTTACACAATGGAACCAGGGATTTTCGTTACTCAAGCTGACTCACCCAACCGTAACACCGTCATTGGGCCGACAGAAAGCAAGAAGGAAGTTGGCCTCTGGTGACTACTTTAAGCGAGCTTCCGAAGCCAAGTCGTTGCAAAGGTCCCCAAGATCAACACCAGCAGTCTTGAGGAGCGATCCGCTCAAGCGGACCCGAGGTTTGTTCGTTGAAGCGAGACGCTCCCGACAAGTCTTGCTCCGGCAAGCTTGGCCGGGAGCATCTAACTCAGCGATTCCCAGAGCTCTTCTGTGAAGAAGCTGATGTTCCCACAGCAGCAGATGTGCCTTTAGTCCTTGTTGTCGAGCATAAGCTCCAACATGGGCGCAATGATTGTCCATTTCCTTGAGACGGAGGAGAACTTCCGAAGAGCAGAAGAAGCGGAAAGAAGTAGCCCGGCAGTCAAGTATGTACGGTTTGTCGATAGCATATTATGTAAGAAGACTCAATGGTGTGAAATTGAAGTGTATTGCGGGGAAGATGGAATGACATTGGCGAGAGATACATGGAGGCACATGTGTCACCACATTGGGCGCAAAGGCACGCCGGCAAAGCTTTCAGGCAAGGTTTCTTACGGCTGACCCTCAGGGATGCAACTGCACAAGTAACCAAGTGTGAAGCGTGCCAGTTCCATTCCAAGCAGATACACCGACCGACACAAGCTCTCGCGATCCCTTTATCACGGCCATTTTGATTACGGGGCTCGACATCCTCGGCCCCTTCCCCAGCTGTCGGGGCTTTGAGTACTTATCGTCGCATCGCCGACAAGTTCACAAAGTGGCGGAAGTGGAAGCGATGAGAAGGTGACGACGCCGTAGTCAAGTTCTTGGTCGATTGTTTGCCGTTTGGAATCCCTAACAGTGATCATCACCGACAACGGCCGCGCCAATTTCTGAATCGCACCTTCATGCGATCGTCCAAGACCTTGGCGCCAAGGTGCTTGCTTCTGTTGCTCACCCGAGAAGCAGCGGTCAGCGAAGACAGGGCAGCTGAAGTGCTACGCAGACTCAAGGCCGAGAACTTCGGCAGGCTGCACAAGTCACGGAAGAAGCCGGATCGAGGAGCTGCCGGTGGTTCTTTGGTCGTCGACGGCCGTCGAGCCAGCCGAGCACCTTTGCTCTAGTCTATGGAGCGAAGCAATTCTCCCCAAGGAACTCGTGTCTGGATCGCCTCGAGTACTCGCTTATGATGAAGCTTGAGCAAGAAGCTGCGACAAGATGGCGCTGCTCCTCGAGGAGGATCGTCTTCACCGATGCGAGCCGCTTCGCTTCTGACAAGCCCTGCGTCCGCTACCATAACATGAGTTAATGCCAAAGTCTCGAGGAAGGCAACCTTGTTCTTGGCGGCGTTCAGTCCGCCAAGAATTCAAACAAGTTGGCGCCAAAGTGGAAGAGCCCTTATCGGGTGAAGCGAGTCACTAGGCACAGCGTATCGCCTTTGAGATCGAAGATGGCATTCGGTGAGCAACTCCTAGAACATTGAGCATCTTCGTGGATTTTACCCATAGGGCGCGGTTGTAGGAATCCGTTCCGGCAACCACCTTTGTACAGAATCTTGCAGCTGTTGCATGTAATCCGCCGTGCAAAGCGGTATGCAGACCCATCATCAAGAAGCTCATGTGTTAGCACAGCTTGTCAAGTTCATGCTTTCATCATTTTATTGCATGTTTTGGCTAACACTTTGTGCAGCAACCATACCAGTAGCAGAATCGAGCCGCTAGGCTCCATAATGTTATTCCTCTTCTTTTTCTTTTCTCAAAGGAAAGAAACCCTCGCACAAGTTAACAAGGGGAGGAGATAATACTATGGACCGAACGGCTCGAGGAAGTTTCACCTCATCGGGAAGCAAGAAAAAGCTAAGTTGCCAAAAGTTTGAGCAATCAATTTTTAAATTTTAGGTTATCTTCCTCGAACGATAGTACTTTGTATGGAAAACCTGCGCAGCAGAGGAACCAACTCACCGGCTAGTCGCGCCCTTACTTTGTTTCGAGTCCGCTCAACAACTTAAGTGAGCTGACTAGTCGCGACAAAGGTTGCTGTCGGAGCACTCGCAGGCTATTGGCGACGTTCCGCACTTTTCAGGCCTTTCGCGGCAAAAAGTGCTTTCGCACCGACAAGTCACCCTAAATGCGTAAAAACGAGCATTACAAAGGAAGGGAATCAAGTAGAGGAAATAACGTTGCATTGATCGATTCACCTAAGATAGAGTATATTCTGAATAACTTGTCGCTGATCTAACAAAGTTTTTCTAAACATGATCCATGACAACAAAGGGAAAGATAAGGTTAGCGGCCCTAGTCTCTGGCGATGCGCCTTGATCCGCTTTGATCTCTTGTTCACCTTGTCCACAATGGAGTGCGACAAAGGGCTTTGAGCTCCTCCGCGTTGGCGTTGACCAAGGATCACGAGGACACCGTTAAGGTTGAGGCCGAGGTTGCGGAAGGCCACCTTCATCAACACCTTCTCGAGGCCCTGCAAAACTGGCCGAGATTCCTCAAAGCTGCTTGGGACCTCCTCCCGGATGGCCAGCCCGTCATCACACCTTTGAAGAATAGGCTAAGCTTGGCGCTGGGTTGGAGATGCTCGATGGAGAGTACGCAAGGTCCGCCATCCCTAGCTCCATCAGCTCGTTGTGGATGGGCTGGCCCGGTGTCCACAAGACCTTCGGTCCGATGCTCCACGCTCTCCCTCAAGGTGTTACGGGCGGGGCAGCGACCATGACAGCTCCTCCTTGGCCTTGATCGCCTCCAACAAGCCCACCTCCCGCTCTCGGCACCATCAAACGTCACGCATCAGTGGTGGGTTCAGCTCCAGATCCGCTTGAGTCCTTGGCGGCGTCGAGCTCCTTGGCCCTGTCGGCGAGGCGGCTCTCTGGCCATTCGCCCGGCGTGTAGGCGTCCTTCTCGCGCTCACGCTTGAGCACGGCAAGCTCTTGCCGCTCTTCTTGAGGTGGCCTCCAGTACCACCTTCGCTTCAGCAACTCTTCCTTGGCGGCCTCGGCGGCTGCGGCAGCGTCCTTCGCTCCCTGACGCGCCCCGCCAAGCGACTCCTGTGACAAGGTCCTCTTCGTGGTTGTCAGATTGACCTTCAGCTGCTTGACTCGCTCTGCTGAGCTTCTCGGCAACCAACAGCTGCTCCTCCTCATCAGCTGCGGCCTTCTCAAGGATGAAGGCCGTGCGCTCTTGGCGGCAGCGCATCCACCACATCGCGGAGCGCTGCTGTTGGCGCTCCGGGAGCTCCTCGGCAGCGCTTCTCCATGTCCGCTCCCGCCCATGACAAGGCTTCCAGGTCTCTAACAGCCTGTTGGGTGCGGTAGAGAGGCAACAGCTTCTTGCTGCTCCTCCTCGGACTCTTGGCCCTTTCTTTGCTTGGCGCATCTGGCGTCAGCCAAAGGCCTTGAAGTAGCTCAGCCCGTCAAGGTCTCGCCCTCGACCAGGCGCCACCAGAACTCGGTTCTGGGGAGCTTGATGAAGACGCCCGGCCTTGGTGGCGCGGGTGGGGCTCCTGGAGTCTGGCCTTGTGGCGTGAGAGGGGGAATCGTGTCGGTGTGGCGCTTGCACGCTCAAGGCCCTGGGAGCCGTCGTCGACCGCGACCCCTCGCCGGCCTCGTCAAGCAGCCTCGGTGGCCTCCTCAGCTGAGGCTCGTCGGCTGACGGCCTCTTCTTCCACGACGATGACCTCTTCTTCCTCATGGCGGCCTCGTCGGTGTTCTGCGTTCCTCTCGCTTGGCCTCGACCTCCATCGAATCTGCGTCAGGCGAAGAAGAAGCGGTCAGATGTTCAAAAGAGAAACAGAAAGCAAGCCCAAGGGAAAATTTCATGTAAGGGAGTTACCTGGGATCCGCAGCTATGACCTCGACTTTGGAGGGTCCTTTGGCGCGTCCCCTTGCAGGTAGCCTCCCACTTGCGGGAGTGGCCTCCCTTGCCGGGGTGGCCTCCCTTGTCGGAGGAGCTCCCTTGCCGGTTCTCCCTTGGCGTGGGCGTGGCAGCGGGCAGATCTCGGGCGGCAGGCCCTCCCAGTGAGGCTGCTCCGGCTCCTACACAAGCACCTGGTCAGATATCAACAGAGAAGGAGCACCCTGCACCCCTAATAGTAAGAAGAACTGCACACTTACTGGGGGCTGTCTTTGAGGGCTGCCGAAGGAAGGGTTGCGGGTCCGGCAAGGCAGTCTCGGACGCGTCCCCGCCGCCACAGGAGAATCGTCCTCGACGACGATCTGTCGGGATCTTGGCCCTCTTCGCTCTGGGCCAGCGTCACGAAAAGGAAAGAGTCGAGAACAAAGCAAATCAGATTCAAGATGAAGCAATAAAAATTGAAGAAATACAAGCACAATCGCGAAAGCTTACTCTTCGCCTTCTCCTCGGAGCTGGCGGAGAAATCAAACTCCAGCCCGCCCGGTGCGATGAGGCGGGGGTGAGCTCTCTTGCCGCTTGGCGGGCGGCGTTGCAGCCTGAAGATTCCTTGATTGTCGCCGCAGTTTAGAGGCGCTCCCTTGGCAGCAACCTCGCTTGTCAGCGGTGGAGCAAACGTCGGCGCTACTGCTTGTGGGCAGTCTGGTCACGCCTTGACTCGTCTCAACCCTGCGAGAGCGCCTCCTCGGCGGGCAAGAGGCTCAGCTGGCGGCAAGTCGCTTGGCGGGAGGAGAAAGAAGCGCCCTCGGCGGTCCACTCGACCCGGCCTCGGTCCCGGCTCGTCCTGCGCGGTGACCTCCCCTCGCTCGGCAAGGCTTGCCGCCTCGCGCCGCCTCCTCCACGGTGAACCCGAAGGCTCCAGTGGCCAGCCGCTGCCGCCTCCTCCACTGGTGGCAATCCGCGCCATCTCCTGCTCGGTGGTGTCTTCGGTGAGCCTCTTACGCTTTCGTCCGGGCGGATCGGCACCTCTTGCAAGTCGAAGAATTGCTTGCACGAGCCGTCGGGGCTCCCTGCCAAATCGGGGACGATCCGTGGAGTCGCCGATGGCATCATGGCGCGGATCTGATCGAGCACCGAAGTTGTTGCACAATGGAAGAAGACCCCCGCAGCTGAACCACTCGGGATGTTCGGGTCGTTCTTGAACAACTCGAGCAACCTTGAATCCAGCTCCATGGCGGTGAAGTTCCAATTCAGGCCCGGCGCAGCCTCGCAGATGTCCGGGCCAGATTCTGGAACTCCCAAGCAGGCCTCCTCCTTTCCTGCAAGGGAAGCGATGTGGCGTAATGAAGTCTCATGCTAACTGCTCCTAACCCGGCAAGCTGGCGCAGAATTGGAGTCACTGACTATCTTGACTTCGCATCCTCCGGTAGCAAGTTACTCCAATCCTTGCCGCGCAATTAGGGTTTAAGCGCGGTGAAAGTGTGGGTTCTCCTCCACGACCAGTACAGTTAGCTATTTCTCCACTCCTCCCACTTGTTCCGGAATTCCCCCCTCTAGGTAGGCCTCCTTCTTGCCGATCCTAGAGACCAGAGCTATTCCTCCGGCAAGTGGCTCTCCTCTCTCGACGCTGGGAACAAAGAAATGGCGGAAGAGTGCCACGTTGGTGGACCCGACAAAGTTTCGCACAAATGTGCGGCAGCCATGGTCGAATGGCGTTGGGGTGAAATCAAGGAGGTGGAGGCCAAAGGTGTTCATTATGTCGCATAAAGAACTTCGAAAAGCGGGGCAAAGACCCAATAGAAGAAGCGGCGAAGAAAGGGTACACTGTAGGGCGGATCGATGGGCGGAGGCGGGAGCACCCTCGTCTGTGAGATGCGCACGGTTCCGAAAAAAGGTAGAAGGCGTCCCGCAGCTCTCACGCGCCCGAGCTGCGGGGGAATCTGACCCGCTCCTTTGCCTTGGGCCGCGAGCGCTGCGCCTCGGCGGACAGCGCCTTTCTCATTTTTCGGAACCATGGCAAGAGGGGTGGAGGAGGTCAGCGGCGGTGAGTGTGCTTGCGGCGAAAGAGGGGCGGTAGGCGCTCTTCCACGGAGAAGAAGAGGGCGGCGGTGGTTTCTTGACAAGACAGCAATGGCGGGCGGTCGGGCCACCTCATTTCCTCCGCTTATAAAGGGAGGAGGGGGTGGAGCGTTCGCTTATATTAATAAGAACCCCCGACGCGCCACGATCTCGACGACGCCCACGTCCGGTGCGTGCGTTAGATGGGGATCGTGGTGGGTCCGGGTGAGTCATGGCGTGGTCGAGGGTGGCGTGTCGTGCCAGGTTACCTGGGCCTGGCCCGACAAGCGCTTCGGCACTGTGCGGCCCAGCCCGGGGCTCCTGTCCCGGTGTACTGAGTAGGGGTACCCTAGTATCCCGACTAGATGCATGGGCAGTTACTGACACCCAGCGGCAAGGTTTGCCTCGTCACCTTAATATCCTCCATAGCTCCTTTGGAGCCATTCAAAACAAAGTATTAGATTGAGAAGACAAAGGTCCCGACAAGAGGCTTGTCGGAAGGCTCGAACGCGGAAGACAAGGCCGGCAAAGAGGAGCTTGCCGGGAAGGCTGAGCGACAAGTCTCGGGCGCGACAAGATTCGGCCGTGACAGGCGCTTAAGCCGCTGCATGACATTCTCTCTCCATCTGCTCCAGCTCACCTGACGTGTCGCCATGGGACCGTTCCATGGGCGTGTGTCGGCGGCTATGCAGCAATGGAGAGCAGCGATAAGCGGCGCCGACGAGCTCGCCATCGTGGCGGCCGAGGCGCCTGACGGTCTCTGTTACCTTTGTTTTGGGCGACAACGAGCGAGCATTTATTGCTTTTGTCCCTTGCCGTCGAGTTAGGTATTTTGCATACCTGTTCAAGTAGGTGTACCAACTCCTGTTTTACATTCAGTACCCCGCCTATGTTGCCACTGCCGGAGACTTGAAACATATAAAGGAGGCCCGAGTGCAGCGTGAGAGGAGGTTCATGAGTTCCGCAGGTTGGGCTGGTTCGATTCATTCGATTTGGCCGTAGAATGAACACACTCACGCTAGGTTTTGTAGCTCGCATTGCTCCCTAGTAAGAACACAATAGATCAAACAAGCAGAGAGTTTTATCTCTCAGGAGGAGCTCCGATTTGGGGTAAACTGCTTCGTGTGCCAGCATCGATCCACTCTTCGTGCGATCTCCGCCCCCCTCCGAACCACAAGGGGCCTGGTCCGCCGGCCCCATAGGTGTCCGTGGGTACGATCAGCCTCCCCGACAAGGTAGGATTCAAGCGTGCTAGACCTGATTGTTGACCTAGTGGTGGACGTGGTGCACTAATCTGTAATGCTTGCGAGTTGGGACTTGATTGCATGGATGAGTTAAATTACAGATACATGATGCAACCAGCCAACCAGCGATTGCGAGTTTAAAAAATCCTAGGAAGTCAAAACCCTCGTGAATCCATAATTCTGCATGTAAGTGACAACAGCCAGCGAGTAGCGTCCGTCGTCCGGTGAGTCGGGCGAGATAATTAGGACGCGAAACAAATGAGATGTACGCGGAAGGCGCAGAAGAAAAGAGGAAGTGCATGATGAAATATAATTCAGAATTAAAATAAACTTTAGCTTGAAGCAAATTCTATTGACGTCAAATAAAATAAGATCCACAATTCTAATGATCTGTTGATACTGAAACTAATCTATTTGTTTTAGGTTGTACTTGCCGAACACAAAATAATAGTATATGTCTAGTATTAGTAAGTTTCTGCATAGTTGTATTATACTACGATTTTCTCCTTTATAAACCCCGCCACGCCTCAAAAGAATTCCTTCCTTCGCCACTGACAACAACAACAACCCATAGTCCCCCACTACTGAAGCTGGCCTTGGCGAACGAAGCCTAAGGGTAGAAGGATACATATTTACAACCTAAATATCTGACTTTTTTAAAAATCCAGCAATTGCTGGCATTTTCATTGATCATAGTAGAAAGCAGCGGGAAAACAACAATGGTGGTGAAGATCCTAGGATCATAGTTTTAGAGTTTCCCACACACGGCCAAGAACCCTAGATCAAGAGGGTTTATCTCTCAAGGGTGGTCCCCGAAGGGGCTGTCAATGCATACTACTCTTGTAGATCTCCAAAGATCGATGTTGTCCCTGATGCGCTTGATAATGCTCGTTACGCACGGCAGGTGCTGCCGGAAGGTGCAGTGATTTCTCTCCTGCCAGATTTCCCAGCAAGCCAGCAATCACAGTGTCCGCACTCCCTTCCTCCATTGGTGGCGTGTCTGCTCAAGGATGCTCTATACAATCATGGAGGTGCTGCCATGGCGCCAGCTCTCATCCGGGGTGAGCGCGGAGGGAGTCCTGGATTAGGGGGTCCTCGGACAGCCTGACTATATCCTTTGGCCGGACTGTTTGACTATGAAGATACAAGATTGAAGACTTCGTCCCGTGTCCGGATGGGACTCTCCTTGGTGTGGAAGGCAAGCTTGGCAATACGGATATGTAGATCTCCTCCCTTGTAACCGACTCTGTGTAATCCTAGCCCCCTCTGGTGTCTATATAAACCGGAGGGTTTAATCCGTAGGACAACAACAATCATACCATAGGCTAGCTTCTAGGGTTTAGCCTCTACGATCTCGTGGTAGATCAACTCTTGTAATACTCATATCATCAAGATCAATCAAGCAGGAAGTAGGGTATTACCTCCATCGAGAGGGCCCGAACCTGGGTAAACATCATGTCCCCCGCCTCCTGTTACCATCCGCCTTAGACGCACAGTGTGGGACCCCCTACCCGAGATCCGCCGGTTTTGACACCGACATTGGTGCTTTCATTGAGAGTTCCACTGTGCTGTCACCACAAGGTTTGATGGCGCCTTCAATCCTCAGCAACGATGCGATCCAGGGTGAGCTTTTCCTCCCCGGACAGATCTTCGTGTTCGGCGGCTTCGCACTGCGGGCCAACTCGCTTGGCCATCTGGAGCAGATCGAGAGCTACGCCCCTGGCCATCAGGTCAGGTTTGGAAACTTGAATTATACTGCCGATATCCGCGGGGACTTGATCTTTGACAGATTCGAGCACATGGCAGGTGCGCCGCACAGTCACGACGAGCACGACTTAGCTCTACTGCCGAACGGTGTTCGGGACATCACACCTGTGCCTACTCCGGCCCTAGCTCCGGAGTCGATTACGCCGACCGAGGACGGGTGGATGGACCCCGCCTTGGAGGCCACACACTTAGTGGCGATAGAGCCGAATACTAACTTCACCTCCTATGAGACCTGTGTCGCCGGATCCTCGAATTCATCCCCGGCCACAGGCCCCGAACCGCCTGCATCCATGCATATCAAATTTGATTGGGCGTCGATCATGGAGTTTACCTACGCGGATATCTTTCAGCACTCACCTTTTGGCGATGTGCTAAATTTGTTAAGGTCTCTCTCCTTGTCAGGAGGCCCTTCGCCGAACTATGCCCGGCCCGAACGGGAAGCGGACGACGAAGAAATTTGTTCCCCACCCACCACCCACTTAATAGCCACTGTCGATGATTTAACCGACATGCTCGATTTTGACTCCGAGGACATCGACGGTATGGACGACCATGCAGGAGAGGAACAGGAACCACCACCCACAGGGCGCTGGACAGCCACTTCATCACACGATATATATATATGGTGGATACACCCAAAGAAAACAATGACGAGGAACGGAAGGATGCAGCGAAGGATAGCTCCCTCGAGAAGCAACCAAAGCGACGGCGTAGACACCGCTTCAAATCCTGCCTCGGCAAAAACAGCGATAACAGCGCAAGAAAAAATAACACCCCGGTCGACTCCAGAGGAAATGACGACCACATTGACCCAGCGACAGAGCAGGATGAACCAGCGGACGGCGAACATAGTACGGAGCCGCTGTCCGATCACCTCGATGCCAAGGATAAAGCTCATCAACCTCTCTCTAGAGAGGAAAACAATCCGGACGATGATGCACACATCATCCCGGAAAGGCACTCGGGACAAGAGAACCTCCGTAGAAGGCTTATTGCCACCGCGAGGAGTCTAAAGAAGCAAAAGCAAAGGCTCAAGGCTGCGCAGAATACGCTCAACAGTAGATGGAACAAAGTGCTCGACATTGAAGAAAAATATGGTAGTAGTTGCCACACAAAGAGCTATCCAAAGTGCAAGCTGTTGCCTGAATTCGATGATGAGGCCTTAGAGCCCACACAGCCAAAAAATAAAATGGCCGACCCGTCGGATCAACCACCTCGTGGCCGCGATAAGGCGACTAACGAGGCCACACATAAGTCAGCACATGATCCACGCGAGGACTTGCATCAAAAGGCCGGCGTGACCAGATCCATCTACGGATCTAGGAAGCGCGCTCCAGCGCTTAATCAAAACCGAACACTACAACCGTCAGAACGCCATGACACATCCAAATACAGGGGTGCCACGCACCCCCTATGTTTCACCAATGAGGTGCTGGATCACGAATTCTCAGAGGGATTCAAAACCGTGAATATAGAGGCGTACGACGGAACGATAGACCCTGGGGGTCTGGATTGAGGACTTCATCCTCCATATACATATGGCTTGCGGAGACGATATCCATGCCATCAAGTACTTGCCCCTCAAGCTGGAAGGACCAGCTCGACACTGGCTGGAGAGCCTCCCCGAAAATTCAATTGGAAGTTGGGAGGTGCTTGAGGATGCTTTTAGGGCTAACTTTCAAGGGACCTATGTCCGACCTCCGGATGCAGACGATTTAAGTCATATAATACAACAGCCCGGAGAGTTAGCCCAAAAGCTTTGGAACAGATTTCTCACTAAGAAGAAGCAAATCATCGACTGTCCGGATGCCGAAGCCTTAGCAGCTTTCAGACATAGCGTCCGAGACGAATGGCTCGCCAGACACCTCGAACAAGAAAAACCAAGGGCAATGGCAGCCCTAACAAGCCTTATGACCCGCTTTTGCGCGGGCGAAGATAGCTGGCTGGCCCGTAGTAGCACCAGCGACCCAGGCACATCTGAAGTCAGGGATGGTAATGGAAAACCACGATGCAGTAAAAGCAAGCGTCGAAATAACAAAGACAGCCCAGACAACACGGTGGTAAACGCCGGATTCAGGGGCTCTCGACCCGGTCAACGGAAAAAGCCTTTCAAAGGCAACAGAGATGGACCGTCCAGCCTCAACAAGATTCTAGACAAATTATATCAGATTCACAGCACCTCCGATAAACCTGCAAATCACACCCACAGAGAATGCTGGGTCTTCAAGCAGGCCGGTAAGCTAAACGCCGAACACAAGGGGAGGGAGACACCAAGTGAAGACGAGGATGAGCCTCGCTAGCAAAACACTGGGGGACAGAAAAAGTTCCCACCAGAGGTCAAAACAGTGAACACGATTCATGTGACGAAGAAGAGGAGCAAACACGCACTCCGAGACGTATGCGCCATAGAGCCCGTCACCCCCAAGATCAACCCTTGGTCAACCTGCCCGATCACTTTCCATCGCAGGGATAGCCCGACCAATGTCCGGCATGGAGTATCGGCTGCCTTGGTGCTCGACCCAATAATCAACGGATACCATCTCACCCGAGTCCTCATGGACGGCGGCAGTAGTCTTAATCTGATATATCAGGACACAGTCCGCAAAATGGGGATAGACCCAACGAGAATTAGCCAAAGCAATACTACCTTTAAAGGAGTAATACCAGGCCCAGAGGCCAGCTGCACGGGATCTCTCGTACTAGAGGTTGTATTCGGTTCCCCCGACAACTTCCGAAGTGAAAAGTTAACCTTCGACATCTCTCCATTCTGAAGCGGCTATCAAGCACTACTCGGAAGAACGACCTTCGCTCGTTTTAATGCAGTACCGCATTATGCTTATCTCAAGCTCAAGATGCCCGGTCCACGCGACATCATCATAGTTAGCGGAAACACTGAGCGTTCCTTACGCGCGGAAGAATGTGCAGCAGCTTTAGGAGCCGAACACTAAATGGCCGCTCCAACTAGCATAAATGATCGGTTGTTAAGACCGCGGACACGGCTAGACGAGTCAGGCGCACCACTAGCTGTAACAACTTAGATAAACCTGAGATGGGGTTGATGGATATACCCCCGTAGACGGTGCTAGGGGCTTCCCGCATGTAAAAAAACAAAGTCTACAGATTCAGCTCGACCTTATTTTGAATTTTAATGGTTTATTAAGAACAACCAATTTTTCGCACGACAAATCTCATCTAAGTTCTTCTCTTTTGACAGATGATAATCGTGCTACACCCTTCCAGGATATGGCACAACAGAGACACAGGCGCAGACGTGCAGCAGGGCCCCGCTCAAAGGTTTCTTTTTAGATTAAGACCCTGTCTAAACCTTTCTTACTGTCTCTTGTTGCTTCACACCCTCCGGATACTCAACACAACCGAGAGGGACGCTAGCGTTATTGGCATTTCGCCACATCAGACTGATGCACGTACCTGGAAATTTAGGGTTCAAGGGCGTTACTCAGCCCAGTATATGTTGTAAAGACCGAATACCTTAGGGAGTGTTCGGCGTCGCGAGTTTGGCCTTATATGCATCAGCTCTGAATCATGTCTTTGGTCAAATGTTGGGTTTGCCCGACTCCCGTGTTTTGCTACCTTACGTTCCGCTCTATCGGCTAAGGCGGCACCGGGAGAACTACTGCGATTGTGCCCTGGTTCATCCGGACGAGCACCTCAGTAGAGAAAGCCGAAAACTGACTGTCATGATAAAGCACGAGACTAGTCAACCACTCGATGACTCATCGGAATCTTCGGGATTCCTCTGCATTAACGAAGGACCGGTTTTCCCGGTCATGTACGTACGCGCACCGTATTCGGATAGACGCGGAAATACCAGGGGCTATATAGTAGCCCCACTGTCAAACTCCTATGGTTAAGTGAAAGTGTCAAAGCAATATAGTCTGATTGCCTCGTTCGCCGCGCTGCCACCTCCTTAATGGACCAAGATGTTGGATCAAGTGTGAACACGCACTTTCGCGAACACCCCCGCATTATATGCGTGGGGGCTGAAGCCGACGACTACAAACTTTCAAGTTATATATATACATAAACGACCGCACAGGAGGCGTAATAATACTTTCAGGCAAAAGTATAAACAAAGCCTTTATAATTCAAATAACATTGTTCTTACAATTAGGATATATGTCACTAGAACATGATACTCTTCGAGCACTGAGCCTCTATTAAACGAGCGCATTCTAGGACTTCTTCAAAATAGTGCTCGGCCGATACCCGGCCTACGACCGAACTCTGGGTTGCAACAGCGGTGGCCTCCATCTCTGCCCAGTATGTCTTGACACGGGCAATAGCCATCCGCACACCCTCTATGCACGCCAACCTCTTCATAGCGTCGATATGCGGCACAACACCAAGTAATCGTTGCACTAGGACAAAATAACTATTTGGCCTTGGTCCTACCGGCCAAATATGATCCACAACATACCTCATGGCAAGCCCGGATAACCTATGGAGCTCGGCCCACTCGGCCATTTGCTCATTTAACAGCAGCGGACGCACTGGAACATTGAACTGCAACCAGAACAGCTTTTCCACTTCGTCATCTTTCTGATCTTTGAAAAACTCGGTCGCATCAGCAGCACTCGGTGCCAAATCCAAGTATGCGTCTGCAGAACTCCATAATTGATCCAGAAGGGCATACTTCGGAACTCCGAACTTCGTCCGCAACAAAAAGGGCTTCCCAGCCGCGATATCTCCGGCTTGACGTAGCTCCTCCTTCGCCGCTCTGATTTCAGAGCGGGCTTCCTTGGATGCTACCATTGCTTTCTCCAGGTCCGCCGTATTTGTTTGGCTTTCCTTTTCAAGAAGCTCATAATGGTCGGCGGCATCCTTCAACTCAACAGCCATCTTGGCTATTTCTCTTTGCTCTGGCAATGCTCAGCCTGTTCGGCTCTTAGCTCTTCGACCGCCTTTAGGGCGGCCGCATCACTCTTCCTGGCTTGTTCCTTGGCTCGGGCAAGTTCCGCCCGAAGGGTCTCCACGGCGGCAGCTCCATCTGCAGTCATAGCATATTACAGATACTAGCATCATGCTCCTCTTAATATGTGTTGATCGCAGGAGAAATACATACCCAGTGCCTCGTCAAGCCGCTTGTTTACAAGCACGATGTCGGCATCTGCCACATCAAGTTGCCGCTTGATTCAAAGAACTCACCGGTCGGCTAGCCACGGACCCTCAAATTACCGCACGTGAAAGCAGCACGGTTATTACCTGGGACTATGATCCTCTATTTGCTGCCTTTTTCGATAGCAACCAGAGTCTCAGGGGCTACTATCTGCATAGGGCACACCTAGCGTGTGCGGTACCGTAAAAAAATATTACTTTGCGTACCTCAAAGCCTCTCAGGAGGCTCATAAAAGCTTCACGCAACCCGCTTTTGGCGGATGAAATGCTCTCAACCACTGTACCCATTAGCGTATGATGCGCTTCTGAGAGAGCCGCTTGCTCCAGAAGATTCATCAGTGCGTCTGGTCGCACATTGGATAGTCCCGGACTCTTTCTGTTGCTCTCCTTAGGAGCCGAATACTCCGGACTTCGGATGGCTGAAGGGTTACCCTATGGCCTTCGCAGATCAGGAGAAATCCTCCGTGACGACACCTCAGGGTCGTCCGCTTCATGAGGCAGGGAGGCACGGGGAGGCGATTCGCTCTCCATCATCTCCGGAAGAAGATCCCCCGAAGACGAACTCTATCGAGAAGGGCTACGATCCGAACTACAAGACATACGTCTCGGTTATTGATATCAGAAATGAAGCAGGGTATACTTACTATAAAGTACTTTTGTTTACTTACAGTTCGGTGGAGGGCTGGTCCCCTTGTGGGTTCTGTGCGGTAAGGATGCCCTCCTGGGTAGGGCCCCCTGACAAAGGTTTCTTCCCTCGTTTGAAAACCATTGTTTCCAAGTCTTCAGAGGCGGCCCTCTTCCTTCCTTGGGGAGAGGGAATTTCAGATTCTTCAACCCGGTTATCCTGCTTCGCGGAGGCACTAATTCCCCCAGTTTGGATGAATAATGAGTGAGGCTCGCTTTCGGCTTCTTTATTCCTCCCTTTATCTTCCCCTGATGGCGCTTGATAAGGCGCGACCTCAAGCATCCTGGCTAGTATAGGATCTGGTGAGCCTTCAGGAAGGGGGGCCGAACACCTGACCATCTTCGCCTTTTTTATCCAGTCCTGGTCAAGAGGCGACTTTGCAGAATGATGTTCTGATAAATTAAAAGACAACGTGTTCGGCCGCGGAATTACTTACTTGGGTGTCTGGACGATTGCAGTTCAGGCCCGCATCCTCGGTGGTGTCCGGACACTTTATTCGTGATCCGAAGAACAATCCATACATCTCTTCGAGCGTCTTGCCGAAGAATTGCTAAATAGTTCGCGGTCCTTCTGGGTTGAACTCCCACATACGGAGAGGTCGACGTTGGCATGGCAGGACCCGACGAACTAGCATGACTTCCATTACCTTGACAAGGCTGACATCTCCCTTGAAGAGATCTCGGATGCGGCTCTGCAATGTCGGCACATCATTAGCTGGCCCCCAGTCTAGCCCTTTGTTGACCCATGACGCCAATTGTGGCGGGGGGCCCGGACGGAAGGCGGGGGCAGCTACCCACTTCGCGCTTCGGGGAGTGGTGATGTAAAACCACTCCTGCTACCATAACTTGGATGTCTCCGGGAAGGAACCCTTTGGCCATGGAGCCTCGGCGCCTTTGTTTATTATGGCACCTCCGCACTCTGTGAGTCGCCCCTCAATTATCTTTGGCTTCACATTGAAGGTCTTGAGCCATAAGCCGAAGTGTGGGGTGATGCGGAGGAAGGCTTCACACACGACGATGAACGACGAGATGTGAAGGATGGAATCCGGGGCCAGATCATGGAAATTGAGCCCGTAGTAGAACATAAGCCCTCTAACAAAGGGATCAAGACTAAAGCCTAGCCCTCGGAGGAAGTGAGAAATAAATACAACACTCTCGTTGGGTTCGGGAGTGGGGATGACCTGCCCTTGAGCAAGCAGCCTATGCGAGATTTCAGCGGTCAGATACCTGGCTTCTCTTAGCTTCTTGATGTCCTCCTCTATGACAGAGGAGGCCATCCACCGGCCTTGAAGGTTGGATCCGGACATGTTGAAGGTCCGAAGCACTTAGCCTGAGCCTTGAGTGTTGGAATTCAAGGTGAGGGGAAGGGAAGGATCGAGCGCGAGAAGAAAAAGGACAGGCCTTGGCCCCTTTATAAAGAGGGTGAATATCAAGTGTCCTCCGCGTGGCCGTTTGGAACTTGCCTAAAATCGAGGAGTCATACCAGCAGGCACGATTGGCTTACCCACACCCGTATTGATGAGAATCCCGTGAAAAGAGGGACATGATCTCTGCTTCGACAGGACATGCCAATAAAACCGCCTCGCAACACGTGTAGTGGCAGGCTCGGAAAAACGGTTCGTCATGACCAGACAAACGGCAGAACATCATGTTATGAAAAGCTATCAGCAGATTAGATTTGTGGAAATAATATTCTCTCTACGGTGGTATGTGGAATTTTTTTTGCAGAGTCGTACACTATCCTTGTGTTCAAAATCTTCAATGGAATATTTGGAGAAGAACCCTCCTTGCAATGCCGAAGACAATCAGCACACCGGACTCATCGTAATTGAAGCCTGGTTCAGGGGCTACTGAGGGAGTCCTGGATTAGGGGGTCCTCGAATAGCCGGACTATATCCTTTGCCCGGACTGTTGGACTATGAAGATACAAGATTGAAGACTTCGTCCCGTGTCCGGATGGGACTCTCCTTGGTGTGGAAGGCAAGCTTGGTAGTACGGATATCTAGATCTCCTCCCTTGTAACCGACTCTGTATAACCCTAGCCCCCTCCGGTGTCTATATAAACCGGAGGGTTTAGTCCATAGGACAACAACAATCATACCATAGGCTAGCTTCTAGGGTTTAGCCTCTACAATCTCGTGGTAGATCAACTCTTGTAATACTCATATCATCAAGATCAATCAAGCAGGAAGTAGGGTATTACCTCCATCGAGACGTCCCGAACCTGGGTAAACATCGTGTCCCCCGCCTCCTGTTACCATCCGCCTTAGACGCACAGTTTGGGACCCCCTACCCGAGATCCGCCGGTTTTGACACCGAAAGTGCCATTGCCCCAGCTCGGCCCAAACCCTTCCGGATTCCTGGCAGCTCCAGAACAGGTGACGCGAGGATTCCAGGCTCCTGACATAGAGTTGGCAGAAGTAAGCGTTTGTCCAGCCTCGCCGCTGCAGTCTGTCGTTGCACCAAAGCCGATCTTGAAGAAGCATCCAGGAAAAGATCTTGATTTTTCCGGGCGCCCAAGCCTTCCAGACCAGGCGGTCGAAATGAGACGTCATTCTTCCCTGAAACTGCACCTGGTAGGCCGACCTCACCGTGTATTTTCCTGAACTCGCTCTATTCCAGGTGAGGGCATCCGGCACACCTGGCTGCAGCTGCACCTCCGTCCCCTGGAGCACATGGTGCAGGGCTAGGACGTCCGCCAAGAGGTGGTGGTTGTTGCCGTGGGCGAGGTCGCAGATCCAGGTGTCTTCATTGAGGGCCTCCCGCACCGGTCTGTTCTTGCGCCATGAGTAGTTGAAGAGTCTTGGGAATTGCTGCGAGAGGCTGCCCTGGCCGATTCATGGTGAGAGCCAGAAGGAGGCCCGAGCCCCCTCTCTGATCGCCATGTTGGTGGAGGCCGTGAAAAGTGCTTTGTCCGCGTCGTCGCAAGGCAACTCTGAGCCCACCCATGGCCATTCCAGGTGTTGCCAGGCGATCCAAAGCCAGCGCAGCCGGAGCGCTCTGCCAAAACACTGCAAGTCGGAGATGCCCAGGCCCCCTTGCTTCGTCGGGGCGCACACCGCCGGCCAGTTAACCTTGTAGCTGGCGCCCGAAATCTCTTCGTCTTGACGCCAGAGGAAACGTCGCCTGCACTTGTCTATTCCCTTGAGTATCTTCTTTGGGACACGGAGGATGGTGAGAGCAAAGGTTGGCATGGCGCTCAACACGCATCGGACGAGCACGCGGCGTCCAGCCAGCGGCAACAGCTTGCCCTTCCAACCCGCTAGCCTCGCCTTGATTTTGTTGATGATGAACTGGAGGTGAACCAAGCGAAGGCGACCCGTAGAGACCGGCAACCCTAGATATTTGATGGGGAAGGGGGCAATGGAGCCCGCGATTCTCTGGAGCACCTCCTCGACATTGATGTTCTCGCACCGGATCAGCGAGACCATGGACTTGGCCGGATTGATGCAGAGCCCGGTTGCCCTACCGAAGTCGCTAAGGATGCGCAGCAGGGAGTCGACCTCGTCTCGGCTAGGGTTTATGAATATTACTGCGTCGTCGGTGTAGAGGCTCACTCGGAGCGCCAGGTCACGACCTGGGAGGCGATGTAGCAGCTGCTGTTCTACCACCATTGCGATGAGGTGATGCAGCGGGTCGATGGCTAAGATGAAGAGGAAGGGGGAAAGTGGGTCGCTCTGGCACAAACCGCGGTGGTGGAGGATGCTGGGGCCTGCCGTGCTGTTGAGAGTGACCAAGGAGGAAGCCATGGCGAGGAGACGAGCCACCCAATCTCGCCATCATGCACTAAACCCTAGCTTTTGGAGCAGCTCCAGCGGGTATTCCTAGGACATGATGTCGAACGCTTTTGCTATGTCTAGTTTCATTAGGAGGCCCGGTGTTTTGCGACGATGGAGGGCGTGGACGGAGTTTTGCACGAAGAGAAAATTATCGTGGATGCACTTTAACTTCAGGAATGCCGTTTGCACCGGTGAAATGATTGAGCCGATGATGGACGCTAATCTAATGGAGAGAACCTTGGAGATGATCTTGGCTATCGAGTGGATCTAACTGATGGGCCTGTAGTCAGTGGTCTCCGTCGCCCCGTCCTTTTTTGGCAGGAGGATGATTGTCGCGTTGTTGATCTTCGACATTTCTCTGCCTGCGAGGTTGTAGAACTGGTGGAAGGCATCCATGACATCCACCTTGATAGTGGGCCAGCATGACTGAAAGAAAGTGCCATTGAAGCCGTCCGGCCCTGGAGATTTCTCCTGCGGGGATTTGCATATCGCTGCCCACACCTCTTCCTCGGTGAAGGGGTTGTTGAGGCCGGCCGCTGGCAGCGACGGCTGGTGGATGGAGTCCCAGTTGATGGTGCATCTGTGAGGTATTGTCGTGCCCAGCGTGGAGCGGAAATGCTCGTGTATGAACCGCTCCTTGTCATTCTGGGAGGTGGCAATGGAGTCTTGGGCGTGGAGGGCATGGATGAAGTTATTTTGGTGCCTTGAGTTGATCTCTGCTTGGAAGAACGCCATCTTGGCATCACCCGCACGGATCCAGGTGACGCGCGAGGCATGCCTCTTATGCGCTCTTTCAATGGCAGCGAGTCCGAGGATACACATCTTGAACTCTTTCCGTAGCTGGTACTCATCGTGCGTCAGCTGCCTACTCTTCTGGGCTATGTCGAGGCGGAGAATGATCTCATTCGTGATGTGCATTTGGAGCTTTGTCTCTCTGAAGAATCCTTTGGCCCAAATCTTCAAGTCTCTGGCAACTCAAGCAAGCTTTATGTTGAGCCGTTTGAAAGTGCAGTTGGAGACGACCAGGCGATCCCACGCCTGTCGCACCGTGGTGTGGAATCGCGTCCAGAATGACTCGAAGCGGAAGCGGGCCGTGTGGCGGGGTGCTGCCACCTTCGACAGCAGCAAGTTGAAATGATCAGAGCACGAGGAGGATGCTACATGAAGGAGGTAGGATTGGAACATGGAGCTGCAAGCCGTCGTGCAGAAAAATTTGTCTATGCTAACTAGGGTTGGCGACGTGCGTTCGTTGTTCCACGTGAACCTTCTATTTTTGCACTTGATCTCCTTGAGCCCTGTCGCGTCGATCGCTGCTCGAAACTTTCCCATGATCCTACAGTTTATGTTGCTGTTGTTTTTGTCACGCGCTTCGTAGATTAGGTTGAAGTCACCATTGATGAGCCAGGGGCGTTTGAGGGCGGTGCAGCTCGCGTCAGCTCGGCTAAGAACTCATCTTTCCTTCCGTCGTCGATAGGCTCGTAAACTATCGTCATCCAGAACGATGCCCTGGTTGCCATGACGGTGATCTTGGCTGTGACGGAGAAATGCCCTATGGCATTTGAATGCACCTCCACTACAAAAAAAGACACTTCCGTGATGATACGTGTTTGTCACAGTAGGTCGCATTTTTTGTCATGGATGTACATCCATGACAAATTTATGATAGAATCAAGATAGTCATAAATGTGCTGTCGTAGAAGTGTTCCATGACATTACCAAAATTATCATCACGGAAGTGTCCACTTCCATGACGATAAATCGTGCGTCACAGAAGTGCTTTCATCAAGGGTGACCGACACGTGGCATCCACCGTAACGGAACGTCATTAAGCTACCGGGTCCGGTTTTGGATCCGATAACCCGTTAACAGCCCCGACCAATGGGGATTTTCCACGTGTAAAATCATCATTGGCTGGAGGAAACACGTGTCGGCTCACCGTTGGGACAGATGTCATCCACTCATTGGACACAAAGCGCCTATGATACGTCGACACGTGGCACGACTAAACAGAGGCCCATTCCTGTGAAAAGGCCGGCCTGTTTGACTTGGTCAAAAGGTGGCAAGCCGGCCCACGGAAAGCCTGTTAACGGCATGTTCGCATATAGCCCATTTACAGCCCGCTAACCCAGGGCCCGTTTACGGCCTAACCGAATTAGGCCCAGTAGCGTCATCTGGGCCGTCCAATATAATTCCAGCCCATTTTAACTTCCGGCCCTTGTATGGCCCATGACGGATTTCGGCCCCTATGAGGCCCTTATTACTCTCGGCCCATTAACGGCCCGTGGTAAAACTTGCCCGTAATGAACAGTGTATCACTTTATACCCATTAACGGCACGTGGTGAAACTGGCCCGTAATGAACAGGGTATCACTTTATAGCCATTAACGGCCCATTATTCCATTGGGCCGTTTCCAGCCCATGTTATCTTTCGGCCTTCTCGGGGCCCATTTATTCTTGGGCTCATTTCCACATTCGTTTACTTACGGCTACATCGCTATTTTTTACGCCAGGGCCAAATTCAGCCCGTGGTTACAGTCGGCCCGTTTGTGGCCCGTTAATACATTGGGTCGTTTTCATAGCGTCATCAAATACGGCCGATTAACGACGGCCCGTTATGGTCGGCCCATGAACGAACGATTCCAACTCTAGCCCGTTTACGGCCATAAAGCGGTATATTATTGGCCCATGTTTGGCCAATCGATCATACGTCCCGTAGAAGGCCCATTGATAATACGGCCCGTAGAAGGCCCATTGATGATACGGCCCGTAGAAGGCCCATTGTTTCTACGGCCCGTAGAAGGCCCAGTGTCACTACAGTAAATATGTAGCCCATGGTTATTGTGGCCTAGTTTAAAAAAAGGTTATCGCGCCACTAGCAAACCGCGGAAAAGAACAAAGACCGACTACAAGCAAAAAATAAACAAGACAACAAGGAAATAACTAACCAAGCAACTTACGCTAGGCTATCACGGCTATTACACAAATTACATACACTGGGCATCAAAGTTCGCCACCAGTGCAAATATAGGGAACAAAGCAGCATATCATATACACTAGTTGTCAAAGTTGGCGACCAGTGCAAATAAACGCCGCAACAAAACATGTCCAGAACTGAAACCACTTCAGAAGATCTCAAGAAACAATATCCTGGGTACCCATAATGCTGGCAAGATGCTTAGCAAGCTTATTAACTTTCTCTTGTTTGGCGCTTAAATCCTCCAGCGCTTGCTGTTGCACCAGAAAGTATGCATTTGAATTCTGCAGGGACTTCCTCAGTCCTTGACTTCTGTCGCAACACATCCGATCGATGTCTTTCAACTTGAAGTTGAGACTCAAGAAGACGAACCGACTCAAGCAATGAGTTCAAGAGCTTGTGCCCGGTAGTGGCCAAGAACTTTCGAACACTACAACAAGACAGGACTTCGGGTTCTCTCTCATCGTCACAAGGTAGTTTTTATCAGCTTTCTTGGAGACCAACAGGGATGTCTCACTATCTTGAACCTTATCTGCATTACTTCCTTCACCATTGCATAAAGGGGTACTGTTCTCCAATATTTTGTCCGCATTCTAAAAGAGAAACAAGCAGACACGTCACATGTTTACCATGTTGTATATGAAACTCATTTTGGTAAATCAGTTCAATAGTAAAGTGCACAGGATAACAACATGAAACAAACAAACATATATCTATGTACCATGGTCACTTTATGGTCTATATCATTCTAGTTTTTGTTGCCAAATCAAGATAGAGACACAGTTCAAATAATATTTGTTCAAGATAAAGCAGAATAGACTGAATATAAGTGTGGGAAACTATAGAGACACTTGTAATGTGCATGACATGAGAACATAACTGTTTATTCAATTGAAACTGAAATCAATATAGAGCAAGTTACAATAGCAAACCAGCTAAAGAAACAAGTTTAAAACATACATGTTGCGCCATTGGAGTTTCAATTCCATCCTTAAAATTTGAAAATAGTTGGTCTGAGTAAATACAGTGATGCAAGAGCAAAGGAGTATGAACCATAGCTACAGAACCTGACCCGAGAACAATCCTTCTTCTCCTTTAAGCGTTGAGTTGGGATTCGGAGTGGTGGTCCTCGTGCCTTGGGCACTGCAGTTCCCTTACTAACTGCTCGTGTTTGGGTGCTCTGTGGTGGAGACGGTGTTGTGTCAACTGGAACTGGGTTACTATCTGCTAGGGTTGGGGTTAGAAGGGTTGTAGCTGGTTCTCTGTCCAACTGGGTAGGGGTACAATCTGTGAGAGTCTTGTTTATGTGTGGGGGGGCTGGTTCTTGGGAAAGTATAACCATGGTTCTATCTGCATGAACTGGTAGCACTATCTTTTCTAAAGACCGTGTTGTTACTCCCTTAGATACTGCCATCACCCTCTCCAATTAAAATGGATGATAAACAAGAAAATTAATTGAATGTACTGACATTGTATGATAGACAGGTGCAATGGATAGTGGGGAATAAAAGAGGGCATGAAATAATTCACATTTATGTTGTCCAACCAAACAGTATAGCATGACACAATTTCACATATATGATGGCTAACTAAACAGGATAGCATGATACAATTTCACATTATGATGGCTAACTAAAAAAGATGGAAAGACATAGTTCAAATTATGATGACTATGTAAACAGGATGACATGATATAACTATATAATGTGTTTATTAAATAGGCTGGCATGCCATAATTCACATACATGCCGCCTATGGAAACATGATAGCATGATATAATTCCCGGGTAGAATGACATAATTTAAAATATGATGACTGTAAACACTAAACAGGATGAGATGATATAACTATATGATGTCTTTATTAAATGGGTTGCCATGCCATAATTTACATAGATGTTGTGTATGTAAACATGATGGCATGATATAATTCAAATATATGTAGTAAGCAAGTAAGCAGATGGCAATCCATATATGATGTAAAAACTAAGCAATGCAAGACAACATGCATGACATGGGTAATATAACCCTACCAAGTTTGAGCATAGACCTCAGGGGGGAAATAGGACTGGTCATCGGCCTCAATCCTCCTCCGAGGAGCTCTTCAGATTCAAAGAAGATGTCCGCTTCACAGTAGCATTGTCTGCTCTGAATACCTTGTTTTCACTCCACATACTTCCATCACTGCTTCAAATGGCTGATGCACAGGAAGAGTAGTTGAATATACAAACGTTGTCGACAAATGGAACACGTAATACAAAAAATGATAGCATGATATAATTCACATACATGATGATTGGCTCAACCAGCATGGCATTGCATAATTCACATATATAATGCCTTTGCAACAAGATAGCATTGCATAATTCACATATATAATGTCTTGCAACAAGATGGCAATGCATAATTCACATATATGGTAATTAGAAACTAAACAGGTGGCATTCACACAAAGCATGTCTAAACTAATCAAATGACATCGCAATGCAAGACACCATACGCACGATATGAGCAACATAACCCTGTCAAGTTAATTAGAGCATACACCTCGGGGGAAATAGGACCGGTCATCTGTCTCTGAATCCTCCTCTGAGGAGCTATCCGTAACCAGCGAGATATGCGCTTCGTCAGATAGCATAGTCTGCTCTGAAGACCTTGTTTTCACTCAAGAATTTTCCATCACCGTGCCAAATGGCTGATGCACACGAAGAGTAGTTGAATGTACTAACATTGTTGACAAATGTAATACGTAACAAAAAAAGGATGGCCTGATATAATTCACATATAAGATGGTGGCTAAGGTGATGGCATTGCAAAATTCACATATATGATGCCTGACTAAACAAGATGGCATTGCATAATTCACATAAACGATGAATAAACTAAACAGATGGAATTCACACAAAGCATGTCTAAACTAAGCAGTTGACATATTTGATGTATAAAGTAAGCAATGCAAGGCACCATATGCATGATATAACCAACATCAGCATGCCAAGTTAGAGCGAAGACCTCATGGGGTAAACGGGAGTGGTCTTCTGCTTCTGAATCCCCCTCAAAACAGTTATCTTCCTCTTGATTACGATCTGAAATGGGTGGAGGGGGGGCTACCTTTGCGTCCACCATGGAGCGACGTCTGCATGAAATATTATTGCCACGCAAGGCTTGTCTCTTTTGCTCTACATGTTCAGTTCCATTTTGTACAATAACTGACATGCATAGGAATAAAACATAGTGAGATTATGTAAGGAGTGCATGCAAAAATCCAGAGTGATGGTAGCAAACTGTGGATAGACCCAAAACCAATGATAGCAGGCAGATAATAGCTTAGTTAAAAAATACAGATAGTGGCTCCTTTAATGTTTGTTTGCACCCAACATGAAACTCATAGTAGACAACTGAGGTTAACCAGATAGTAGACAGATATTACTGATTTCTGCCCCCAATATGTACCCCACAACCATTTAAAAACTCAAGTTTCAGCATAAGTTTGGACCTGAGTCGGAGTCTAATAGGTGAACACGACGATAAAGTAGCATGTCATTATATTAAGCGATGCATAACGTAAGCAAACACGGAAGAGTCTGGCCTCTCTTGTATGTAGTCCTCAAGGTCATCTGCTCAGTTGATGATGGTAATGCAGTTGTCGTGGCTGCCGGCAGCGGGGAAGAAGATCTGAGGCGGCGAAAGACAGTCTGGAGAGCGGATCCCTGCTATGGTGAACCCTTCCGTCGTTGGAGCAGCTGAGCTGGGGTGGAACACAGCACCGCAGGAGCAGGACAAACCACACAAGGTTTTCTTGACACATATCTGTAACAGAAGTAATTGTGTAAGGGCTTGTTTGAATTTGAGGATTCTAAACATGCAGGGATAGGAAATAGATAGGAATAGATTAGGAATGCACGTGCAAAACTGAGAATTTAAAAACACAGGATTTCTGCCAATGTGGGTGTTTGGTTTACAAGAATTGGATCACAGGATGCAAAGAAGTATGGTGAGATTAAGTCAAACCACAAGAAGTGTACAACCTCTTTGGCGAAGCCATGTCGATCTCAGCGTGATTGGGTTTGCTGTAGAGGATGCTCCGGCTGACTTGGCTGTCGGAGGAGGGGAAGAAGATCTTAGGCGTCTGGAGATGGAGCCCGAGGTACTGCTCCGCTGTGATGGAGGGTTTCGTCGTTGGAGCTGCTCCGGTGAGTTGTATGACGCCGAGGATGAAGCAGGACAAGAGAGACAACGTTAACCTGAGTGGAATTCTAATAGCATCTCCAATAGATGATGTAAAATACATAACCACAAAGTGCTAGATGTATACATCAGCCGCTCATCTCTGAACTTAATTGTCGAAACTGAATTTAACTATCGAAACTGAACTTAACTGTCGAAACTGAACTTTCTTTGTCGAAACTGAATTTCTTGTCGGCCGAACACACTAGAGGTGAGGCTACACGTCAGTCGACTGACTTTTTCATCTCTAGTCAGTCGATTTTGCAGTCGTTCGATACAAAATCAAGGGGCTGCAGTTCATCTTCAACCACCACCCCCCTGAGCCGCCAGCCACCACCGGCCAAACAGCCGCCCCGCCCGCCCCAAAAACACTCCCCACCGCCGGTCCGCCGCCGCCCCGGCCATCCCACTAGGCCCCCCCGTGCCGACCTTTTTCTCCGGCGATCCCCATGCCACCGCCCCACCACCACCACCGCCCCCACCCTGAACCCTAAGATAGATAGTGGGTACTTCTCCCATGAGCCCCCATCCTCACAAGGCTGGTTCTTCCTTAACTCCGTGAGCCCCCACCCCTAAAAATCGACTGACCCAAAAGACGATACAGTCGAATGAATTGAAGCTAAATTGGAGCAGCATCTCAAGCAATAGCAAGAGCGAGCAAAAGCGCCAAGAAGAGCAAGAGCAAGAGCACTGGCAGGGGGACCGAGAGCGAGAGCAGAGCAAGAGCATGAAGCGAGAGCTAAAGCAGCAGCAGCTCATCGATGTGGACATCGCCGCCGAGGGAGCGACGCCGTGGAGGAAGTGGCGGCGACGCGCGGTGGATGGAGCAGCGCCGTGTCGGCTCGGGACAGCGCCCGGCAGCACCGTGAGATCGAATCAAGAAGAATATGCGGCGATTAGTGTACAACCTCTTTGGTGGCGCCGATTAGGCCACAGCTTCATCCGAGGAAACGGTGATGCTGATGCTCTTCCGGTGGTGTAGGTGAAGACGGTGGTGTGGGAATGGATGTGGTGCGAAAGACGAGGGGAACGTCGGGGCAGCTCCTTGGAGGTGGAGGACGGGGTGGTTGAACCGGCAGGACGACCAGATCGACAACGGATCCTCATCTGGTACGGTGGATGAGGGACGTCGAGGTGTTGTTGTGGACGACGTCGTCGGGGAAGAGGCTCCGGCTAGGTGGCGGACGGAGGAGGGTGTGGGGCTTCGCGGATTTTCCTGGCCTCGGTGTACGAATGGGTGGGCGGATGGGATGGGAGTGGGGAACCATGGCTTAGGGACGCGCTTGCCTGAAATGTGGGGTAAGTTACAAAAGTACCCCCACCAATTTGAGGCGGTTCTTTTGGTTCAGGGGTATCACGGGCATTTCGTGTGTCGGGATTTCACAGGAGGTGGGAGTTATCGCGCGCGTTGTAATTTTGGAATAGCAAGGCGCGGGTTGAGATGGAGGGAGTTGTCGGAGCACAAAGAGACAAAGATATATCTTAAACATTTCGGGCTAATAAGGCGCGAGTTGAAGAGGCGGGAGTTTCGCAGCACGATAGACAGAGACGCTAGCTTGAAATTTCGGCATAACAAGGCGTGGCTTGAAATTTCGGGAGAACAAGCATAACGTGTACCCAAAAGAAAAAAAGACAATTTAGACTAGTATGATATACTACTAAATGACCTCACCTAGTCTTTTACACCCACACATTGGAGACCCATGCATGCATGAATATAACGGAGATCACAATTTAGTACGTACAATGTGTTTAACATGCACAACACACACACGTACACCATTTAGACTAGTAAGGTACACGTGCATTGCACGCATGAGATTTGGCAACCAAATTATGAATAAATACCACATTATAGCATGTAAGCTTTGAGTCATATATGCATGATGTAGATGTTCGTTTAATTCATATAGTTCATTTCATTCAAAATCATCTAGTTTTTATAAGAAAGCTAATCTTTTTTAAGATTAATGGAATTGTGCGTTGTAAGGCATAAAGTAAAAAACAAATCATGTAGAAAAACATTTGGGCAATTCTGATACGGAAGATTCTAGAACAAAGAAGAAGTGCTTGTGTTTTGAGGTTTGTGCATTATGCTTAAGTTCAACCACAGAGTCTTCTACTCCCTCCGTTCGGAATTACTTGTCGCAGAAATGGATGTATCTAGACGTATTTTAGTTCTAGATACATCCATTTCCGAGACAAGTAATTCCGAACGGAGGGAGTAGATTGTACATGTGGAAAAATCTGGTGGAATCTAGATGATATCCAATGGCCAGTAGTGCTCAAATTTGCCAGCTCTGCACCATCGGATTGGCCTCATCCAATGACCATCTTTCAAAGTTAAAGTTATACGCACACTATATAAAAAATATAAAATATAATATATATAGGGGTATAGATATAGATATGTGATGTGAAAGCCACCCATCATCTCCAATTAGAATAGTTTGTCCATGCACGGATGCAATGTGGCCAAACGATATCTGCCATTGGTATCTCAAATTCAAACCAATCTGACCTTGTTCAATGTGTATACATTGCAACATGCTCGTTTCCAAACCACACCACGCAGATCTCCGTTATATTCATGCATGCATGGGTTTCAAACATCATGATCTCTTATTCAAATATTTGAATTCAACTTTACATTGATTATGACCTCACCTAGTCTTTTACACCTACACATTGGTCTTCTCTTTATAATTGTACCACTAACTTTCTCTCGTGCATGCATGCTCACACAATACCAGTCGGCATTATCCATTGCACACATGCAATCTTTTTCTTCAGGTCGGTCTCCCATGAAGGCACACACACACACACATCCCCCTCTCCATCATGTCGAGCATTATTTATCTCTGACGTGCATGCGCAACGATCGATGTTCCTCTATGTGTGTGTGTGTATATAGCTAGGTCTTTCATAGTTTTCCACATAAACCGGTCAACCTATATATCTAGTGAGGTCTCACCCTCTTTCCCACGTCCACGTCGATCAATCTATACCTCTCTATATAGGATTACATATATAGCTAATACACCCACATTAATTATATATCCAACGCCCCCCTCTCATCATCCATGCCTTCTGCTTCATCTCTCAGACGCGCGCACAATGGCCAAGACAGGGAGCAGCAAGGGCCCTGCCCTCCCTAACATCACTATATATGGAGGCTAATATGAATGTGATCATTAGACAATTGATGGTAAAAATGGTTTAATTTGATGAATTGGCCCTCCTCATAAAGGATTAGCAATGCTTGGCCCCCTAGCTCATGGGACATTTTTCATGGCTCCGCCACTGCACGCAACAGTGCACGTTCTCGCCCCCTCTCTCTAAATATTGATCTCGCAGTTGTGCACTCCTTCATAGTCTCCCTCCACTCGGCCCCTCACACCATCTTCTAGCCCCCCACCGGATTTTGCCACATGTACAATCTAGCAGACTCCATGGTTGAACTTAAGCATAATGCACAAATCTCAAAACAAAAGTGGATCTCCTTTGTTCTAGAATCTTCCGTATCGTAACTGCCTAAAGGGTTTTTTTCTAGTTGAATTGCCATTCTTTGTTTGTACTTTATGCTTTACAACTCACAATTCGATGAATCATAAAATAGCTTAAGGGCTTGTTTGATTCAAAGGATTCTCGAAGGAATTTTGGAGGATTCTAATCCTTAGGAATTTTTCAATCTTGGTTGTTTGATTCGTAGATTGTAAACCATAGGAATTTTTCCCTATGATTCATTTGCACTAGATTTCATAGGAAACATCCCATCCACTCAAACCTCTTTGAAATAATTCTACTTTTTTCTATGCACAATCAAACACTAATTCATCCCTCGTAGGATTCAAGACGACATTCCACTCTAATCCCATGTTCTTCCTATTCCCGTGTTTTGGAAATCCTACGAATCAAAGAGGCCCTAGGTTTTTTATAAAAAATAATTGATTTTGAATGAGATGAACTATAAGAATTAAATGAAGGTCTACATCAGGCATATATGACTCAGAGTTTACATGCTACAGTGTGGTATTTATTCGTAATTTGGTTGCAAAATCTGACGCGTGTAGTGCACGTGTACCTTACTAGTACTTCGAGTATGTGCAAAACACAATGGCACGCTACACAGTGTCTCTCTTACAGTTCATGAAGCCACGTGGGCACGTGGCACATGTGGACGCGTTGTCGTGACATCCTTGTGTGGATTGATCATAGTGACGTGCTGCTGGTTCCAGAAGAATGTACTCGTCCTCCCTAAGCCGCACTGGCGGTACATGCACGAAGCGAAGATGTGCACACACGCCACGCACGCACTCATTCCCTCGCACGCACACGCGGGTACACGGGCGGGCGTAATTTTGTACCAAGATCCACCCCATGTGATAATTTTACGCGTGTAAAGTCCTTCACTTCATTGATGGTCAATTAATACATCGCATGCAAATTGAGTGGACGTGAGGGCGGAAGAAAGACATTACTACCCCACTGCGCGCAAGCGAGTAGTTAAATCATGGGTTGCTAGTAGTACTTCCATTGGTCTCCTTCATATTTTGTGCCAATTTTTTATAGTAACATAATATTTACGCATCTGAGCAGTGCAGTCTCCTTGAAATTTATGTTCCACTAAACTCATCGGGAGCCGTTTCGGGCCTCGAAACCAAAAACCATCAATTAATCTTTACCTTGTTCCCATCACATTCGAAAGTACTAGTGCTACAATTAAGTGCAAGCCTGCTCACACCTACCAGTACGTACCAAACCTGAACGTGTTCCCACTATGCAGGTTTTAGTACTAGTGCTAGTACTTAGGTTATAAAAGGGGAACTACCTAACCAAAAATTACTCTACCTTCCTCCTCGTAAGTCCTGCTTCTTCGTCTGTCCTTGCCATGGCCGGTGTGCAGAGCTCTAGGTCGAGAACTACTCGTAACAAGGGAGCGGCAACTAAGGCTGCGGAAAAAAAAGAGGGCTCGCCGCCACGAAGAGACCTCGAAAGATCTCTCACGGGCAGGCGATGGCTCCCAGGAGCACCCTAGACGCGAAGGCGAACATGCCGAGCTGGCGGTGCTGGAGTCATTATCCCTCGACGTCATGCCTGATCAGCTCAATAAGCACCTCAATAAGCAGAAGGAGTTCATCCATGGCTTGGTGGAGCTACTGAAGGAGAGCCTCGACGACATGCCCGCTGAGCTCAATGAGCAGGGGGAGTTGACCGCCGACTTGGTGGTGCTGTTGAAGAAGAGCATTGCCTCGGAGAAGAAGGCGACCAACGAAATCCTGCAACTTCAGGAGGACAACGCGAAGCTCTGCCACGAGCTCGACCTGCTGAAGGAGGAGAACGCCGGCTGGAAGAAGCTGCATGAGAATAGTAGTTCCTTGATGAAGATGTTGCAGGCACTCGTCATGGAACATAAGGAGGAGTTGGCAAAATTCCGCATCGAGCACCCGGCTGCTGTCAAGGTACGTAATGCGGCCATGGAACAGATGATGAAGGCTCGCGTCGAGAAATCTCGCGTCATGGACACAATGATGAAGATGGCGGAGGAGACACGCAAGGAGATGGAGGTCATGGAGGCGATGAAGAAGCAGTTACGACTCCGTGGCCAGCAACCCTTCATGTAGTGAGAGCAGCGCCTGCACTTGTGTGTGCGTCTTCCTTCTTTTTTGGGGTGATAATCCTCCTTCTTCTTTTTCTCCTGTGTTTCTTATTTTGCTTGGTGTTTACAAGCATGTGTCATCTTCTCTGCGAGGCATGAATAGAACAATGCTAAAAATGAGATGACTAGCAAATTAGATCATCCTTTATCGCCAATAGAACAATGCCTCTTGCTAGTAATATATAATAAGAGTAGAGAGTAGAGGATATGGCACTGGGCTGCCGTGTTTCGTGCTCCTCCATCGTACTCCAGTGAAAAACTTGAGTATACCGCACGGTTCTTTGCTCCTCCTCAGGTCGGCGGCACATTTATACGAGCAGTCAAATCACAAGGCCCTGCCTTCTAGCAGTAATGAGCCGTCAAATCACAAAGGCCCTCGCCTCTCGTGAAAAGGACCAAGCTAGACTGCCCCGCCCTCTAGCCTTTTAAAAAATGTATACATTTTTACAGTAGTAGTATCGATGGATTGCGCCATGGAGCAAAATTACCCACTATGAAGGTACTAGTAAATGTTCTATCTTACTCCACTATGACCAGCCAAAGTCGAGGCGCGGATACCAACGAGGGCCTGCTTGTGTCTATACTTGGACAACTCGCCCGACTGCATGCGCACCAGGCAGACGAAGCTCGTGTCGTGTTGGTGTCGTGTGCGGCCTGCACATTAACCAAAACCTCGCGCCTCGATCTTAGCCTCCGCGTTTAAAACATCTCAATCTCAAGGCCAAGGAGCAACGTGAAACCTATGATAGAGCCAATCGGATGGTTGAGAACACTACAATTCGTAGCTACAGATGCGTGTGTGAGAGAGGACGAGTGCGTGCGTGCACCTCTTCTCAGAGTACAACTGTATGTGGGTGGCATCGACCTAGGGAGCAGTGATGGTGCGTGCGAGAAGTCCCGAGAGATAGGTGTAATGCGTTTGGAAAAAAGACTAGTATATAGCTCGCCACGAGGCTATTCCTGTCGAACATCAAGCGTAAGATATGTATCCGACGGTGCCAGTTTTTGCACATACACAGCAGTAGAAAAAAAAACTAGTAGTACCATGGCATATGCTACACCACGGCCGAGAAAACATGCCGACGTTACGCCATCCGGGAATAGTGCCGCACTTCGAAACTAGAACCGTCAATAAATCTTGAGCGCGTCTTGTCACATTCCAAATTACTATGACTACCATGCCATATTTAATTGCAAACCTGTTCACACCGATCACAACCTAAATGGTTTCCCACCTAGGAGCGTATTAGTAGTACTCGGTTATAAATACTACTATGCTAAGATGACTGCACATTCCTCCTCAACTCCTCATCCACAAGAAACAATCAAGCCATAGCCAGCGTGAGTTCGGGGTCGAGAGATTTCCACCAGGGAGAGGTGAGCATGGAAGAGGAAGCACGAGAGATGTCCCGTCTCGCTGCGAAAGTAGCCGTGCAACAGTAGCAGCACAGAGGTCCCGCCGCACCGCAGAAGCACCACGGAGGTCCCGCCGTGCCGTCGATGTAGCAGACTGGTCCGGCCACGCCGTGGATGCAGCAGAGATGTCCCGCCGTGCCGCCGAAGCAGCAAGGAGGTCCCGCCGCGCCGCGTCTGCCTGGGAAAATTTATCACGGGCAGGCGAGGACTCTTACAGGCGCATGCATGCGATAGTCCATAGCCAGATGGATCAGATCTCCGGCTGGGCGAGGATGCATGATGAGGCTACCGGCGTCATCCGGCAACTCGGGGAGGGAAATGCGAAGCTCCGGGGTGAGCGCGACCTGTTGAGGGCGAAGATCGCCAGAAGCGCGAAGCAGGAGGAGGAGACCGCTGCCGTGTTGCAAAGGACGGGCGTCATCATCAAGAAACTTATGGACGAGAATGCCATGCTCCGCATCCAGCACAACAGACTGGTGGAGGAGTCCATGGATGCTGCCAAGCAGCATACTAAGGACATGAAACTGATCAAAGAGATCATCGCCCGCCGCGAGAACTAGTCTCCGCGACCTGCAGCGCATAAAGAAAGTAGAGATCAGCGAGCCAGATCGTTGTATGCGTCTTCCTTCTTCTTTTGCCCTTGTGTATTTCGGCGAAATAAGATGTGGCTTTTTTAATTATCTTCCTAATTATGTAAGACAATTATTATCCACTCTCGTCGTCCTTATATATATTCATCAGTCTTGCTATAAGTCGCAGTAGATGCTATATAGGTCCGTCGGATCTTACATCAAGATCCGTGCAAAATTTTCTTTTCAGATTTTCTTTTTTCTCTCTTAAATCTCAATCGAGTGAGACATTGCCACGCCATTAAACAGAGGCTCGGGCGCCATTAATGGTACCTTGGGACAGAGGTGGACGGCAGATGGAGGTCAAAGGGCTCTCCTCCCAATAAGCACGTGCCGGGGTCTGATCGCACCCTAACGTACTCAAAATAGCTACCCTGCACGGTGCCTCCTAGCTAATAAAAAAAGAGGATGTGTGGCGGCACGTAAATGGTAAATAGAATGCCCACGGTTTTAATAATACTTGTGTTTCCGATTGTAATGTGACAACACTTGTTCCAAAATGACTTTGTTGATTGTTAATGTGTGCGCCATTGCAAATCGGATAGCAAAATTACCACAGCATGTTGGTGCCATGTCATGGCACCAAGCCAAGTTTCATGATTTTCATGCGTGTTTTGGATTTACTGGAATTAAAAAAACCAAGTTTCTGAATGTTTCCAGCCGAGCCATGACACCCAGATGTTTGAATTTCATTCCCATTTCTGGCATGGGACCTAGAAATGTACCCGAGGACACACATGTGATTTTTCAACCAGATTTGGTGCACTGGAGCATGTTCTTGTATTTAAAATTTGAATTATGCACACAAAGGTGACACGTTCCATCTCGGAACCACGAGCCTTCTTGAGAGAAGCTCCGGTTTGCAAGAAACTTATACCAAAACTTGTTCCTATTCTGCATTTTTTACCACAGCATGGTAGTACCATGACATGACACCATGCCAAGTTTCATGATTTTCAGGCGTGTTTTGGATTTACAAGAATTTTAAAACCAAGCTTCTCAATGTTCTCGGCCGAACCATGATGCCCAGATGTTTGAATTTCATTCCCATTTCTTGCATGGGACCTAGAAATTCACCCGAGGACACACATGTGATTTTTCAGTCAACTTTGGTGCACGGGAGCATGTGCTTGTAGTTCAAATTTGAATTATGCACATTAAATGACCAGAAACTCAATTAATGTATAAGAAAGGCCAAACGAACCCAGAATAATTCCAAAATTTAACAAGGCACTCATATAGTTCTATGTTGCCTCTGTAAAGAAAATCTGGCAGTAGGCAGCGTATATTGTTTCGCACACAAAGGTATAAAGAAATAAAGAAATAAAGAAATTAGCCGTATTTAATTCTTGGGTTCTTATTATTTATGCCACTAGTTGTGTATCACTACTCAGTTTTGCCATCGATCCGTGAGATGCTGCTCAAAAATGCAATTAGATATCTAAAAAATGCCATCGTTAAGTTAGATGTTTGCTCAGAAATGCCATTAAACATTGTTATTTTCACGTCAAACCCCGTTGACCATGTTACATGACAAAAATAAGCCGATTCTCACAATGATAAGTTAATGGTGTCCAAAGACAACACACCCCTCAAATAAAACTAAGCACCCTGGAATTCTTTGACAAAACTAAGCACCCTAAAATTCTTTGACAACTAAACTGCTGGCTATATGATATTGGCCATATATATTGTACGTATATAATGTCAAGAAATGAGTGGTAGTACTATACCAACTAAAAGATGAAATGTACGAAATATAACGAGAAGAAACATAACATAGTTCTCATTGGGGCTCAAAGACAACACACCCCTCAAATAAAACTAAGCACACCAGAAATTAAACTAAGCAACTAATCCGGTAGACACTGCATTAGAACCACCATGAGCAATGACACTGCCACCTTACTCGGAGTCCTCGTCCACGTCCTCGACTTCGTCCTTGTCCCTCCTCCTCTTGGGTGATACTTCTTTGCTTGAACCGCACACTTGGATCTTGCTCTTCATCCAACCCTTGTAGATATTGAAACAAATGTAGCCATCCATTGCAGCGTAGTGGATGTGGTCCATATCTAGTACATTCCACTGCCATGCATGACGATAAAACGTGTATGGAGGTTTCTCTAGTTTACCATACAAAGGATGAACCATGGCTCCTTCCAGGGTCAGCATTGAAGGTTGATCAAGGGAGGGCACCAGCCCTTCCTTCTGGAGGTCGAAGGGGTCGCCTACAACGAGGCGTATCTGACCCAGGATTTTCTTGTCGTTCCTAGTCTACAGTAACGAATTTGACTCGGCCGCCCTTGAGGAACTTCTTAAATTCCTCGCACTCAACGTCGGCATGGCATATGTGGTAGACCAAGCATAAGTCATGCACGCATACTTGGATCACGGTGGGCTTCTTCTTCTCTGCCTCCTTTAGTTTCTTGTCGCTTCCCAGGACTGTGGTGTACTCAACATCTAGCCCAACGACCCACTCATCATTTGAGTTTTTGAACATGCGTTTGAAGCGAGCAAGGCATTCTTTCACCGTTGCAGAAGAACGGGTGTAGATGTGGTCGAACTCATCGCCGGTGATGGTTCTAACCTTGTACTCACCACCGATCATGGAGATTTGGGACGCCATGGATTTGGGAGGAGGGTTAGTATTAGTGGAACTGCCGTAATGTGAAAGGACGGGACGACTAGGAGCGGTTGATCGATTGTAAAAATGTCGAGTGGGGGCGCGAATAATGGCGTGGTAGTGGCTTGCATGGTGGATAAATGGATTCATGCACAGTACTATGGGGGCCCAATTAGATGTCATGTCTACTCGACGCCCAATTAAATGGCTTTCGATGTCATGTCAAGGGTCGGGAAAATTACAGGTGATATGAAGCTTTCCATTCTCCCATGATACGGGCTTCTGAGAGCCCTTGGATCTGAGATCGAACGGTTGCATGGCGTGATTCTAGACCTATGGGTGAATATCCTATCTTGGAGGGCTATTCTGCAAATTTTCAGCAACTTAGCATGCGAATCGCTCGATCTCAGATCCAAGGGCTGCCAGCATCCCGTATCATGGTCGCGCCTACCACCAAACTAGTCTATCATCTAGGTACACGCGCTTAGCACCGTTTCTTCCCGGGGTCACCAAACTAGTCTCTCTCTTCTTAATTAACTTGCCACATCAGACTTTATGCCTATGTGGCAGGCTTAGCACCTGTAGGATCAAGTACAATAGTAGGCTATAAGCCCGCTTTACATGGCATTTTTGCATATGTGGGGGAAAGAGGCAAGGAAAAAGTGGAGGAGTGGGCAATAGAGCAAGAGCCAGCCTCTACATGGTGGAGCATCAGGAGAGGCACCTGTATGGAGGTGGTCAGGAATCGGGAGACTCAAGCCGGTCAGAAGCGCCGCATGATTAAAATGATAATGGCAAGTCAAATCACCGGCCCCACCTATCCAAAGCAAGAACTCACCACAAATCACACAGCCCTACTTTTGCAGCAGCCTACTCCCTCATCTTCTCGTGTCTCTGTCGAACCGACTAGGCGGAACTGCCCCGCCTACCACGCGGGAAAAGCCCCGCCCTCTACTTTTAAATAGTACAGTATACTAATTTTGTATCCATCGATTGCGCCATTGAGCAAAGCCTCAAGAAAACGGCGGTACACATGTGCGGAGTATACAGCACGCCCGTCGCATTCGCGTCGCACCACAGACGGTCGGTCAGTCTGGCACGCCGCTCTCCGAATGGAACGCGCATCATATTGCGTTTGCACACACATGTGGGACCGCAATTGAGAACCGACCATAGGCACACTCCCCGGCCCCGCAAGTCGATTGAGTTAATAGAAGCACATACTCCACCTTGGTACCTGGACGATCCATGCAAGACACGGAAGATCAGTTCGTCCATGCATGTGACCAGACTCCAGAAGACACGCCTGGATTGGCTATCGTCTACATATCGTGCAGGCTGTGTTGTACAGGGCTGTGGTTCTGGTGAGAAATATAAAAAAAGTTTTCTTGTCATCTCGCAAAATTAGGTGTCATGTGCTTCGGATCACTGCGAGGGTTAAACAGCGACAACTGAGTTGGGATAGTCATTGGGGGCACATGCACGAAGACTACTATCGACGGACCCCTTTTCTACAAGTTTATCTTTAATTTGAGCTTTGATCCTCATCTGGTTTGTCCGTCGGGATTCATCTTGTCTCCTTTGGGCAGTGAGGTTGTGATTTCTTGTCATGTGGCATTTTTTCGTGTTATATGTTATAATCCGGTGCTTCAGACCAAAATGACAACAAGCTAGGCCTCGGGGCACATGCATGAAGACTTCTCGACAGTCATTGCCGAGGTCAAGCCGGCTCCGGCCGGTAGACAAAAGAAAACTAGTACTCCACTATATAGGCAGGAGCCTCCGCGCTTTCTTACTAGTGTTGCTCTCTTCACACTATCTCGTCCTCTCCAGATCTAAACACGACAGTGGTGGCCACACTCTCTCTCTCTCTACTCACCGCTGGTCACAGATCCAGCCGGATCCTCTCCGCTGGGGAAGGTGAGAAGGTGCAACATTCACGCGGTCGTCCTCGGCGACGGCTCTTACCCACTGCCGGCGCGTCCCGATCAGCGTGCCTTGCCATTCTCTCCCAAGCATCGCTGGCGAGGGAGGGCCTCCCACCCCTTCTTCCTCGCTGCCGTAGTGTGGGCAGATCCGTCTCCCGCAGCCCACCTAGCGACATCCCGGCGACCCTCAGGTATAACTTCCTTCAAAACCGGCCTTGCTCTACTTCCCGAGCTCCTGACGTCACTGCATTTGTATCTTTTACAATTTCTCAGCCCCCCTCGTGTAGATAGGATCGATCGGCTGTTCGAAAACCACCTAATTTTTTTACTGTTAAGAGGTAAAACTAGTTCATGCACTCGAATCAAGTAGTACTTGGTTCAAACAAGGAAGAAAGGGGGTGGGGGTGGGGGAATATTTGTTACCTGAATCTAGGACTTGTTCGAAAGAGGAAATAATGGGGGCGAAAAGTAGCAGAGTTGGCTATCCAACTGGTCTCTAGGTCTAATAGGGAAATAAAGGGAATGCAGTACAAACTCAATATAAACCCCCAATCTATTGGTTGAAAAAGGAAAGAAAGTGGGGACTGGGGGACAAGTCAACAGAGTAAGTCCAGCACTAGATTTTCTAGCCTCACACAGTATAAGGTGGCTATATACCGAACAAAAATGGGACCAACCCAGATATCCTCTTCTGATGTTTGTTGCCCCGAGCCGCTCTTATGTAATGCCACTGGTAAAATGTAGCAGTCGCACTATTAAAAGTAAGGACACGTTAAACCAATGTTGTTTTCTATGTAATGTCTCCAGTAATATGAATCAATGGCACTTTTTTTCATGTCCTGCTAAATCTCCCATTAAGATAAGTTGCTTCTTTTTGTTAGAGATGCAACAGTCCTGGTCCGCCTACTCTCCGGTGCCCAAATATCGACTCTGTAGCAGCTGTTAATGTAATGCTGCTGGTAAAATGAAGCAATGGCACCATTAAAGTAATGTCGTATTTAACGGTTGTCATAGTTAATCCTAATGCCCACACTAATATCTAGCAATGCTGCTAGAAATTGCTATTGTCCTTGTACGATTGCCATTCAGATAAGGAACATGCTTTTTTCATTCGATGCATGTTTCATCACTTGTTAGTCACCCTCCTTTCCACCTTTTTTGTGCAAACAGAGATATACATTTCACGCTTGATCTTAGTTGAACTGCACAAATGATATCCAAATTATAGTTGAACATTCCAGGAGCTTCACGACCAACCTTGATGTTGCTCAATTTTATTGCAACTAATGAATAAGAAGCTCGGTGGGTTTGCTTCGATGGAAATGGAACCGGGGCTGGAGCCCTTTTCTTAAAAAAAGAAGCTGCTAGCACATGGGACATTGCTTCATTTTAGGTGAACTGCACCAAAAGGTCCCATGAATTGAATCATCCATGTTGGTGACTGGTGTCATCCCTTCTACGATGGCGTTGGCTGCAGATATGGTTCCCATCACGAGGTATGTTCCTTTTTGGTCTGACCGTTTGCCAAAGATCCTGCATGTTGATCCTGCTCTTGTGCTCTTTGTTTCAGACCGCCATGATAAAGCAGTAATGTTATTATTTTGCACCTTAATCTAGTGGCACTATTAATTTGAGGCAATGTTTTGGCACCGCTTAGTGCCACTGCTTTTTTATATATCGAAATAGGGGTTCCTCCAATTTCATTAAAGAAACCCAACCATAGAGAACCATTATCCGACAACATCTCAAAGGTAAACGGGAAGTTATGCAACTATTACTAGAACGGATGAGTACTAGCAGGAGACAAGTTCGCCACATAAGCTAGGCAGGTGTAGGGGATGCAGCACCAACTCGACCAAGTTTGGATTACAACCCAAATGCTACCACGTAAACATCGGGGAAGATAGGGACTGAAAGAGCCGACTTGACATCCCATCCTAAGCACCCCCGGCCTTCATCCTTGCGACACATGGTACACCTTGTTTGCCACTTGCTCGACCCTAGTGTCACTGATAAAATGAAGTAATAATACAATTAAAATAGAGCGAGTGTCCTCTCTATCATTTCATTTCCAATGTAGATAAAGAAAGTGCTTCTCTTTGTTAATGTATGTTTCATCAACTAGTCCAATTGTTAATGTTTAAGCGTTTCTGCAAACTGGGGTGCTTAATTTTAGTTGATCTGCACAAAAATAGAGATTTGAATGTCTTAAGGCCCCTCCTTGTACTACCGTTGTACACTGATCTTCATCACTGGCAGAAGGTGTATCAGGGAGACTTGGGTCGATTTCCAGTATGATGTAATATTTTCTTCTATTTATTAGTGTATGTTTCATCAACTAGTGCCACTATAATGTAATCATGCCTTTTCATTATCTTTGCAAACAGGGTTATTCAGCTGCATTTTGGTGGAACTGCACAAATGTACGGATGGAACCGGCATATATGCAGAGTGCAAGGTGCCAAGTAAAATTACCGACACCAACCCTGCTCCATCTAAGCATTGGCATCCACCACCATCAGTGGGATGTGTGGCGCTCACTGTGGACGGATCTTTCTCGGCAGCAAATCCTTTAACCAAATACTAGTAGCTTAGACTTAAAAAATACAAGTAGCTTATATTGGCAGTTTTCTAGGGGTGTACTCTTTTCTGAAAGAACCACCAATCTATTTTTCTTTATTTGTACACAGTGTCACAACTTTGACCCAAAGGTCCAGAGCTATTTTAGGGTGATTGGCGTAGTACTCGGAGACTGATTGTAAGCATGATTTTTATTAGTTGTCACACTGATTGTAAGCATGAGCAGATGGAAGATTAGGTTAGGGCGAAGCTTACCTTAAACCCTACCGATGCCGTTGAAACGAGGCGAGCGTCGAGGGAACCGTGGAGAACGGCGGCGAAGCAACGTCGTGCCATCCGGCCTCCTCTTGCGGTGGTAGAAAGAATACTCATGTGGCTCCGGCTGGCTCTGCACCCTCACGAACGGCACACCGTACTTGATCAATTCGTTACCCTCTGGGTGCTTGACCTTCAACCTATACGCCCACCACCTCCGCCTGACTTTCGCCTCGGGCGAATCTGTCTGCTCCGTCGCCCAGAGGAGATACTCGATGAACTTAAAGGACTGCGGCGTGACTGACGCCGAGGAGTACATCGCCGCCCTCATCACCGTCGTCTCGCTCTTTCGCATACATTGCTACATGGCCCTCACCGTCCTTGAAATCTCCCACTCATTGTCAAACCAAGTAAGGATCTCCTTCATCCTGGCTAACTTTGCCTGGTCGCCACTGGCGATCTACCAGATTTGCTGCTGCATCCTCTCCATAGATGTCCTTCTGAGTGGTCCGGTGCTAGCTTTGGAAGATGGGAGGAGAGACGGTGGTCTTGCAATAGAGAAGAGGGAGAGGCGAGACGGTGGTTTTGGAATGGAGATGATGGAGAGGCCGGAGAGGTTCCCCTGCCTTTCGGTCGCTGATAGGTGGGCCTCAAGGCCAGTGGGACCCATGTGTCAGTGTCTCAATGGCAGGATGGGCTACGTCAGGGGATCCTTGTCCGAGGAGAGAGGAGGTGGTTTTGCAATGGAGAAGAGGAAGAGGTGATACGGTGGTTTTGGAATGGAGATGATGGAGAGGAGAGGAGGTGGGTTTGCAATGGAGAAGAGGGAGAGGAGCGTGCGGCAGCGATTTAGGATTGGAGGAGAGGGCCAAGACTGTGGATCGGATCAAAATCAAAATCAATTTACCCTTCAATTAAGAAAGCGACCCCACATTAACTAGTCTCCCTTTTATTCTGGGTCATAATTGACCATGATTTTCGCAAATAAAATATATGTTATATGTTGCAAAAATAATATAATTTCAAAGTACATTCAGATACGAACCAAACGATACAATTTTTGGTGACATGCATTCACATTTTTCTTGTCAAATACAGTACGTGGTCAAACTTCGACCCAAAATACGCAAAACAAAAAAATACTTCCAAGACCAGCGCCGCTCTTCCGCTCTTCTCCTTTTAAACCACCACCGCTCCTCTCATGTTCCAATCTAAATCCAGCGCCGCTCCTCTCCTCTTCCATTTCAAAACAACCGCCCCTCCTCTCCTGTTCCAATCCAAAACCAGTGTCGCTCCTCTCCCGTTCTAAACCAAAACCAGTGCTGCTCCTCTCCTCTTCCATTCAAAAACCACCGTCCGTGAGTGAAGGTGCTGTGGAGAAGTAGATCGATGGAGGAGTACAACCGATACATGAGGATCGTAGATGGCGACCCTGTGAAGCTAGCTAGGATGTTGGAGATACAGTCTTGGTTTGACAACAAGGACCAACTAGCGGCGACGGTGACATCCATGGCCAAATATCTGCGACAGAGCGAAAAGGCGGCGATACTCCCGGAGGGAGTCATGTGGAAGTACATAGAGCTGCTCCTCTGGGCCATTGAGCAAACAGATTCACCGAATCCGATCGTGAGGGAGCGGTGGTGGGAGTATCAATCCCAGATGGAGCATCCACCAGAGATTGAAGGATCGAGTATCTACAGGGTGCCGTTTGTGAGGGTGACGTGCCAGAGCGAGCCGGTGGAGTCTTCGTTGACTAAACCCAACTGCAAGAGGAGAAAAACAGTTGGCCCGACGACGCTTCCCCGCCACCCTCTCCCTCGCCGTTCACATCGTCTCACGGGGCGGTTGTCTGCCGCCGAGGAATAGGAGGGATTTGCCCCCACCCCCACCCAGACCAATAGTCGAGCAGGGTTGTGAATTGTCAGGAGGAGCTTAGGGCTTTTAGTATTTGCAGGTTGTGAATTGTGTTTTGTGTTGTGTATTTTGAGAGTACTTTCAGATATGAATGTCTTTTGAATTTCATATTTGCAGTATTGAGCATATGAAGTATTTTATGAATTCTAGAGATCTATTTTTAGCACTTAAAAAATGTAGTTTCATAGGAGTAAAAAGTGCAGACAGTGTGATTCTCAAAGAATAAGCTGCAAGTTTCAGTTTCAGATAAGAAACTCCAAGTTCAGTTTCAGATAAGAAACTGCAACTTTCAGAGGCAGAACATTTATATTAACACGGCATTTTCAAACAGTGTTAACATCATGCTGGAAGTTTTATTCATGGTCAAAAGTGGAACTACCAGCCAGTTAACATCATGCTGATCAACATTCATGCATAGCACATCTTCATATGATGCACAGTCAAAAAGATATGCTATTTTCAAAATGCCCACACAATGTCGAGTGTGCGAAAAACAGAGAAAACGAGGGACGAAGTTTTGACAAGTGTAGGACGTGGTGTGCGTAGATGACAATTGGGACCCACATGTCAATAAAGGCAGAGGCAAAAAATTTGGAGATATTTTCTATGCACAGGTGGAATCGAACCCGGGCGGAACAGCTGCCCCGTCTAGGCTTTCTTTTTTAACATGCGCAGCCCACGACCTCGGATGGGAGGTCCATAAGGCTGTTTGCATTTTCTTGAGGGCCCGTGTATCGACCGGCCTATGGACCTCCCATCCGAGGTTTTATTTTTCCTGAAACATCGGCAACCCAATTTATGTTTTTTTTAAGAAAACGCAGAGGTCTGTTCTATTTTTCTATATAAGAATAGGAACGCCTCGTCCAACTTACGCTTTCCTTCTAACTATATTATATATATTTAACTTATTTTATATGTTATTATATATTATTGTTATTGTCATCATATATTTAACAGATACTTACATATGTAAGAAAACAATATCCCACATCTTGTTAACTTATAAAAATAATTTTTAACAATAAAATCCTGGAATTTTTTTGGCAACGAAAATCCTGGTGATTGTGTACAAAAGCTTGGTAAGATTTAAGGACCAACGTAATAATAAATCACTTATTATTTAAATATATATATATAACAAAATGCTCAGCCCCTGTTTATTTTTTTATAACATTGCTGCGCCCACCCCAACATTATAATTAGAATCAGCCCAAAGAAAATCGTGTATTTCGAGAAAGTGCAAATGGCCTGTAATTTTTTAGGCAAAACATAAATGGGCCGCATGGACGCTACATTATTTTTTCACCCAGCCCAGCTAATGGACTGTAATTCGAAAAAAAGATCAAATGGACTGTAAATTCTACCCCGCAAAAAAAAGACTGTAAATTCTGAAAAAATGGGTTGAATGCGTGCCACATTTTTGGAGGCTGAAATGTGGGCCAACAGGTCGAAGCAAATGCAAGTCGTTGTCAACTTAGTCAACAAATGATTACGACATCGTTAGTCGTTGGATTTACATCCAATGACCGCATCCATCTTGAATCTCTCGTCTTCTTCCTCCAGCGCCGCGGGACCACCTGCTCCGCCTCCTCGCTAGCAGCTCGCTTAGCACGCCGCTATGAAGCGCTACTCCACCGCTGGCCGTGCCATCCCTCCACCCTCCACACCTCATGTTCTTCTCCACCGATTGCCGAACCACACCGCACTGTAACCAGTTAACCTCAGACACCTCTCCGTCTGCGACTCTACCCCGTGTCTTCCCATCTCCGCTCATTGATATCCGGGGCCTCGCCGTCGTCCACCACCTTGGATGCGCCGGTGCGGAGTGGTCAACATGGTCAACGAACGACACCATCGGAAGTAGATCAGGCGTGGAGATGCCGATACCGGGTCCATGCCGCACGCAAGGAAATGCCTGCTTATTACGCCGCAAAAATAATGATTCCTCCACCGACAATGGGACCTACCGGAAGGGCCTCTCAGATTTCGCGAGAAAAACGTTCCCACCGGCCGATGTGTCGGACCCACCAGCTATATCTTCGCACGCAAGGAAGTACCTCCTTATTACGCACAAAAAATGAATACTCCCCCTGCTAGTTGGGCCCACCTTGGTGGGAGGCTGACTTGTGGGCCTACTAAGTTGGCGGGGACGGATTGCTTTGTCAACTTAGTCAATATGAACGATTCTAGCTCCAGTGACCGTACGATGTCCATCCAACGGCCGTAGTGCTTATTCAACCTCTGGTATTGTTGCTCCAAATTACCAAAGCAGCGCCGGTCGTGCCGCATGCTCCTGCCTCCCGTGGCCGGTCAGGCCGTGGAGGCCTCATCGCTTCTACTATTCCCACCGGCCGACAGTTCTGCGGGCGACGGCAGCCTCACACCGCAGCCGAACCAGTGAACCCTCGTACTCCTCTCCGCGCGGGCTTCCACTGTCGCGTCTTCCCCGGCTCCGTGTCGTCCCCTTCCTAGGCCTCGCTGTCGTCCACCGCCCTGGTACTCTCGGCGCGGCATGGTCAACGTGGTCAAGGAACGACTTCCATCGGAACAGTACTGTACATGGAGAGGCTGACAGCTGGGTCCATGGTTGCAGCAAGGAAGTGCCTCCTTATTACATGCAAAATAATTATTCCTCCACCTAACAGCGGGGACCCACCAGACAGGCCACCGTATTTTGTGAAAAAAATGTTTCCCCTTGACTGCTGGGACCCACTAGCTACATCTTCGCACGCAAGGAAGTGCGTCCGGGCAAAAAAAACGATTTGCCCCCGTGACTGCTTGGACCCACCAACTACATCTTCGCAGGCAAGGAAGTGCCTGACAGTCGGGACCCACCTGGTCGAAGCATACATAGTGTTGTCATTCTGGTCGCGAATGTGTACGTACATAATGGTCGATGTAGAGGCGCGCACGTGTCGTTGTAGAGGTATGCACGTAGCATGTACATGTACGTATAGCGGCCAGTGTACAAGAAAGAAAATACGGCCACGTACTTACATACGGGCAGGGTCTCGAACGCCTACTCGCGCATACGTACGGCCAGGGCTCGTGTACATGGTTGGTTCGGAACGGAGAAACAGCGTCGTCGTCGTGTTCATGGGGAGCCAACCGGCTGGGTCAGAATGGAATGCGTCCTCGTGTTCATCGGGAGGGCTTGGACGGAACAGCCGATGGACATGAGGCCTGGCGTACCGCAGAACGGAGGAAACGGCCTTGTGTTCGACCGGCCACGTTCGAAACGGGATCCTGTTCATCGGGAGGGTCCGCGCATCGCAAAACGGAGGAAACGGACCTCCTACGGTACGGGGGTCCTATTGATCGGGAGGGGTGTGGCGTACCGCAAAACGGAGGAAACGGACTTGTGTTGGAGCACTACAGTCGAAACGGGGGTCCTGTTCATCGGGAGGGGTGTGGTGTACCGCAAAATGGGACTCCACGGGATACTGTTCATCTCCATCGTCGACCTCCTCCAGCCTCCACGGGCTACTGTTCATCCACCGTCGACCTCCTCCAGCCTCCACCTGTGACTATTCATCCACGGGCTCCTGTTCATCCAGCCTCCACCGTGCGCTACTCCAACGGCTACTGTTCAACCAGCCCTCTCCACGGGCTCCTGTTCAACCACCCCTCCACGGGCTACTGCTCATCCAGGCCTCCACCGTCTAATATTCATCATGCCCTCCACGGGGTCCGGTTCATCCAGCCCCAACCGGCTCGAATGATCGGGGTCCTGTTCATCCACCCCCATCGGGAACTGTTCATCCAAACCCCCATCAACGCTCATTGTTCATCAAGAAGCAACGCCATGGGGTCCTGTTCATCCACCCCCACCGGGAACTGTTCATCCACCCCCCCCCCCCCCCCGCAACACTCACTATTCATCCAGAGGCAGCATCGATCGGCTTCAGTTAGCAGCAGTAGCGAAGGAATCGCTCGATCGGGTTCAGTTAACAGCCATCAATCGATCACTCGGGTTCAGTAACGCGTAGCCTGCAGTGCAATCGCTCGGGTTCAGTTAGAGCCCAACGCCTCGTACACACGCCCGTACGTACGAGAGAAACGCGCATCGCTCGGCCCCCGGCCACCCACCGTAACCGGGGACTCCCCGATATTTTCCGTGCCCTCGCTTCTACCACGGTTTTTTCCGTCATGGATGGCCCAAAGAATGTCATGCAGCTGCATCTCCGGCCCGCCCAGGACGAAAAGCCCATATTCTGTCATGATTTTTTGTCATAGAAGTAGGACCCCACCACATCTATGATGATATCGGGTTTTGTCACAATTATCGTCATAGAAGTGTCATAAGTATGACAGAAAAAAAATTTGTTCGGCCCAAAATGTCACGAATGTGTCCTTTTTTTGTAGTGCTCCATGCGATTTTTTTCCCAGAAGATTGTCGCGCCTCCCCTTGTGCCGGTGGCCGGGAGGACGATGCAGTAAGCTAGCCTGGCTCCTCAAATTTCCCTGACTAGTGCCCTGCTCCATTCTTCTTGGAGGCAGAGGAGGGCTAGCTTGTGCGCCTCCGCCATCTCCAACACTACAGCTCGCCGGGCTGGCGAGTTCAAGCCCCGTACGTTCCAACTTATTGGACAATTTGTGTCACTCATGGGGAAACAGCAGATAACTCTGACGACTACTTCTACTCGAAAGGAAACACGGGTACACCTTCATCGGTCCGGGGGGTCACTGACGGCTACCAATAGGCCCCAAATTCCGCCGGCGATCACCTATGCCTCAATTACTAGAGAAGCTTAGCCTGTTACAACACAAAATCGATCCTAACTCAACCCAGCCGAATGCTGGGGGCGCCGGAGGCTACTGCTACTAGGGAACACTAACATGGAGAGGTGGTAGCCTGTGAGGCCTCTCCGTCTGGACCGTGCATGCCCACGGCGATCATGAGGGCCGTGGCGTCGAGGTTGGTGAGCTTGGCAATGGCCTTGATGTCGGAGTCAGACAGAGGCTCGTCGAACCGGTGGATCAGCGCATCCGCCGCATTGGCCGTCATTGTCTCGCCCAAGGATTCCGAGGCCGTGGACGATGCGAAGCGTTGCCCTCTGGCTGACCGGAACACTGGATGGGTTGTTAGCCTGATGGGCACTCTCACGAGATGGTGTCGCGGTAGGCCTGCTGTGGCTGGGCGTCATGGCGCGGGCGGGAGGGGGGGGTTGCCCAACACATACGATGCGGAGCTGACAAACAGCTCGCCTGGGCGCCGGCCCCACCCTCATCAGCGATCTGCAGGTGGCACACCTGGGAGGTCACCGCGCCAAGCTGCAGGGAGTGGGTGGTGGCCGGCCTGGGGGTGTGGCGGGCGAGCGAAAGGGCCGGGCCCATGTCAATGTCGTCGTCGGTTTTCCCTTGAAGAGGAAAGGGTGATGCAGCAAATTAGCGTAAGTATTTCCCTCAGTTTTTGAGAACCAAGGTATCAATCCAGTAGGAGACAACACGCAAGTCACCTAGTACCTGCACAAACAATCAAGAACCTTGCCAACGCGATAAAGGGGTTGTCAATCCCTTCACGGCCACTCGCAAAAGTGAGATCTGATAAAGATACCGATAAAGAGTATTACATCGAATAGATCTCCAAGAACATCGAGGAGAACTTTGTATTGAAGACCAAAGAGAGAGAAGAAGCCATCTAGCTAATAACTATGGACCCAAAGGTCTGTGGTAAACTACTCACGCTTCATCGGAGAGGCTATGGTGTTGATTTAGAAGCCCTCCGTGATTGATTCCCCCTCTGGCAGATCGCCGAAAAAGGGCCCAAGATGGGATCTCACAGCTACAGAAGGTTGCGGCGGTGGAAAAGTGGTTTCGTGGCTCCCCCTGATGTTTTTAGGGTATAAGAGCATATATATAGGCGAAGGAAGTACGTCGGTGGAGCTACGAGGGGCCCACGAGGGTGGGGGCGCGCCTACCCCCCTTGGGCGCGCCTTCCTGCCTCGTGGCATTCCAGACTTCAACTCCAAATCTTCTGGTTTGCTTTCGGTCCAAGAAAGATCATCGCGAAGGTTTCATTCCGTTTGGATTCCGTTTGATGTTCCTTTTCTGCGAAACACTAAAATACGCAAAAAAACAGAAACTGGCACTGGGCCTCCGGTTAATAGGTTAGTCCCAAAAATAATATAAAAGAGCATATTAAAGCCCATTAAACATCCAAAACAGATAATATAATAGCATGGAACAATCAAAAATTATAGATACATTGGAGACGTATCGTTGCTGTTGCCAGTGCCCGCGTGCTAGGTGAAGCTGAGCGGCTTGTCAATGGTGGCTGCGGCCGCCTTGTCCGCCACAACCACCCTTGGGTCCACCCACAGCGGAGGAGGCAGCTCCTTGTCCACCACATCAAAGAAGGCCACCACCGGGTCGTCCTCCTGCGCAGCACCCGAGGCTCTAGCCGGAGGCCAGGGCGGCGCAAGCAGCGGATTGGTCGAGGTCGCAGTCGCCCGTGAGGAGGACGCGCCATGGAAGCAGCCCGAGCAAGCCCCGTCCCCGGTGCGGTGCCCCCTGGTGACGTGGTCTGATCGCCTGTCCTTGGAAGGGTCGTGTCCGCTACGCGAGGTGGGGGTGCGGCTGTGGTGACGCCCGGTTGAGGGGGAGCGCGGCCGGCTCCTTGTCGTAGCTCCGCCTGAGGAGCGTGTCCTTCCATGATCTCCTCTGGCCGCCACTGTCGTTGCCGCCGTGACTGCGCCTATTGAGGGAGTCCAGGATTACGGGGTCCTCGGGCGTCCGGGCTATGTGACGTGGGCCAGACTGTTGGGCCGTGAAGATACAAAATGGAAGACTTTCCCCTGTGTCCGGATGGGACTCTCCTTAGCGTGGAAGGCAAGCTTGGCGTGCGGATATCAAGATTCTTTTCTCTGTAAACTGACTATGTACAACCCTAGCCGTGTCTATATAAACCGGAGGGTTTAGTCCGTAGGAGGATAATCATAATCATATAGGCTAGACATCTAGGGTTTAGTCATTACGATCTCATGGTAGATCAACTCTTGTAACCCCTATACTCATCAAAGTCAATCAAGCAGGAAGTAGGGTATTACCTCCATCAAGAGGGCCCGAACCTGGGTAAACATCGTGTCCCCTGCCTCCTGTTACCTTCGATCCTTAGACGCACAGTTCGGGACCCCCTACCCGAGATCTGCGGTTTTGATACCGACATTGGTGCTTTCATTGAGAGTTCCACTATGCCATCGTCGAAAGGCTCGATGGCTCCATCAATCATCCACGACAATGCTGCCGCGAAGGAGATTTTCCTTCCTGGCCAGATCTTTGTATTCGGCGGCTTCGCACTGCGTGTCAACTCGGTTGGCCACCTGGAGCAGATCGACAGCTACACCCCTGGTCACCAGATCAGTTTTGGAAATCTGAACTATGTCACTGATATCCGAGAAGGCTTGATCTCCCAATGGTTCGCGACCCCGACCATCGCTCAGGCCTTAGATCTGGAGCGCGTCACCAGGTCCGAAGACGGGAGTCTAGAGCCCACCGGACTCTCTACGGCCCTAGAGCTCAGTACCGAGAAACCGGAGCGGATAGCATCTTCGGCCATCGTCATAAAGCCGGACTCTTCTCTGGACACTAATTCCGAACCCTGGAAACCTACGTCATGCAAGTTCGGCCCGGGAACTTCCGACCCCTTCCAAACCTCGCTCTTAAAAAAGGCTCTGGACTTAATGCGATCCCTTGTCATCACAGAGGAACCGCATCCGAATTGCGCCCAGCCCGGATTAGGGGCTGAAAACATGGAACTTTACTTCCCACCCACCTCCCACTTCATAGCCACTGTCGAGGATCTTACCGACATGCTTGACTACACCTCCAAAGACATCGACGGTATGCACAACGATGCCGGAGAGGAGCAGGCCCAAAACCCGTTGTTCACCGGACGCTGGACGGCCACCTCCTCATACGATGTATACATGGTGGACGCACCTAAAGAAGGCGATGATGACGGCAAGAAGAACCCAGTTGAAAACAAACCTCCTGAGATACGGCCGAAGCGTCGAGGTCAGCGACGCCGCTCTAAATCGCGTCACGGAAAAGACAGCAATACCGGCACCGGAGACATTGATACTCCGGAAAACACCGAAGACCAAGAAGACCCCATCGAACCAACATCCGAATAGGATGATCAGGAGGACGGGCAAGTCGACCCTGACGAGAAGCTAGGGAACAAAGACTCAGAGGATAGCAACTACCTACCACTCTCCAAGGACGACGTGAGCCTCGGGGATGAAGATTTCATCGTGCCAGAGGAACCCCTCGAACAAGAGCGCTTCAAGCACCGGCTAATAGCCACGGATAGAAGCCTAAAAAAGAAACAACAGAAGCTTCAAGCTGACCAAGATCTGCTCAACGACAGATGGACTAATTTCCTAGCAGCCGAAGAATATGGCCTCGAGCATTCAAAAAAGAGTTACTCGAAGCTTAAGCTGCTACCGCAATTCGAGATGAGGCATTGGAGCCCATACCACCCGTGCGTAATGCGGCTGATGGACCCGATCGACCACCACGTGGCCGGGACAGAACGGCAAATCAGGCCGAACACCATCCCACACCACCTCGTCGCAAAAGCAGAGAAACAACAGCTCGGGGATACACATATGACCTATGACAGGACCTAGAAAATAGGACGGGCCAGACCAGATCAATCTACCGATCGCGGGGGCGTGCACCGACGCGAGAGGACGGCTATCAAGCCTGGCGCGACAAGCATAACCACGCCCGGGCCGAAGACCGCATACGAACTTCATCCGAACTGTGCCGTGACATGGCCCGATACTGAGGCTCCGCACACCCCCTATGCTTCACAGACGAGGTAATGGAGCATCAGTTCCCAGAAGGGTTCAAACCCGTGAACATCGAATCATACGATGGCACAACAGATCCCGCAGTATGGATTGAAGATTTTCTTCTCCACATTCACATGGCTCGCGGTGATGATCTACACACCATCAAATAACCATCCCCTAAAACTTAAGGGGCCAGCTCGGCACTGGTTAAACAGCCTCCCAGAAAACTCTATTGGAAACTGGGAAGACTTAGAAGATGCCTTTAGAGAGAACTTCCAAGGAACCTATATCCGGCCTCCAGATGCCGATGACCTCAGTCATATAGTCCAACAGCCTGGAGAGTCGGCCAGCAAATTCTGGACCAGGTTCCTAATTAAAAAGAACCAGATTGTCGACTGTCCGGACGTCGAAGCCCTAGCGGCCTTTAAACATAGCATTTGTGACTAATAGCTCGCCCGACACCTCGGCCAAGAAAATCTGAAGTCCATGGTGATGACCCACAAGTATAGGGGTCTATCGTAGTCCTTTCGGTAAGTAAGAGTGTCGAACCCAACAAGGAGCAGAAGGAAATGATACGCAGTTTTCAGTAAGGTATTCTCTGCAAGTAGTGAAATTTTCGGTAACAGATAGTTTTGTGATAAGGTCATTTGTAACGAGTAACAAGTAATAAAAGTAAACAAGGTGCAGCAAGGTGGTCGAATACTTTTTGTAGCAAAGGACAAGCCTGGACAAACTCTTATGTAAAGGAAAACGCTCCCGTGGACACATGGGAATTATCGTCAAGCTAGTTTTCATCATGCTCATATGATTCGCGTTCGTTACTTTGATAAATTTGATATGTGGGTGGACCGGTGCTTGGGTACTCCCTTCCTTGGACAAGAATCCCACTTATGATTAACCCCTCTCGCAAGCATCCGCAACTACGAAAGAAGAATTAAGGTAAACCTAACCATAGCATGAAACATGTGGATCCAAATCAGCCCCTTACGAAGCAACGCATAAACTAGGGTTTAAGCTTCTGTCACTCTAGCAACCCATCATCTACTTATTACTTCCCACTGCCTTCCTCTAGGCTCAAACAGTGGTGAAGTGTCATGTAGTCGACATTCACATAACACCACTAGAGGAAAGACAACATACATCTCATCAAAATATCAAACGAATACCAAATTCACATGACTACTTATAACAAGACTTCTCCCATGTCCTCAGGAACAAACGTAACTACTCACAAATCATATTCATGTTTTTTTACTATATACTGCAAGGCAACAGCCTCACAGTCCTTTATTAAAGCCAAGTAGCAAAATATATACAAAGTTACAAGAAAAGAAACAAGGTTAGGGAGGAGAGGCTACTTACAAAGAGAGTTTAAGGTAGGGAAGCTATCCAAGAAGTTAGACTATTTCTATATTTACACTTGATTCTATGAGCTAAAAGAGAAATATCATGAATAAAATTCCTCCTCCAGGATCTGAAGGTAGGCAACTCATTTCTGAAAATCTTCCCATTCCTTTGTGTCTAAATATTCCAAGTAGCCGTGAAGACTACCTCAGAAAAAAATGGGTAGCCAAAGTCCTTCCTAGCCGCGCAAGCCATCTCAAAAGTAGTTTGGTTAGGATGAGCACTCCATGAGATGCCCAAGTAATTCCAGACACGTTGGCTGAAGTTGCAAACAAAGAAAAGATGAGCTCTATCTTCATGCAAAGCTGAGAGACACATAACACACGTGTCATCCTGAATAATCCAATGCCTTCGCTGCATCATGTCCCTAGTGTTTAGACGATCCATCAAGAGGAGCCAGCCAAACATCTTGAGCTTGAATGTGCAAGAACATTTCCAGATCCACCCGAATATGGGGTCAACCACGACGTCAGAAAAACAAGACAAATAATAAATCCTTGACTGATAATCACCAGATTTTGAAGGCCATTTCCAGACATCATTTTCCCCCTCATGCATATTGATCAAAGGCATTAAAGCCTGGAGCTGATTGAATTCCTCAAAGGCTTCAACTGATAAAGGCAGGTGAAAATTGTCGGTCGGGTCAGACAGCTCCATCACATCCTTGATGGTAAGTGTGTCATCAATCACAAAAGAGTGAAGCCTTGCGAATCGTTGTTGCATGATAACCACAGTGTTATTAACTTGCCAACGGTCCAACCAAAAAACCACCGTATCCCCCGACCGCACGTGAGGGATAACCAACTTACAAAATTTGTCTTACAGCTTCAACACGTCTTGCCACCAGAAAGAACCACAACTTTGAGTGACTTGGGGCGGTGCTGCAGCATAATATGTGTCCCGGATGAGTGAAACCCAGGGCACGTCCGACTTATTAAAAAATTTGAAGAGATGCTTGATCAACAAGGCATCGTTTTGTATGCCTAGGTCGAGCACTCCAAGGCCTCCCCGATTCTTAGGCTGATAGACCAAACCCCAAGCCACCAATGATTGCCTTGGTGTATCAGTGTTCCCCCTCCACAAACATTGCCGCATGATACGTTCAATCTGCTTCAAAATTCCTTGAGGCAACGAGAGAGTGCACAGAAAATATATTGGCATAAAACAAAGAACAGATTTCAAAAGTTGCAGCCGGTTCCCTTGGTTCAACAGACAAGAGGAAGCAGATAATCTTCTCTCAATGCGATCCACTAAGGGCAACAAGTCATAAGTTGTGGGCCGAGAGGTACCCATTGGCAATCCAAGATAGGTAAATGGCATGGAACCAACATCACACCCAAGCAAAGCAGCTACACGCTTGCCCTCATCATCGGACATATTTATTGGAATCAACGAAGATTTACTAAAGTTGAGCCGCAAACCCGTAGACTTGGCAAAGACCACAAGCATTTCCTTGAAAGCAATGAGATGGCTGTCCACAGCAAGAAGAACAATTAATGTGTCGTCAGTGTATTGCACAATCGGATAATCCATCGAAGAGGTTGGTATGGGAAGTGTGAGAATGTTCCTTGCGCACATCTCATCCACAGCAATCACAAATAACAAAGGAGATAATGGATCTCCTTGACGCACACCCAAACGGCAGACAAAGTGGTTACCAGGCACACCATTTAGAAGAACCGAAGAGGACCCAGTGGACAAGATGCTATCAATCCAACTTGTCCAACGGTTATCAAAACCCTTACATTTCAAGATCCTGAGAATCAGCTCATGCTCAATGGTATCAAACGCCTTCGTGAAGTCAAGCTTGAGAAGGATTATAAGCCTTTTTAATGCCTTGCACTGATGGATGTATTCAAAACACCACGCCAGGCAGTCTTGTATGGATCGACAATGAAGAAACCCTTATAGATTGCGGTGAATGCACTTTAAGATCACACCCTGTAAACTATTAGCCAAAAGTTTAGTTAAAAACTTTAGGCAAGTATTTGTCAATGATATGGGCCTAAAATCACCAACATATTCCGGGCTCAACTTATGTGGAATGAGGGTAATAAGAGATGTATTCAGACACTCCAGGTCACACTTTCCATCATAAAAATCTTGGACTAGCTTCATAAAATCCTTCTTCAAAATATTCCAACATTTCTTTAAAAAAAGACCAGTAAACCCGTCAGGGCCCGGAGCACGATCAGTGGTCATGTTATTAATTACCGTATCCACCTCGGAGTCTGTGAAAGGCAAGGATAAATCTTCAAGACCATCAATCCGAGTAATTAATGTGTCGAGGTCAAAACCCATTTGGATACCTTTGGCCTGGCCCATTCTTTGATTAAAATCAGACCAAAACATCCCAGCTATCTGTTGATGGTCAGCGACCACCTCCCCATCCATAGACTTGATCGAGGAAATGGTGTTCCTCCGAAACCTTTCAGTTGCCATAGCGTGGAAAAACTTTGAATTCTCCTCGCCAACTTTGATGTTTCTGATCGTGCAACGTTGTTTCCAATAAATAAACTGCCAATGCAAAATATCGTCAAGGTGCAATTTAACAATCCTGCGAAAATTGAACTCCGGCCAACTCAAGGGCCTAAATTCCTCAATATTATCCAAAAAATGATCACTTTATTGCAATCAGCAATGAGAGGCTTGACAGTGGACAGGTTGAGGTGCCATTTCTTAAGAGCATAACAAAGTGATTTGGACTTAGCAGAAATGGTTAAGGCAATAGAAGATTTGCCCACAGGCCTGTTCCAAACCTCAGAAACACAATCAGTAAAACCAGGCAAATCAACCCAATAGTTTTCAAAGCGAAAAACTTTTGCATTGGGAATACAAGTGGCAATGGAAACCACACACGGGACGTGATCAGAGGTAATGCGCGCAAGAGGAAGAACCATTGTGTTGGTGTGATCTTGTGACCAAGCCACAGATGTAAAAAACCAATCAATCTGCTCGAGAAGAGGTGAGGTTTGCATATTGGACCATGTGTACTGACGACCCTTGATTGGCAACTCAACAAGACCCAAATGACCAATTATTTCATTAAACAAAAAAATATTATTCACATCACGACCCGGCTGATTTCGGTTCTCAATCGAGCGCATAAAGTTGAAGTCACCCAAAAGTAACCAATTCTCCTCGAACTGAATATCAAGGTTATATAACCACTGCACAAAATCGTCACACACAGAACGTTGACACGGGCCATAGATTGAAACAAAAACCAAGATTCCGATAAGTGTTTAGATTGAAACTTCACAATAATACCATAGGGTTTAGCCTCAATTAAGTTGCCTATGAAAAAGGAAGAGTTCCAAATAACCACCATACCAGTAGACGCCCCAGCCGAGGGCACATAGACAAAGTTATCAAAACGCCTTGGACAGAATTTTCTAATGAAGCGTTGATCAATATGCATGCATTTGGTTTCCTGGAGGCAAACAACAGAGCACCCGCTTTCATCAATCTTTTGCCTAACCGCAAGCTGACGCGCTTCAGAATTCAGACCCCGAACGTTCCAACAAAGAACTTTCCACTCTCTAAACATTGTATGATTCATTACAAACCAAAAGAAGACGCATTAAAAGTAGGCCACACAATGACCTACAACGCACTAAACGGACGAGTACTGCAAAGTTCCAAACAGATAAGAACAGATAAATGGCGATTATGGTACGCCATGGACCTAAACCCTGGATGAAGTAGCTAATCATCAGAACTTGTGCTTGGACTTTGCAGGATTAGCTGCAAGCTTATCCGTCGAGATCTTCTCCGGCGCAATGCGAAGACGAGCACCAATTCTCTGAAGATCAACTATAGCAGTCAGAGGAGGCACTGCAGAGTTATCGTCAGGCTGGGATGCCATAGTTTTACGCTTCTTCAGAGTGTGTGGCTTCTTAGATGGAGTACCAGCAGTCACCTTGCGATATCCATCATGTAGGGCACTGAGACGAGCACTGCGCCTGACCTCAGAATCAACAATGACACGAGAGGCCTTGGGCTTTCTTCCACGCTTCAGAGAAACTTGAGGAATAGCAGAAAACTCGAAATCTTCAGCAACAGGCTCATCAATATCATCAAAACAAAGAGCTCGAGCTATTGGCCTTTTAACAGGTGGCACCTCCCTCCTTTGGTTGGTTGAAGGAACAGGTGCAGGCAGCAGCAGCAAATTGGGGGCTGGATCACTGAAAAGAGGCTCCCACGACTGCTTGTTCAGAAGAGCACCAAGATCAGACTTGAAGACAAACTTTGGGATGTCAGAGGTCCAGATAAACGGCAGCACCTTCTCAAAAGTGCGCTTCCACTGCATCACAGGAGGTAAGACTGACCCAAAGACAGTTAACACTTGCCCAATCATCAGTGGAGGCTGCTGTGGTCCCATTGGGTGCTGGAAAACAGCCATATCCGCAGCAACATTCTCATTGTTAACTAAATCTTCAGAAAGCTGCAGCACAATGGACTCCTGAGACTGAACTTCCTCAACATTGGCCTGCTGCACAGCTTCATGGATAGGTGGAGGATCATTCAGTGGCTGCTCATTGACAGGGTGAGGCACATCATTCCAACCAAGCTCTGGGAATTCAGGCATGACCCAATTGTGATTGTTGAACTGCATATTACCAGGGAGTGGGTGTGGATTGCCATTGAAGGGCATTGGGTCCTCATCAGCAGGCAGAATATTAGCAAAATCCGCAGAGAGTATGTAGACCGACGCAGTCCAAGAAATCCTAGCCCCTCCAAAATCAGCATATTCTCTGTATGCCACTGATCGAGGAACCAGAGTCAGTGCAGGAAAGGACACATAGGCTAGAGATCGGACCATCATCGGGTCATCCCTGATGTCAATGATGAAAACGGCCGAAAGTGCTGATAACATCGGCAAGATATTGAGAGCGCCTATAATCCAGAGGAACTCCTAGCAGCATAATCCATCCCCGTCGAAAACCCTGCATTGCTCTGTAGTTGATACCCTCATCGTGCGGAATAAACCTGACAAATCTATCGTTGCCCAGATCGAAAGGAGGATGATCAACTAAAGCTTGGCGGGCCAGAGCACTGCGGAGACGAAACAAACCAACCCCTTGAATCCACGGCTGAGCATCCAGCACAGCTCTCCCCAGCTTATTGACAACAAAATCACTAACCAAATACTGGAAGATGCCAACTTCTTCAGGCAGAGGAGCCGGCTCGACAATGGCGATGGCATACTCCTCATGATGCCGATCCGGAGCCACCGCCGGTGCAAAGAAAGTGCGAGGCAGACGCAGCTCACCGCTGTCGATGATGTCGAAACCATGCGGGATGAAATCCATCGGGTCCAGCGGAAAGTTGGCCATAGTAGGAGCCAGGGACGGGGAGCAGAATTGATCGGTGGTGCTGTGGTATGCAGGCAAGGCCGGCGGCGATGAGATGACAGGCGATGGGGGCAGAGGAGGCGTTATGGGCGGTGGCTCCGCGGGCAATGGTGGAATAGGTGGGGTGGCAGGCTCGACAGGACAGGGCATAGACCCAGCGGGACTAGCTATTGGAGAAATCGAGGGGTCCCGCTCCGAAAAACTTGTTGACCGGTTAGATTCAAAGGATTTGCATCGAGGGACCCACCTGTAAGAGGGAGAAAGGCCAAAATCCGAACATCCCTTTGCCCGGTGCCCCAACAAAAAGCATCTACGGCACCTAACCCGGTTGGTGCACGCGCTGGATAAATGTCTCATGGACAAACAATTTTGACATTTCCAGACTTTTAATACCATGTCATCAACAAGATCATTAAACATCATAATCGCCAGGTGATTCCGATGTTTTGGAAAGAATAAACTCCTCATTTCCAATAACAGATGGAGAAGCAGATTGAGATACGGAGCTAGCTTGGGCTAAAACAAACTGGGCCTGGGAAACATCCTGGGCCGGGGAACTAACCAGGACTGGAGGCGTGGCTCGACCAGCCAGCTCCCTCCCATGCACATGCAGATTCACGTCCGAACTGGATGGGGTAGCCACAGAAATCCCGGCCAAAGAAATAGCTTGGACGTTGACTGTTCCGAAAATGATGGGTGGTTCCGCCACCGTCCATCGGAGTTCAGTCGCCGGCGGCGGAGGCACAGTATCTCTCTCACGAGGCAGCACAGCATACCCAGCATCAGAGACCGCATCAACAAGGCCTGGTGAAGCAGGAAAAGAATATCCCTTGCAAGAATCATACTGTTGAAAAGTGGCAAAAGAAATCTTCTTTGGTGATCTAGGACCCGAACGCAAAGCTGACTTGGAAGGTGGCTTATGCATAGTAATCAAACCAAGAGAAGCACGCCTCTTAGAAGGACTGATTATAATCCATTCGGCATCACACTCTTTCTTCCAAATAACAAACTCATGTTTCCAATTAGGACCACCATTACCCCATAGATGGACAAAAATATTTGAATTGCGGGCACGTGAAAGATCTCAAATGAATAATAATAATGCCAACACATTTGCATGAGACCATAAATGAGAATACCTTGTCTGTAATGAGTTGCACAGACAGATCAATTGCAGATCCTCCAATTGCAGATTCCAATGCCGCCGCAACCGAATCCTCATCAAGACGAAATCTATGTCTGCTGAAAGACACAACCAAAATAAAATGGCTCGTGTCATCTGAGGGATGAATGGTTTTCCCTCAAGATCTAAAAACCTCCTCCGCAAAAGCCACTCCTTTGGAGAAATCCAGATCCAAAGTGGATCCACCATGAGAACCCATGTGAGATGGGTATAAGGTGATAGATCAGAGAATGCCGGAGAAGATGGGTGGAGAGGGAACAAGATTTACTGGTTGGAAAGGAAGATCGCCGAAGAGCCTAGGGCGCCGGTGGGAGGAGAGGTGGGACTCTCATTCCTCCATCCAAATCATATTCATGTTCATAGTCAGAGGGGTATTAATATGCATAAAGGATCTGAACATATGATCTTCCACCAAATAAACCAACTAGTATCAACTACAAGGAGTAATCAACACTACTAGCAACCCACAGGTACCAATCTGAGGTTTTGAGACAAAGATCGGATACAAGAGATGAACTAGGGTTTGAGAGGAGATAGTGCTGGTGAAGATGTTGATGGAGATTGACCCCCTCCCGATGAGAGGATCGATGGTGATGACGATGGTGACGATTTCCCCCTCCCGGAGGGATGTTTCCCCGGCAGAACAGCTCCGCCGGAGCCCTAGATTGGTTTCGCCAGGTTCCGCCTCGTGGCGGCGGCGCTTCATCCCGAAAGCTTGCTTATGATTTTTTTTTCCAGGGCGAAAGACTTCATATAGCAAAAGATGGGCACCGGAGGCCTGCCAGGGGGGCCACGAGGCAGGGGGCCTGCCCAGGGGGTAGGGTGCGCCCTCCACCCTCGTGGACGGTGGGTGGCCCCCCTCTGGTGCTTTCTTCGCCTGATATTTTTAATATATTCCAAAACTGACTTTCGTGGAGTTTCGGGACTTTTGGAGTTGTGCAGAATAGGTCTCTAATATTTTCTCCTGTTCCAGCCTAGAATTCCAGCTGCTGGCATTCTCTCTCTTCATGTAAACCTTGTAAAATAAGAGAGAGAAAAGGCAGAAGTATTGTCACATAATGTGTAATAACAGCCCATAACCCAATAAATATAGATATAAAAGCATGATGCAAAATGGACGTATCAACTCCCCCAAGCTTAGACCTCACTTGTCCTCAAGCGGAAGCCGATATTGAAAAATATGTCTACATGTTTAGAGATAGAGGTGTCGATAAAATAATATACGGACATGAGGGCATCACGATCATTCTGATCACGGGATCAGAATATAAACACTATTCTGATCACCGGATTAGAATAATATTCTGATCACAACCTGAACTGCCTGAGTAACGCGTCTGAACTTCTCTCTGTACGAACCCGACCTTCGGGCTATCTTCGCAACCGTGCCTTCTACCGCGAGATTTTCTGGTTAGTCATGTTCCATGTGATGTAAGTGTAATCTTCAAACGATTTTTAGCAACTAAATACTCGTTTTAGATAGGAATCTCGCTCATAGGCGGATTTTCCACTCGGATCGTGAAGAACTCGCGTTTTTTGCGATTTTACTCCCTGAGTTGTTCGACCTGAACTTCCCTGTGAACTAGGTTGAACTTCCCGCAACATTGCCCAAATAGGGCTTGCTATATACCGTTGGAAAGCTATGGACACGAGTATCATGAACCAAGTTAATTTTTTCGCAAAATGTAAGCGGTTTAAGAGCAGTTTTGAAAACCGTTTTCTCTTCACACAAAAAACATGAATCGTAATTTCGATCGCATTTCTAAACCATGTATCGGAATGAGGCAACTAATATGGCTTTGGAAAGCTGCTGCAAAACCGCTCCTTCCACATGTTGAAAGTTTTCTCTAATTCCCTACGGTTAAAGAGTAATTTACAAATTCATAAAATTTCACAAACCGAACAGCTGAGTTTGTTTTTTCGATGTCGTTTCTAAACGGCTAATCCAATAGAGGCATATGATATGGCGTTGGAAAGCTTATGAAAATGCGCTAATTTTTCATCCTGAAAGTTTTTTTCTAATTTTGAATGATTTAGAGTAATTTAGAAAATTGTTCAAGTCCTACCGAGTCCGTATTTTCGAGCTAATTGTTTAACCGTGCGTCCGAATGCAGCAAATGATATGGCGTTGGAAATCTTGAACAAATGCGAAACATTTTGGTATGTATTGTTTATCCCAATTCTTTACGGTTTGAAGTCAGTTTCGAAAATGGTGAAAAACGTATTTTTGCCGTAATTTCTATAAACTTTATCAGAATTGGGAAAATAATATAGCGTTGAAAAGCTACAGAAAATGCGAAACTTTTTCATGTTGATGGTTTTCTCTGATTCTTAGCCGTTTTCAAGTAATTTCGAAAACGGAGGGATCATTCGTTCTGCCTCTATCGCGTAACAGATTCTTCGAAAATGCACCGCGTGAAGAACCTGAACTTCTCGGCGCGTGTACCTGAACTTCACTCTTTTTTTCGTGTGATTTTTTTGCTCGTAGGTCTCCATCCACTGCTCGTAACTCTCCATCCACTCACCGGAATTGAGCAAGTAATATACCGGTAGAAAGCTTATGTAAACATGAAACTTTCCCGTGTTGATCATTTTTTCATACTCGCGACGGTTTTGAAAGTTTTTCATCTCAAATTCGTTCACTATAGTAGTCGAACTTCCTGCTGTTTTCACGTTGAACTTCTGTGACGTATTTTAGTTTGTAATTTTCTCATCCATTTCGTCAGTGTTACACAAATGATATTCCTTTTGTACAAACATCTCTCATAATATTTTTTTTAACTTTCTCCGACCGAGGAGTTGAACTTATAAAAACAAAACTTTTAGTATTTAATTTTTTCTTCTTTTTTTAATACAAAATGCACACCGTGTAGTACATGAACTTCTGGCAGTTATCAATCGAACTTCTCTCAGCTGAGTGAAAATATCTGAGTTTTTATAAATATTTATCTCAATTTCTTAACCCTTTTTTGTGAATTTCGAAGCGCTCTATTTTTAAAAGTTGAACTTCTTATTATTTTATTTTTGAACTTCTTGTTTCCACTCTTTAATAACGAGGAAAATATGAGTTTTCTATAATCATCGAACTTCTCCATCTTTTTAATATGGACTTCCTGGTTTTATTTATTAATCTTTTTATGAATTTTGAAGTGCTCTATTTTTAAAAGTTGACCTTCTTGTTATTTTTTTGAACTTCTTGTTTCCACTCTTTAATAACGAGGAAAATCTGAGTTTTCTATAATCAACGAACTTGTCCATCTTTTTAATATGGACTTCGTGGTTTTATTTTCTTAATCTTTATAATTTGAATTTTTAATTTCTTTTTGAAATCAAATTGCTCCCAAATAATAACTGAACTTCCCTGTGGATTGAGAGAATTATTTTAAAATACAAAAAAAACAATTTTTTTGTTTTCGAACATGGAAATACAGGGTGAACATATCACGCAAGAATTTTTGAACTTCCCTGGACAGAGCACGTGAACTTTTTGCAACAAAACTTTTAGGCTTTTAGTTTTGTATTCTTTTATTCTCTTCTGAAACACATTCCGTGTAGTAGTTGAACTTCCAGCTATTTTCACCTTGAACTTCTGTCATGTTTTTCTGTTCGTAATTCCCCACCTATACATCGGAGTTGCACAAATAATATGCCTTTGCAAACCTGCTGAAAAGACATAACTTTTTCTAATACGGTTAAGCTTTTGTTTCGAATAACATGCACCATTTTGTTTTAACTTTTTTTGGAATAAGAATATTTATACACCTTGGAAAGTTGTTGAATATGAGAAACTTTTTAATGTAGAGCATTTTTGTTTTAAATTTGTAATTGATTGAGAGAATTATTTTAATTCACCAAAACAATAATTTTTGTGCGGTTTTGCACATGTAAATACATGGTGAACCTCTCTCACAAGTATTTTTGAACTTCCCCTGGCTAAGCACTTGAACTTCTCGCACCACTTTTTTAGAGTTTACCTTTTATTTCTTTTTTTTATCATATGAAACACACACCATGTAGCACGTGAACTTCAGGCTGTTATCACTTTGAATCGCTCTCTGCTTTTTTTAGCCCCAAGTCCTAAAACACTCTTGAAAATTGAGCATGTAAATCCTAGGTTTTTTATCTCTGAACTTCTCTGTTTTTTTAGTTTGAACTTCTTAGTTTTATTCTTATAAAAGGAAAAAATGATTTTTAAGTAAAAATCATACAAACTTTTAAAATTGAACTTCATACGTTAATTTTAATATGAAAGAAGAATTTGAGTATGTTGTGTACATCAAACTATTTTGTTTTTTAATATGAAATTATTGATTAACTTTTTTAAATGGAATTGCTCCAAAATAATTAAAATGCAAAAAGTGACGCTACCCTTTAGCAAAAAAAATCAGAATTTTTATAGACATCAAACCGCTCCACTTTTTCAATTTTTGAACCTCTTTGTGTATTTTTAGAAATGGGAAAAATAGGAGTTTCTGTAATAAATGACGAACTTATTCGTTATTTCAAACTGAACTTCTTGGGTTATTCATTAGTAATGGGAAAAATATGAGTTTTTGTAATAAATATCGAACTGCTCCATTTTTTTGAAATTGAATTTCTTGGTTTATTAGTAACGAGGAAATCTGGATTTTCATATAAACTGAACTATTCTACTTTTTTTTTAATTGAAATTCTTGGGTTTTTTTTCAATCTGGACTTCTTTGTTGTTACCATTTGTAATAGAAAATAAAAAAATAATGAATTTTTAACTACTCTATTTTTTAAAAAATAATTAGCTTCCTACATGATAAAACATACACATAAGTTTTATATATATCGAACTTCTTGTGTGGATTTACATTTTTTCCTTGGTAGATGAAACGATCTTTTTTTGTCACATATTTTTTGAACTTTTGCATTTTTTGGTTTGAACTTCTATCTTTTTATACGCAAGAAGAAAAAATAACTACCCATTGCACGAAGACACGCACAACCATTTTTTGCATGCATGAACGCAAGTGTGCTCTGAACTCGATCATGTATGTCATGCAAAAAATTACAGCAAATTGAAATGCACACATAACAATTGAAACACTGATGGCAACATCTTTTTGCAATGTTTAATATTTGGATCCATGAACATAAAATTTGAACTTCCTAATTTACTCCATGAACACAAAAAACAAATACTATAAACCTAATATGGAAAATAAACATGACAAAACTAGTTTTTTTCATTCAGTGTACCGCGCACACACGTGGACAGCACATCCACAATTTCTTTTGGCTGACATCATATGAAAGTGTTTGTTTAATAACTGATTTTTTCACAAATGGCCAAGAATCCGGGCAGATAGCTTAGTAGAACTTCACCGATGCCGGCACATAGCCCTTGTACATGGTGTAGTTCCTGTTTCCCTGCATTGAACTTCTTCAGCCGACACAACAAAGCGTCCACACACAGCTTTTGTACCACTACAGGATAGGAGGGAGCTCGACATGCCTCAACTAAGAAGCACCGGCTGGGTTCTTCATATCCCGGGAGAGTAATTCTCAGGTGTCAAATGCGACAATTTACATGAGTTGATGGAGAGAGGATTTGAGCTATCGGTGGCATAACCTTCATATCCGTAGAACAAACAAATCATAAGCATAAGCAATAGGCTGTTATCAAGAAACAAAAAAACATGCTAGAGGTTGACAAAAAGAGGCGCCATGGTTGCAGCCGAAGTCGGTGTAGGTGGTTAGCCGCGCCGGTGACGCACTGGAGGAAGGGAGTGTTGTCGCCGACAGCGGGCGATGAGGAAGTGAGAAGCTGCAGTGCATGCGGGCCTGACTGGCTTCCATACATTATGCATTGTTGCTACCCAAAATCAGAAATATCTGAAACATGGATGGGATGGGATGGAAGAAGTGTTACGCTGACCGTCAGCTTCTGTTGTGGACTTCTGTTCGCGATGGCCTCGACCTCCCTGACGCTACGGGGCTGGACTGTGATGGTGTTGGGTCACCGTCAGGGCAATTGGGACTTGGACGGTGCGTCTCTGCACACTTCCACCTCTGAATGCTGTGCAGCTAAGGATTTCATCAAGAGACATATTTAACAAAATGAAAGTATGAATCGGAAGAAACTAAGGAAACTGTACAAATTGTAGGACATACATGGAATGTTGTGTATCTAAACTGATCTGGGCAAGCATTGGAGCTTCGCGCATATTTACGGGTTTTATTAAAATGACACGTAATTTTTTTCTGAACTATTTCTTTTGTACCAACTATATTTGAACTATTGTTTTTTATATTACAAAAATGATGTATGTATATGAGTTATATGCGCTAAAAGTTGCTGCTGTTGTACTGATGATATCTTTCTCTTGTCAATAAAACTAAACTGTTTGTAATATGGGCAGTATAACTGATGAAAATTTAGTAGAGCGTGCTATTGCATATGAGTTTTTTCTAAGAACAGAAAAAAGTATGGAATCAACAATACATAAAAGGAGCAAGATTTTTCATCACCTAATTCTGCTAAAGGTACGTACAGAGCAGATATTGTAGTCTTTTTGAAAGTGTTAGCTTCAGGAGGAGAAGCCACTGGCCGAGGTGAGAAGGAGAAGCACCTTTCCTCCTTGTTGATGCACGACAGTGTGGGAAGCACGGTGCAGGTGAGTGCTACATGGAGGAAGCTCAGATGGGTGGAGCTGGACGACTGTAGGAAGGGGGAGGGAGTGCTGACCGACATGCCAAGCGGCTAGGTAGAAGACCCGACGGCGATGAATAGAATCCAGCCACGCCGGCGGGTCAACTCCTCCGTGTGATGCAGTTCGATCAACCTGGGCGAGGCAGGAGGGAGTTAGAGCACGGCCCTCCGACGGCGGCCCAAACGCAGGTGTGCGAGCGAGGTTCTGCTCCCGACTCCGTGAAGCCCTCCGCTGGATCCACAGCCTGCGGCGTCGGCGATGGGTGGCCGGCGACGGAAGGCGCATCGGGGCCCGGAGGGCGGCGGCGGGAGGCGCGTGGGAACCGGAGGGCGGCTGGAGGTGCGTCGGGGCCGGGGTGGGAGGCAGCAAAGGCGCGTCCTGGCAGGGATGGGCCGCGGCGGAGGTGCGTCCGGGTCGGTGTAGGTGACGGTGGGAAGCGCGCCGGGGCCGAGGGGCCGGCGGTGGGAGGCGCGCCGGAGCCGAGGAGGCGGCGGAGAGAGGTTGGTCGGGGAGGTTGCGGGGAAGGTCAGTGCGGGGAGTGGATAAGGTGGGCGCCGATGCAACGTTGTTTTTTTTTCGAGAAGTTCGGGTGGGCTGCCTTTCCAAATCCAGGAACATCCCATCGCCCCTCTATAGGACGCGCTGTGATCAGAATAACTATTCTGATCCCAGGATCAGAATAGTGCTATCCTATTCTTACGCTAAAGTAACAATCATTTCACAATGTCAAGTATGAATCAGAAACTTCATTGAAAACTAACAAACGATGATCTCGGTCATTGAAGCAATTGCAATTTATCATAACATCGGAAAGAGTCAATATAAGAGCTTTTCAGCAAGTCCACATACTCAACTATCATTTAGTCCTTCACAATTGCTAACACTCACGCAATACTTATGGGTATGAAGTTTTAGTCGGACACAGAGAAAGATAGGGGCTTATAGTTTTGCCTCCCAACATTTTACCTGAAGGGTAACATAAACAATAATGCTTTATGAAAACCCACATCCAATTAGATATATATATCAGGATCTTTCCAACACATTGTGCTTGCCAAAGGGTAAAATATAAAAAGGAAAGGTGAAGATCATCATGACTCTTGTATAAGGTATAAGACAAGAATAAAAGATAGTCCCTTCGCAGAGGGAAGCAGAGGTTGTCATGTGCTTTTATGGTTGGATGCACAAAATCTTAATGCCAAAGAACGTCACTTTATATTGCCACTTGTGATATGGACCTTTATTATGCAGTCCGTCCCTTTTATTTCTTCCATATCACAAGCTCGTATAAAGCTTATTTTCTCCACACTAATAAATCATACATATTTAGAGAGCAATTTTTATTGCTTGCAACAATGACAACTTACTTGAAGGATCTTATTCAATCCATAAGTAGATATGGTGGACTCTCATGGCAAAACCGGTTATAAGGATATTTGGAAGCACAAGTAGTATCTCTACTTGGTGCAAAGAATTTGGCTAGCATGAGGGGGAAAGGCAAGCTCAACATGTTGGATGATCCATGACAATATACTTTTTTTTGGATATAAGAAAACATAACCCATTATGTTGTCTTCCTTGTCCAACATCAACATTTTAGCATGTCATATTTTAATGAGTGCTCACAATCATAAAAGATGTCCAAGATAGTATATTTATATGTGAAAACCTCTCTTTCTTTATTACTTCCTATTAATTGCAACAATGACCAAAACTATGTTTGTCAACTCTCAACAACTTTTATTCATCATACTCTTTATATGTGAAGTCATTACTCTCCATAAGATCAATATGATCCTTTTATTTCTTTTTATTCTTTATTTTATTCCCTCAAGATCATAGAAAGATAGCGAAGCCCTCGACTCAAAACTAATCTTTATTATATATAGCTCACAGACTCGATTACATAGAAGGATCATAAAGCAAAGCTCAAAACTAGATCATACTAAAACTTTATTCTACTAAATCAACATATTACTAAAAGGATCGAACTAAGAAAAATGATAAAGATAGGAGTGTGATGGTGATACGATACCAGGGCACCTCCCCCAAGCTTGGAGTTGCCAAGCGGAGTGCCCATACCCGATACTCAATTCTCCTTCTTCGGGGGTGGTGATGATGGAGTTGTTGATGAAGTCGTGTCACACATCGAGCGTAGGAGATCTTCCAATTTGCGAATAATGCCCTTGAGTGCGGTCATGTATTCTTGCAACAAAATATTTTCACGAGTGAGATACTTGTTTTGCACCCGAACTATTTCAATCATCTTGAAAGCTTCTATTTCAGTAGGGGTAAGATGGTTATAGTAAGGTTGAAGGATGTCTTCTTCTTCTGCTGACGGAGCTTGATCCTCCATGGCCTTCTTGATCTTATCACCCTTGTTTGTCTCCCCGGGTTCTTCTCTCTTCATCTCTATCTTCATTAGCCAAGTATCGCCGCCTGTGTTGTTGGAGGAGGAGGACGACATCATGCCTGGCCTCGAAAACTCTGGCAGAATACAACTCGAAACAACAACAGAGGATTGTGTCGTGGTACCGTGGTCAAAACCTTCGGGAAATTATATAATAAATTTTTACCGACCGAAAGAAGTATCGTGCAAGAAAACGGAGTACGAAGGGCACACGAGGTGCCCACGAGGCAGGGGGGCGCGCCCAGGGGGTAGGGTGCGCCCTTCACCCTCATGGATGCCTCGTGTCCCTTTTGGACTACTTCTTATTTTCCTATTTTCTTAAATATTCCAAAACGGAGAAAAATTGCCATTAGAATTGTTTTGGAGTCGGTTTACTTACCGTACCACATACCTATTCCTTTTCGGAGTCTGAAACATTCTGGAAAGTGTCCCTTATGTATTCCTCCGGGGTTATGGTTTCAATAACATTAGTTTCAACATTTATGGGATTACCTGAGATATAATGTTTGATTCGTTGACCATTCACCACCTTTGGATTTGTGCCTTCGAAGTTATTGATTTTTATGGCACCGGAACGATAGACCTCCTCGATAACGTAAGGACCTTCCCATTTAGAGAAAAGTTTTCCTGCAAAAAATCTTAAATGGGAGTTGTATAACAAAACATAATCACCTACATTAAACTCATGCTTTTGTATCCTTTTGTCATGCCATCTTTTAACTTTTTCTTTAAACAGTTTGGCATTCTCATATGCTTGGGTTCTCCATTCATCAAGTGAGCTAATGTCAAATAGTCTCTTCTCACCGGCAAGTTTGAAATCATAATTGAGCTCTTTAATGACCCAATATGCCTTATGTTCTAGTTAGAGAGGTAAGTGACATGCTTTTCCATAAACCATTTTATACGGAGACATACCCATAGGATTTTTATATGCAGTTCTATATGCCCATAATGCATCATCAAGTTTCTTGGACCAATTCTTTCTAGATCTATTAATAGTCTTTTGCAAAATAAATTTAATCTCCCTATTACTTAGTTCTACTTGACCACTAGACTGTGGATGGTATGGAGATGCAATTCTATGATTAACATCATACTTAGCAAGCATTTTACGAAAAGCACCATGAATAAAATGTGAACCACCATCAGTCATTAAGTATCTAGGGACTCCAAACCTCGAAAAAATAACTTCTTTAAGCATCTTAATAGAGGTGTTCTGATCAGCGCTACTAGTTGGAATAGCTTCTACCCACTTAGTAACGTAATCAACAGCAACTAAAATATGTGTATAACCATTAGAGGAAGGAAACAGTCCCATATAATCAAAGCCCCAAACATCAAATGGTTCAATAACAAGTGAATAGTTCATAGGCATTTCTTGACGTCTACTAATATTACCAATTCTTTGACATTCATCACAAGACAAGACAAACTTACGGGCATCTTTAAAAAGAGTAGGCCAATAAAAACCGGATTGCAATACCTTATGTGCAGTTATATCTCCAGCGTGGTGTCCTCCATAAGCCTCGGAGTGACACTTGCGTAGGATCTATTCCTGTTCATGCTCAGGTACACAACGTCTAATAACACCATCTACTCCTTTATAAAGGTGTGGGTCATCCCAGAAGTAATGTCTTAAATCATAGAAAAACTTTTTCTTTTGCTGGTATGTGAAACTAGGCGGTATAAATTTAGCAACAATGTAATTGGCATAATCAGCATACCATGGAGCAGTACGAGAAGAATTTATGACACCTAATTGTTCATCAGGAAAACTATCATCAATGGGTAGTGGGTCATCAAGAACATTCTCTAACCTACACAAGTTGTCTGCAACGGGGTTCTCAGCTCCCTTTCTATCAATAATATGCAAATCAAATTCTTGTAGCACGAGAACCCATCTAATAAGTCTAGGCTTAGCATCTTTCTTTTCCATAAGATATTTAATAGCAGCATGATCAGTGTGAATAGTTACTTTAGAATCAACAATATAAGGTCTGAACTTATCACAAGCAAATACAACTGCTAAAAATTCCTTTTCAGTAGTAGCATAATTTCTCTAGGCACTGTCTAGAGTTCTACTAGCATATTGGATAACATTTAATTTATTATCAACTCTTTGTCCTAGAACAGCACCTACAGCATAATCACTAGCATCACACATAATTTCAAAGGGTAAATTCCAATCAGGTGGCTGAACAATAGGTGCGTAAATCAAGGCTTTCTTAAGTATTTCAAAAGCTTCTACACAATCATCATCAAAGACAAAAGGAACATCTTTTTGTAAGAGATTAGTCAGAGGCCTAGAAATTTTTGAGAAGTCTTTAATGAACCTCCTATAAAAACCGGCATGACCAAGGAAACTTCTTATACCTTTAATGTCCTTAGGAAACGGCATCTTTTCAATAGCATCAACTTTAGCTTTATCAACTTCAATACCTCTTTCAGAAATTTTATGCCCCAAGACAATACATTCATTAACCATAGAGTGGCACTTCTCTCAATTCAAGACAAGATTAGTTTCTTCACATCTCTGTAGAACTCGGTCAAGGTTGCTTAAGAAATCATCAAAAGAAGTTCCATAAACGGAGAAATCATCCATGAAAACCTCAACAATCTTTTCACAAAAGTCAGAGAATATAGCAGTCATACATCTTTGAAAGGTAGCAGGTGCATTACATAGACCAAAAGGCATACATCTATAAGCAAAGGTATCGGAAGGGCAAGTAAAAGTGGTCTTTTCCTGATCCTCTTTTGACACAAGTATTTGAGAGAAACCAGAATAACCATCTAGAAAGCAAAAATGTGTATGTTTGGATAATATTTCTAGCATTTGATCAATAAAGGTAAAGGGTAATGATCTTTTCTAGTAGCTTTATTCAATTTGAGGAAATCAATCACCATTCTATAACCTATAACAATTCTCTGTGGGATCAATTCATCTTTATCATTAGGAACAACAGTAATACCTCCCTTCTTAGGGACACAATGGACAGGGCTTACCCACTGACTATCAGCAATGGGATAAATTATACCTGCCTCCAGAAGCTTTAGTATTTCATTTCTTACCACTTCTTTCATCTTAGGATTTAACCATCGTTGGTGATCAACAACCGGTTTAGCGTCTTTCTCCAATTTTATTTTGTGCTGGCATAAAGTGGGACTAATGCCCTTAAGATCATCAAGAGTATATCCAATAGCAGCACGGTGCTTCTTCAGAGTTTTCAATAATTTCTCTTCTTCCTGCTCTGAAAGGTTAGCACTAATAATAACAGGATATATCTTCTTTTCATCAAGATAAGCATATTTAAGAGTATCAGGTAATGGTTTAAGCTCAAACACGGGATCGCCCTTGGGTGGAGGAGGATCCCCTAGAATTTCAACAGGCAAGTTATGTTTCAAAATAGGTCCCTGTTTAAAGAATACTTCATCTATTTCCATTCTTTCATTCATAAACATATCATTTTCATGGTCTAACAAATATTGTTCTAAAGGATCATTAGGAGGCACGGCAATAGAAGCAAGACCAATAATTTCATATTTACTAGGAAATCCTTTATCATGGGGTTTTCTATGAAATTTAGCAAAATTAAAATCATGAGACATATCCCCTAAACCAACAGAAACAATATTCTTTTTGCAATCTATCTTAGCATTAACAGTATTCAAGAAGGGTCTACCAAATATAATGGGACAAAAGTTATCTTGTGGGGAAGCAAGAACAAGAAAATAAGTAGGATATTTAATTTTCCCACACAAGACTTCAACATCTCTACCAATCCCAACCGGTGAGATAGTATCTCTATTGGCAAGCTTAATAGTAATATCAATATCTTCTATCTCAGCAGGTGCAATATCATGCATAATTTCTTTATATAAGGTATAAGGTATTGCATTGACACTAGCACCCATATCACATAAGCCATTATAATAGTGATATCCTATTTTAACAGAAACAACAGGCATGCCAGCAACAGGTCTATGTTTATCTTTAGTATCGGGTTTAGCAATTCTAGCAGCTTCATCACAGAAGTAAATAACATGCCCATCAATATTATCAACCAAGAGATCTTTAACCATAGCAATACTAGGTTCAACTTTAATTTGCTCAGAGGGTTTGGGTGTTATAATATTACTTTTGTTGACCACAGTTGAAGTAAGTGATAGTCTTTTCTTCAACTTTAATAGGTTCAACTACTTTTACTTCAATGGGAGGATGATATTTAAACCACTTCTCCTTAGGGAGATAAACATGAGTAGCAAATGATTCACAGAAAGAAGCTACTATCTCAGAGTCAAGTCCATATTTAGTGCTAAATTCACGAAAAACATCGGTATCCATAGAAGATTTAACACAATCAAACTTAGGTGTTATACCTGACTCCTTACCTTCATCGAGTTCCCAATCTTCAGAGTTGAGTTTAATTCTTTCCAATAAATCCCATCTGAATTCAATAGTCTTCATCATAAAAGAACTAGTACAAGAAGTATTGAGCATGGAGCGATTATTGAGAGAAAGCCGAGCATAAAAATTATGAATAATAATTTCTCTTAAGAGCTCAGGATTGGGGCATGAATATAACATTGACTTAAGCCTACCCCAAGCTTGAGCGATACTTTCTCCTTCGTGAGGCCAAAAATTATATATATAGTTACGATCATGATGAACCAGATGCATTGGATAAAACTTCTGATGAAATTTGAATTTCAATCGGTTGTAGTTCCATGATCCAATATCATCACATAGCCTAAACCATGTCACTGCCTTTCCCTTCAAAGATAAAGGGAAGACCATCTTCTTTATAACATCCTCGGGCATACCTGCCAGCTTAAATAATCCACAAACTTCATCCACATAGATTAGGTGCATATCGGGATGTAATGTTCCATCTCCTGTAAAAGGATTAGCTAGCAGTTTCTCTATCATACCCGAAGGAATTTCAAAGTAAGCATTTTCACTATGTTCAGTAGGTTGAGGAGCAACTCTTTGCTCTACCGTCGGGGTGAAAATACCCCGAACAAGCCCTCAAACGATTATTTTCCATAGTAACAAGTGACAGTAAATTTCAGCACACTATATAAATTTTTCCTTACCAAATTCCACTTACCAAAGGCGCTTCACTCCCCGACAACGGCGCCAGAAAATTCTTGATGACCCACAAGTATAGGGGCTCTCTCATAGTACTTTCGATAAGTAAGAGTGTCAAACCCAATGAGTAGCAGAAGGAAATGATAAGAACTTTTTAGTAAGGTATTCTCTGCAAGTACTGAAATTTTCGGTAACAGATAGTTTTGTGATAAGGTAATTTGTAACGAGTAACAAGTAATAAAAGTAAACAAGGTGCAACAAGGTGGCCCAATCCTTTTTGTAGCAAAGGACAAGCCTGGACAAACTCATATATAAAGGAAAACGCTCCCGAGGACACATGGGAATTATCGTCAAGCTAGTTTTCATCATGCTCATATGATTCGCGTTCGTTACTTTGATAATTTGATATGTGGGTGGACCGGTGCTTGCGTACTGCCCTTCCTTGGACAAGCATCCCACTTATGATTAACCCCTCTCGCAAGCATCCGCAACTATGAAAGAAGAATTAAGGTAAACCTAACCATAGCATGAAACATGTGGATCCAAATCAGCCCCTTACGAAGCAACGCATAAACTAGGGTTTAAGCTTCATCACTCTAGCAACCCATCATCTACTTATTACTTCCCAATGCCTTCCTCTAGGCCCAAACAATGGTGAAGTGTCATGTAGTCGACGTTCACATAACACCACTAGAGAAAAGACAACATACATCTCATCAAAATATCAAACGAATACCAAATTCACATGACTACTTATAACAAGACTTCTCCCATGTCCTCAGGAACAAACGTAACTACTCACAAATCATATTCATGTTCATAGTCAGAGGGGTATTAATATGCATAAAGGATCTGAACATATGATCTTCCACCAAATAAACCAACTAGCATCAACTACAAGGAGTAATCGACACTTCTAGCAACCCACAGGTACCAATCTGAGGTTTTGAGACAAAGATTGGATACAAGAGATGAACTGGGGTTTCAGAGGAGATGGTGCTAGTGAAGATGTTGATGGAGATTGACCCCCTCTCGATGAGAGGATTGATGGTGATGACGATGGTGACGATTTCCCCCTCCTGGAGGGATGTTTCCCCGGCAAAACAGCTCCGCCGGAGCCCTAGATTGGTTTCGCCAGGTTCCGCCTCGTGCCGGCGGTGCTTCGTCCCGAAAGCTTGCTTGTGATTTTTTCCAGTGCGAAAGACTTCATATAGCAAAAGATGGGCACCAGAGGCCTGCCAGGGGGCCCACGAGGCAGGGGGGCGCCCTCCACCCTCATGGATGGTGGGTGGCCCCCTCTGGTGCTTTCTTCGCCTGATATTTTCAATATATTCCAAAACTGGCTTTCGTGGAGTTTCAGGACTTTTGGACTTGTGCAGAATAGGTCTCTAACATTTGCTCCTTTTCCGGCCCAGAATTCCATCTGCTGGCATTCTCTCTCTTCATTTAAACCTTGTAAAATAAGAGAGAAAAGGCATAAGTATTGTGACATAATGTGTAATAACTTCTCATAATGCAATAAATATCGATATAAAAGCATGATGCAAAACGGACATATCACATGGCGGCCCTCACAGCACTCATGACCCGCTTTTGCGCGGGCGAAGATAGCTGGCTAGCCCGTAGCGGCAAAAGTACCAGCTAAGGGAGTCCTCGGGCGTCTGACCTGTTAGCCATGGGTCGGACTGATGGGCTGTGAAGATACGAAGGCCGAAGACTGCACCCGTGTCCGGATGGGACTCTCCTTGGCGTGGAAGGCAAACTTGGGAAACAAATATGTAGATTCCTTTCTTTGTAACCAACCTTGTGTAACCCTAGATCCTCCCGGTGTCTATATATACCGGAGGAGTTAGTATGGAGGGGGATACTCATTACCATAGTCCTACAGGCTAGACTTCTAGAGTTTAGCCATCTCGATCTCGTGGTAGATCAACTCTTGTAATACTCATATTCCTCAAAATCAATCAAGCAGGAAGTAGGGTATTACCTCCATAGAGAGGTCCCGAACCTGGGTAAACATCGTGTCCCTTGTCTCCTGTTACCATCGACCTTAGATGCACAGTTCAGGACCCCCTACCCGAGATCCGCCGGTTTTGACACCGACATTGGTGCTTTCATTGAGAGTTCCACTGTGCCATCCCCAAAAGGTTCGATGGCCCCTTCAATCATCGACAATGACGATGTCCAAGGAGAAACCTTCCTCCCCAGACAGATCTTCTTGTTCGGCGGCTTCGCACTACGGGCCAACTCGTTTGGCCACCTGGAGCAGATCGATAGCTACGCCCCTGGCCATCAGGTCAGATTTGGGAGCTTGGATTACGTTGCGGACATCCGTGGAGATCGGATCTTCACCGGATTCGAGACCGTGGCGACCGCTCCTGGTCACCTTGACGAACATGACCTAAATCTGTCGTCAGACCGCATCCTAGAGATAGCTCATGTAACCACTCTCGCTTTAGATCCAGAGCACACTGCGGCATCCAAGGATTGGAGGCTCAACCCCACCACAGAGGCCACAGATTCCCCAGAGTTGGTGCCGCACATGGACTTAACCTCACACGATACTCGCGTCACCGGAACTCCAGAATCTTCTCCGGATATAAGCTCCGAACCATGTGGGTCCGTGGATGCCGAACTTGATCGCTTATCGATCTTCGAGTTCAGCACTGCAGACATCTTCCAGCATTCGCCCTTGGGCGATGTGCTAAACTCATTAAAGAATTTGTCCTTGGCGAGGGACTCGCAGCCGAACTATGTACGGTTCGAACTAGAGGCTGATGATGGGGATCTTTGCTTCCCACCCGCCACCCACTTTATAGCCACTGTCGAGGACTTAACCGACACGCTTGACTACGGCTCCAAAGACATCATCAGTACGGACAACGATGCCGACAAGGAGCAAGGCCAAAACCCGCCATTCACTGGATGACGGACGGCCACTTCTTCCTACAATGTATACATGGCGGATACGCCTGAAAAAACTAACAACAACGACAAGGAGGACCCAGTTGTGGATAAACCCCCTGAGAGACAGCCCAAGCGTCAGCTTCCTCGATGCCGCTCTAAGTCACGACGTTCCAGAGACTGCAATACTGGCACCGGTGAAAATAATACTCCGGACGATGCCGAAAGCAATGAAGACCACGTCAAGGTAACCTCCGAACAGGAGGAACGGGACAATGGGCAAGTCAGCCCTGATGAACAGGACATACACGAAGACTCGGAGGATAGTAATTATCTTCCGCTCTCCGAGGAAGAGGAGAGCCTCGGCAACAAGGATTTCATCGTGCCTGAGGAACCTCTCGAGCAGGAGCGCTTTAAACGCCGGCTAATAGCCACTGCAAGGAGCCTGAAAAAGAAGCAGCTGCAGCTTCAGGAGGACCAAGATCTGCTCAATGATAGATGGACCGAAGTCCTAGCCGCCGAAGAATATGGCCTTAGCGGCCCAGCCAAAACTTACCCGAAGCATAGATTGCTACCTCAGATCGATGCCGAGGCGCTGGAGCCCGTACCATCATCACACAAGGCGGCAGGCCGACCACAACTTGGTCAGGATAAAGCGGCAACCCAAGCCGAACACTAGACCGCCCCACCTTATCGTAAAGGCAAGAATAAAACAGCTCGGGGTTGTATATACGACCTTCGACAGGACTTGGATAGTAGAGCAGGACACACAAGATCGATCCATGGATTGCAAGGACGTGCCTCGACACGCGACGACTGCTACTTATTCGGACGTGACAAACCTAGCCACACCCGGGCCGAAAACTACAAATGGACTCCATCGGAGGTACGTCACAGTGTGGCCCAATATAGAGGCGCCGCACACCCTCTTTGCTTCACAGACGAAGTAATGCAGCATGAATTCCTAGACGGGTTCAAACCCATGAATATCGAATCATACGATGGAACAACGGATCCCGCAGTATGGATCGGACTTCCTCCTCCATATCCACATGGCCCGCGGAGATGACCTGCATGCCATCAAATACCTACCACTAAAACTCAAAGGACCAGCTTGGTACTGGTTAAAGAGTCTGCCGGAAAATTCTATTGGCAGCTGGGAAGACTTGGAAGACGCCTTTCGCGACAACTTCCAAGGAACATATGTCCGTCCACCGGATGCCGATGACTTAAGGCACATTGTCCAGCATCCCGGAGAGTCAGCCAGGAAGCTCTAGACCAGGTTCTTAGTTAAAAAGAACCAAATCGTCGACTGTCCGGACGTGGAAGCCCTTGCGGCCTTCAAACACAGCGTTCGGGATGAATGGCTTGCACGCCACCTCGGACAAGAAGGACCTAAATCCATGACAGCCCTGACCGCTCTAATGACCCGCTTTTGCGCGGGAGAAGATAACTGGCTCGCTTGTAGAAGCAGCAGTGCCAGCGACACGGACACTTCCAAAATCCGAGACGGCAATGGCAAGCCACGACGAAGCAAACACAACAGTCGCAATGATAATGAAAGATCACGCGACATAGCAGTCAACGCCGGATTCACCAATCCCAAACCCGGTCAACGGAAGAAGCCATTCAAGGTGAACAGAGACGAACCATCCAACCTAGACAGGATATTGGACCGACCCTGCCAGATTCATGGCCACCCCGATAAACCAGCCAATCATACCAACAGAAGCTGTTGGGTGATACGTCTCCAACGTATCTATAATTTTTTATTGTTCCATGCTATTATATTATCTGTTTTGGATGTTTATGGGCTTTATTATACACTTTTATATTATTTTTGGGACTAACCTATTAACCGGAGGCCCAGCCCAAATTACTGTTTTCTTGCCTATTTCAGTGTTTCCAAGAAAAGGAATATCAAATGGAGTCCAAACGGAATGAAACCTTCGGGAGAGTTATTTTTGGAACGGAAGCAATCCAGGAGACTTGGAGTAGATGTCAGGGAAGCTTCGAGGTGGCCACAAGGAAGGGAGGCGCGCCTGCCCCCCTGGGCGTGCCCACCACCCTCATGGGCCCCTCGTGGCTCCCCTGACTGACTTCTTTTGCCTATATATATATCCATATACCCTAAAACATTGGGGGCAGAATAGATCGGGAGTTCCACCGCCGCAAGCCTCTGTAGCCACCAAAAACCAATCGGGACCCTGTTCTGACACCCTGCTGGAGGGGGGATCCCTCACCGGTGGCCATCTTCATCATCCCGGCGCTCTCCATGACGAGGAGGGAGTAGTTCACCCTCGGGGCTGAGGGTATTACCAGTAGCTATGTGTTTGATCTCTCTCTCTCGTGTTCTTGAGGTGGTACGATCTTGATGTATTGTGAGCTTTGCTATTATAGTTGGATCTTATGATGTTTCTCCCCCTCTACTCTCTTGTAATAGATTGAGTTTTCCCTATGAAGTTATCTTATCGGATTGAGTCTTTAAGTTTTTGAGAACACTTCATGTATGTCTTGCATGTGCTTATCTGTGGTGACAATGGGATATTCACGTGATCTACTTGATGTATGTTTTGGTGATCAACTTGCGGTTTCAGTGACCTTGTGAACTTATGCATAGGGGTTGGCACACGTTTTCGTCTTGACTCTCCGGTAGAAACTTTGGGGCACTCTTTGAAGTACTTTGTGTTGTTTTGAATAGATGAATCTGAGATTGTGTGATGCATATCGTATAATCATACCCACGGATACTTGAGGTGACATTGGAGTATCTAGGTGACATTAGGGTTTTGGTTGATATGTGTCTTAAGGTGTTATTCTAGTACGAACTCTATGATAGATCGAATGGAAAGAATAACTTCGTGTTATTTTACTACGGACTCTTGAATAGATCGATCAAAAAGGATAACTTTGAGGTGGTTTCGTACCCTACAATAATCTCTTTGTTTGATCTCCACTATTAGTGACTTTGGAGTGACTCATTGTTGCATGTTGAGGGATAGTTATATGATCCAATTATGTTATTATTGTTGAGAGAACTTGCACTAGTGAAAGTATGAACCCTAGGCCTTGTTTCCTAGCATTGCAATACCGTTTGTGCTCACTTTTATCGCTTGTTACCTTGCTGTTCTTATATTTTCAGATTACAAAAACCTATATCTACCATCCATATTGCACTTGTATCACCATCTCTTCGCCGAACTAGTGCACCTATACAATTTACCATTGTATTGGGTGTCTTGGGGACACAAGAGACTCTTTGTTATTTGGTTGTAGGGTTGTTTGAGAGAGACCATCTTCATCCTACGCCTCCCACGGATTGATAAACCTTAGGTCATCCACTTGAGGGAAATTTGCTACTGTCCTACAAACCTCTCAACTTGGAGGCCCAACAATGTCTACAAGAAGAAGGTTGTGTAGTAGACATCATTGGGTCTTCAAGCAGGCCGGCAAGCTCAACGTCGAACATAAGGGGAGGAGGCCGCTAGGCGATAGGGACGACGAAGAAATTTACCACCTTCGACCCCGGGCATGTCAAATAGCCGGGGTTGTGGTCTTTTTATATATACAAAGTAATCATTGGCATATCGCTCAGGTCCGAGTAAACATCATCCACATTAATCATTCGTTTCTTTTCACAAATGAATATGGCTCCTATGGTTGTTTCATAGATATACCTCGGCATAACCTGCCAGGGGCTCGGTATGGGAACAAATGAGTTGCCAACAAAGTCCGAACAGCTTTATAGCGTACTTCGGCGTCACGAATTTGGCCTTATATGCATCAGCTCTGAATCATGTCTTGGGTCAATGGTTGGGTTGCTCGTATCCTGTGCTTTCTACCTTACGTTCCGCTCTATCGGCTAGGGTAGTAAAGGGAGAACTACTTGATTGTGCTTCCGATTCATCTAGTCAAGCACCTCAGTAGAGAAAGCCGAAAACCGACTGTCATGATGCTGCGAGAGCTGGTCAACCACTCGATGACTTATCGGAATCTGTCGCGATTCCCTCCATATCACACAAAGGACCTTTTTTTAGGTCATTCATGTAATGCACCATATTGGAGTAAGCCGTGCACATACCAGGGGCTATATCGTAGCCCCCTCCCCTATAAAACTCCTATGGCTAAGTGAAAGTGTTAACGCCCTATAGTCTGATTGCCTGGTTCGCCGCATTATCACCTCCTTCACGGACCAAGACGTTGGGTCAAGAGTGATTAAATGCTTTTCTGAACACCCCCGTACTTCCTTCGAGGGGGCTGAAGCCGATTTAATCGGAAAACTTTCAGATTATATAAAACGGCCACAGGAGGAACACAAGCTTTCGAGCAAAACATAAAAATAGATTAACTATAAAATTGTCTTTTACAATTCCCATACACCTCACTCGAATATTATGTCTTTCGAACATTGACCCTCTATCAAGCGGGCGGCCTCTAAGACGTCTTCAAAATAATGCTCCGGTGCTAGACGGTCCTCGCCCTTGGGTGGACTCTTCGCCGCAAAATCGATGGCCTTCATCTTCCCCCAGAATGTCTTGACACGGGCAAAGGCCATCCGTGCACCCTCAATGCACGCCGACCGCTTCACAGCGTCGATACGTGGCGCCGCATCAACAAGCCGCTGCACCAAGCCGAAGTAGCTATTCGGAACAGGCTCAGTCGGCCACAGCCGGATTATGACGTTCTTCATGGCAGTGCCGGATATCCTATGAAGCTCGGCCCACTTGGACATCTGTTCATTCAGCAACAGAGGGCGCTTTGGCGCGCCAAATTGTGACCAGAAAATATTCTCCATTGCATACCCCTCTCGCGCTTGGTAATACTGCACCGCATCGGAAGAACTCTTCGGCAAGTCTAAAAACTCGTCCGGAGAACTCCACACTTGGTTAAGCTGAGCATAGTTTGGATCGCCGAACTTAATCTGTAGCAAAAAGGGCTTACCGGCCGCAATATCCCCAGCTTTCCGGATCTCCTCACGGGCTGCTCTAGATTCAGACCGCACTTCTCTCGCCTCTCGTAGCCGTTTTGGCTTCATTCTCCTTCTCAAGATATTCACAGCGGCCAGTAGCATTTTTAGTTCGAGCGCCATCGTGGATATCTTCTCCTCGTCTTGGTGCCGAGCAGCTTGTTCGGCCTTTAACTCAGCCGATGCCTTCTCGGCAGCCGCATTACTAAACCAGGCCTGTTCTTTGGCCCGGGCTAGCTCCACCCGAAGAATCTCAACGGCGGCAGCACCATCTCCAGTCATGCATATCCCAGTATATAACTTTCAGCGTCATGCTTATATTACAAAAACGTATGTGAAAGGACTGCTCTGAATACATACCTTGCGACTCGTCGAGACGCACATTGATTAACGCAATGTCATCCCCTGCCACATCAAGCTTCCGTTGCAGCTCCGCAATATCCGTAGTCTGGAAGTAGCCAGGGGGAAGCAGCCTGTGTTCCAGTTAATCAGATTAGTCCTTGAGTATTTCTTCTTGATCCTCCGTTCGCCTCCCATGGGAAGCCAACCCGAGTCTCAGGGGCTACTACCTATACACAGGTGCATCTTTGCAAATAAAACATAGTTGAAAACATTACAAACCTCGAAGCCTCTTAGTAGGCTCATGAAGGCTTCATTCAATCCTCTCTTCACGGACAGGATCTTCTCAACTACCGTACCCATCAAGGTACGATGTTCCCCCCAGACAGATGCTTTTCGCAGCATATCCCTCAACATATCCGGCGCCGCCGGGTCTCCGGAAGCCGCTGTAGAAGCACGACCATCCTTTGAAGGAACCCGTTCCCCGTCTGCAGAATCAGCGTTGGCTGAAAACGGACAGTCCAGGGCCTTCATTATTGGCCCCCGAATCCCGGACGATCGGAAGTCCACCTTCGGGTACTGCCTCTTTCATCCCCTGCACCGCTTGTTGATCAAGAAAAACCCTCCGAGATGACACTTCGGAGTCGTCCGCCTTATTGGGCGAGGAGGTCGGGGGAGGCGTCTCGCTTTCCATCATCTCTGGGAGGATCCCGAAGAGGAGGATTGCCCAGAAAAACTCTGTGCCAAACTATAAAAATACACAGGCATGTTACATGTCTCTTCGGTAAACAGGAGAGGAGCGGGATGCTATCAAAGTACCCCGGATTCACTTACAATTTGGTTGAGGGCTTGTCCTCACGACGGAGCTGTTCAATAGCGTCGCCTTCCAATCCCGAGCCGCTCGACGGTGGCATCTTTCCCCTCTTAGGAGACCGCCCCTCCCAACCTTCGGAGGCGGCCCTTTTCTTCCTGAATGGAGAAGGGATACTTCTTCTTTTTCGCCTTTGTCTTCGGGCGAGGAAATGTCAATTTATCCAGACTCAGTATCTGATTTACCTCCGGAACGAAGGTCACCCCGGGTCTTCTCACTCTCCACCTTGCCCTCCCCCACCGGCGCCTGGTACGGTGCCGGTGCCAGCATCCTTGTTAACACAGGGTCCGCTAAGTCTACGGGAAGAGGGGCCGGACACCTAATCCGTTCGGCTTTCTTTATCCAACCCTAGAAAAAGATGGTTTGCTCAGTCTTACCATAGGATATCCGATTATGAGGTGTTCGGCGGGCGAGCATTTACCGTGGTATCCAGATGGTTACAGTCTAGGCCGGTATCTTCGGTGGTGTCCGGCCATTGTTTTCGTTTCTCGAAAAATAATTTCCACATTCCTTCGTGCGTAGTGCCGAAGAAGTGCTGAAGAGTCTGTGGCCCTTCTGGGTTAAACTCCCACATGCGAAGAGGCCGTCGCTGGCACGGCAGGGTCCGGAGGACTAGCATTACCTGAATAACATTGACAAGACCGATACCCTTCTCAATGAGGCTTCGGATGCGACTTTGCAGAGTCCGCACCACGTCGACTGATCCCTAGTCCAACCCCTTATTAATCCATGATGCAAGCTGAATTGGGGGGCTGGATCAAAACGCAGGCGCAACTGCCCACTTGGAACCGCGAGGCTCGGTGATATAGAACCACTCCTGCTGCCATAAGTCGGAAGATTCTTTGAATGATCCTTTTAGCCAAATAGCGCTGGTAAGCTTGCTCACCGAGGCACCACCGCACTCCGCCTGTTCCCCCTCTATCATTTGCGGTTTCACATGGAAGGTCTTGAGCCACAAGTCGAAGTGTGGGGGAGTTCGGACGAAGGCTTCGCATGTGACGATAAACGCCGAGATGAGAAGAACAGAGTTCGGGGCGAGATCATGAAAATCTAGTCCATAATAGAACATGAGCCCCCGGACGAAGGGATTAAGGGCGAACCCTAACCCTCGGAGGAACTGGGAAACGAACACGACCCTCTCGCCAGATCTAGGGGTAGGGATAACCTGCCCCTCCACGGGAAGCCGATGGAGGATCTCTGTGGTCAGATATCTAGCCGCCCGAAGCTTCGTGATATCCTCCTCTATGACAGAAGAAGCCACCCTCCGGCCTTGACGGCTGGATCCGGACATGACTGAGACTTGCGGAGGGTGAAACTTGGATGTTGGAACTCAAGGTAGTAAGAGTCGAGGAAGAAGCAAGCGTGGAGAGGAAAAACGGGTCTGTGCCCCTTTATAAAGGCCGAGAATATCGAACGACTCCTCCCCGGGCCTTAAAATTTGCCTATTCCCAAGGAGTTGTACCCTAAGGGCGGTTGGGTTACCCATGTCTGTGTCGATAAAAGAATCCCTTAATAAGGGAACACGATCTCTGCTTGGATAAGACATGCCAATGACAACCGCGTCTTGGAACGTGGGGCCGTAGGCGAAACAGCGGTTCGAAATAATGACCAGACTGACATGATGTCATGTTGTAAAAAGTTTCCAGAGGATTGGACTTGTAAATTATTATGCCCTCTATGGAAGTATATGCTACTCGTGCTGCAGAGCCGAACTCGATCGTCCGAAGACCATTATGAAGTATCCGGAAAGAAGGGAACCCGCCTTGTAATGCCGAAGACAAATCTGCACACCGAACTCCTCCTCATTGAAGCCAGGTTCAGGGGCTACTGAGGGAGTCCTGGACTAAGGGGTCCTCGGGCGTCCGGCTTGTTAGCCATGGGCCGGACTGATGGGCTGTGAAGATACGAAGACCGAAGGCTGCACCCGTGTCCGGATGGGACTCTCCTTGGCATGAAAGGCAAGCTTGGCGAATGAATATGTAGATTCCTTTCTTTGTAACCGACCTTGTGTAACCCTAGATCCTCCCGGTGTCTATATAAACCGGAGGACTTAGTCTGGAGGGGGATACTCATTACCATAGTCATACAAGCTAGACTTCTAGGGTTTAGCCATCTCGATCTCGTGGTAGATCAACTCTTGTAATACTCATATTCATCAAGATCAATCAAGCAGGATGTAGGGTATTACCTCCATAGAGAGGGCCCGAACCTGGGTAAACATCGTGTCCCTTGTCTCCTGTTACCATCGACCTTAGACGCATAGTTCGGGACCCCCTACCCGAGATCCGCCGGTTTTTACACCGACACCAGCGACCCGGGAACTTCCGAAGCTAGAAACAACAATGGAAGGACCCTACGCAACAAAAATAAGTGTCGAAGCAACAATGATAACAAAGAGGATACGGCGGTCAACGCCAGATTCAGTGGCTCCAAACCTATTCAACGGAAGAAGCCATTCAAACAAAATAAAGACGGTTCATCAAGCCTGGACCACATACTTGATTGAGCTTGCCAGATTCATGGTACTCCTGACAAGCCTACCAACCCCACTAACATAAGTTGTTGGGTCCTCAAACAGGCCGGCAAGTTAAATGCTGAACACAAGGAGAAAGGGTCGCCTAGCGAGGACGACGGTGAGGAACCTCGCACGCCGAAAACAGGGGGGCAAAAGAAATTCCCCCCCCCCCCCCAAAGTCAAAACGGTGAATATGATATACGTCACTCATATCCCCAAGAGGGAGCGCAAGCATGCACTAAGGGACATCTATGCGGTAGAGCCAATCGCCCCAAAATTCAACCCATGGTCGGCCTGTCCGATCACCTTCGACCGCAGGGACCATCCGACCAGTATCCATCATGGAGGTTCGGCCGCCTTAGTCCTTGACCCAATCATCAATGGATTCCACCTTACACGAGTCCTCATGGACGGAGGCAGCAGCCTTAACCTGCTTTACCAGGACACAGTCCGCAAGATGGGTATCGATCCATCAAGAATCAAGCCCACTAAAACTACCTTTAAAGGAGTGATACCTCGTGTAGAGGCCCGCTGCATGGGCTCAATCACATTGGAAGTCGTCTTCGGTTCGCCGGACAACTTCCGCAGCGAGGACTTGATCTTCGACATCGTCCCCTTCCGCAGTGGCGGCAAAATCCCCGGACACCATCAAACGAGTCCGGCCTACCCCTCATCACGATGGCCTAGCTCGTCAGGAGCTCGATTAGCAATTCAGCCTCCATCTCAGCCCCTACCAAATTATGGCATATGTTCCACGCGTACATAACTACGCACTGAAAATACCATGGGAAAGGATGGAGGCATAATAGGGACAAGGTCTACAATACGGCCAGACCTTATCAGGAGACTCACCTTTCCTTTTTTATTTTTATTTTTCTTTTTCCAGGTTCCTTACAGCCCACATCATCCTTTCGACGGTACCAAGGCCTCTTTCCGTGGCCTATTACGAAAACACCGATCGATAATCCTCTCGAAGGACAATATACCAAGGAGAAAAGTAGTGTATACGTGTGCAAGAGCACCTAAGGGATCTTTAAAGATCACCTTGTCTGCTTTCAGGGCGCTAGCATAGCTTCTCCTTGTGTTCAGCATGTAAAATAGCCTTATTGCTTACTGCAGTATTTGTATCAATACGTTTTGACGTATCAATCGTACTATAATGAAAACAATTTTTAGCCCAAACCTACGTGGTGATTGGCTTATCTCTTAACATGGGTTTTCCCGTTTTTTGTTCGATTGTCATGTACACCTTGGTATGACCTAAATCGCCAGGGGCTCTATAAAGCCATGTACATCTTTGAAATACTAAAGCAAAGTCCGAACACTTCTATAGTGCAATTCGGTGTCCCGAATATAGCATTATATGCATTGGCTCCGAATCATGTCTTTGGTCAATAGTTGGGTTGCCTGGCACCTGTGGTTACTACCTTACGTTCCGCTCAATCGGCTAAGTAGTAAAGGGAGAACTACTGCGATTGTATTTCCGGCTCATCCGAATAAACACCTCAGTAGAGAAAGCCGAAAACTGACTATCATGGTGCGGCGAGATCTGGTCAGCTATTCGGAGACTAACTATAAATCTTTTGCGATTTTTTCCGCTTCACGTGAGGAACCGGTCTTCACCCGATCAAGCATGTATGGCACCCAAAGTTCATATAATTGAATCACACCAGGGGCTGCACCTACAACCTCATTGTAAAACTCTTATGGCTAAGTGAGAGCGATAACTAAACACAGTTTGATTGCCTGGTTCGCCCCGCTAACACCTCCTTTAAGGACCACATCTGATGGATTAAGAGTGTTTAGGTGCTATTCCGAACACCCCCGTAGTACCTACATGGGGGTTGAAGCCGACGACTGGCCAACTCTCAGATATCATAAACAGCCGCACAAGAGGAAATATTTGAGGTAAGACAAGCAATATATTATACATAAGTCTTGTTTCACATTACATAGTTCAGACATGCAAGCTACATTCATTCAAAAATAATGTCCTTCGAGCACTAGCCCTCTACAATGCGGGACCCCTCGAGGACATCGTTGAAGTACCGCTCCGGCGTGCGGTGCTCCTTGCTGGCGGGCGGCCCCTCGGTTGCAAGTTGGACGGCGTTCATCTTCGCCCACTGCACTTTGACACGGGCGAAGGCCATCCGCGCACCTTCAATGCAGACCGACCGTTTCACGGCCTCAAGCCGAGGGCAAGCGCTGATCAACTGCTTCACGAGACCGAAGTAGCTACTGGGCATGGGTTCGGCGGGCCAAAGACGGATTATCAAATCCCTCATGGCCAATTCAGCCACCCTATGTAGTTCGGTCCATTGCTTCAGCTGATTGCTGAGGGGCACGGGATGTTCTGGTGCAAGGTACTGTGACCAGAACAGCTTCTCCGTTGAGCTCCCCTTTTCGGCCCGGAAGAACTGCGCGGCATCAGCAACACTCCGGGGCAGGTCCGCAAACACTCCTGGAGAACTCCAAATCCGGGTTAGCAAGATATACCTTTTCCTCTCAAATTTGCTCTTCATGTTAAAGGCCTTACCCGCCGCAATTTGCTTCGCCTCTTGGATCTCCCGGACAGCGCTTTGGGCTTCGACCCGGGCCTCTTGTGTACTTTGAAACTTCTTAGCAAGTTCGGACTCTTGCTCTGAGGTCTTGCGCTCTAAGGACTTACATTTGCATATGGCGTCCTTGAGCTCTTGTTGGATTTCCTCCACTCGGGATTCATTTTTAAGGCAGGAGGCTCGCTCCTCCTCTGCCTCCTTCTGAGCTTTGGCCAGCGCGTCCCTGAGGGTCTTGACCTCCACCGCGTCAGCTGTGAGCATTATGAAAAGCTCATTCAGATAACAATTCAGATTTTGATCTCGTTTCAGACATGTTTTCAGTATCACATACCTTGTTTTTATTCTAACTTCCGCCTTAGGTCGGACGCTTCGGCGGCATAGGCAGCTGACGCCTATTTCGCATCCTGTTTTTTCAAACAGATAAGTATGTTAACCTCCTTTATTAAATCCTCTATTCAGATTTTCTTTCCGAACACCGAACAGAGTCTCAGGGGCTACTGTCTATACACAGGCATGCTTTTATACAGCTAAAAGATAGTGTAAAACACGTACCACAAAGCCTCTTAAAAGGCTAGTGTAGGCTTCGCTCAGCCCGCTTTTCGCGGACTGAACCTTCTCAATCACTGTACCCATAAGGGTATGATGTTCTTCCACAATGGTGGCGCTCTGAAGTGCTCTCACCAGAGTGTCTGGTGCCTCTGCACCGATAGAGGACACCGGTGTCGTATGCGCGCCCCCTTCTGGTAAAGAGGGATGCTCCTTCGTCTCCGGAACCATTGGGTTTCCGAAACGACATTTGGTTGGGGGCCAAACTGGACATGGCCCCCGTCTCCAGTCTCCATGGGGGTTGGCTCCCCCATGTTCTCGGCAGCCGAGGTGTCACCCTTCGGCACCGTCTTGGCAGCCTCCAGCACATCTCCCTGTTCCAGAAGGGTCCTTTGGGACAACACCTCGGTGTTATCTGCTGTAGTGGGGGGAAAGCTGGTGGAGGCGACTCGCTCTCCGTCATGTTTGAACCCAGCGAATTCCCAGAAGAGGAGGAACGCTGAGGGAGGACCTTATCCGGACTGCAGCATACAATTTAAATGCATTACAGCTATAATACAGATAAGCCGGATATATATATATATACCTTTGAGTACTTACGATCTGGCCAGGCGCTTCGGCCTGGGGCACCACTCGTCGGCGTCCGACTCGGAGTCATCCATAAGGGAGGTTTTCCCTTTCTTGGACACCTCCGCCTCTAGATTAGCGGAGGCAGCCCTTTTCTTCCCCCCCCCCCTAGGGGGGAATTGCTCTCCTCCTCCTCCTCTTCCTCTTCGTCAGGGGAGGAGAGGGTTCCGGTGTCCTCGGACACCATGTTCGAGGCGCCCTTATGGCGGAGGCCACTCTTGGCCTCCTTGCCCTTCTTCTTGGCCTTATTTTCTGGCGCCTGGTACGGCACCGGGACCAACATCCTCGTCAATAGAGGAATGAGTGAGTCTTCGGGCAGTGAAGCCGGACAGTGAATCCGTTCCGCTTTCTTCGTCCAGCCCTGCGAAAGAAAATGGATAATTTAGTGTGCTCCTTGGACTCTCAAAGTAAGGTTATCAAAGAACTTACGGGAGTCGCAGCGTGGGTGCAGTCGTAGCCGAGGTCTTCGGTTGTCTCTGGCCATGACTTTTGAGTCTTCAAGAGCAGCTTCCACATGTCTTCATGCTTCATGCTGAAGAATCGCTGCAGTGTCCAGGGACCGGTCGGGTTGAACTCCCACATGAAGTCTTGACGCGCATGACAGGGGAGAATCCGGCAAAAGAGCATCACATGGATCACGCTGGCGAGGCTGGTATTCTTATCTACCACGCTCTTGACTCGCTTTTGCAGCATCATCACCTCGTCAGACGATGCCCAGTCTAGGCCCTTGTTGAGCCAGGACGCCAGCCGCATTGGAGGTCCGGACTTGAACTCCGTAGGAGCGGCCCAGGTGGAATCACGGGACTCCATGACGTAGAACTACTCCTGCTGCCATCCCTTCACTGTCTCCACAAAGGTACCCTTGGGCCAAGTGACGTTGGGAAGCTTGCTCACCATGGCGCCTCCGCAATCCGCATGCTGGCCGTCCACCACTTCCGGCTTCACATTGAAGACCTTGAGCCATAGGCCGAAGTGGGGGGAAATGCGGAGGAATGCCTCGCATATGACGATAAACACCGAAATGTTGAGGAAAGAATTTGGGGCTAGACCATGGAAATCTAGCCCGTAGTAAAACATGAGGCCGCGGACGGGAAACCCCAGTCTGCGGAGGAAGTGGGGGATGAATACTACCCTCTCACCAGGCTTTGGTGTGAGGATGATCTGCTTCTTGGCCAGGAGCCGGTGGGCGATCTCTTTGGCCAGGTACCCCGCTTCCCGGAGCTCTTTGATGTTTTTCTCCGTAACGGAGGAAGCCATCCACTTGCCCTGTGCTCCAAAGCCGGACATAGCTGGAGTACTTTCTGGGGATGGAGAGGATTGAAGCTCGAGCGCTGGATCTTGAGGGCGGATGGGCTGAGGAAGAAGAAGGCGTGGGGTAAACAAGGGGAATCTTATCTCCTTATAAAGGCAGTGAATATCATGCGTCCCCCCACGAGCCTTAAAGCTCGCCTATTTCCAAGGGGTCATGCGAAATGGCACAGTTGGGTTTCCCAAACCCGTATTGATGAGAATCCCGTAATAAGGGGGCACGATCTCTGCTTTGACAAGACATGTCGTCGGTGGTTGCGTCTCGAAGCGCGAAACGGGAGGCTGAAAAACGGTTCGAAATAATGAAGTGACCAGACGCAACATCTTGTCAGTAAAATCTCCAGAGGACCAAGCTTATCTGTATTTTCTGCCCTTGTGATTCAGAGGTATGACTACTGTACAGAGCCGTATATAATACTAACGATCAACTGCTTTGAAGTATTCGTAGGAGGAATCCGCCTTGCAATGCCGAAGACAATCTGTGCGCCGGACACATCATCATTGAAGACTGCATTAGGGGCTACTGAGGGATTCCAGGATTACGGGGTCCTCGAGCGTCCCGGCTATGTGACGTGGGCCGGACTGCTGGGTCGTGAAGATAAAAATGGAAGACTTTCCCCCATGTCCGGATGGGACTCTCCTTGGAGTGGAACGCAAGCTTGGCGTGCGGATATGAAGATTCCTTTCTCTGTAAACCGACTCTGTACAACCCTAGCTGAAAGTGCGTTATATCGACTAGAGGGGGGTGAATAGGCGATTTTTATGAATTCTTCACTGAGGAATTTGAGGGTGAGGAAATTCCTTAGCGAAGAACTACTTGCAGCGAAATAAGTACTCAGAAGTAAACATAGCAGAACACAAGCATGGTCATCATGATGAAATGAAGACAGCCTGAGTACGAGAAAAGCGTAAACACAGGATAACACAGGATGAAGACAAACAGACTGAAGAAATTGAACTGAGGAAATTGAGAAAGTCTTCAGTCAAAGTCTTCAAACATAGATATGAACAAGCGTACAACACAGTTATGAGGAAATGAAAGAGTTGAGGAAATAGAACCAGTAAGCTTGGTGAAGACAATGATTTGGTAGACCAGTCCCAACTGTTGTCTCCCTTGTACATCTGGTTGGAGAGGCTAGGTATTTAAACCTGAGGACACACAGTCCTCACCGTATTCTCCTTGAGCTAAGGTCACACAGACCTCGCCCAATCACTCGTGGTAAGTCTTCAGGTGACTTCCGAACCTTCACAAACTCGGTCACTCGGCGATCCACAATTCCTCTTCGATGCTCTAGACCATGACGCCTAACCGTCTGGAAGAAGCACAGTCTTCAAAGGTAACAAGCGTCGGATCCACGCAAGATCAATCTCTTCAGTGATGCTCAATCACTTTGGGTTTGTAGGTGTTTGGGTTTGGGTTTTCCTCACTTGATGATTTTCGCTCAAAGTCCTCGGAGGATGGGATGCTCTCAAATGACAAGTATCAGTTTCTCTCGGAGCATCCCAACCAGCTATGTTGGCGTTATGGGAACAGGGGTCCCCAGACTTGCCTGCCTGCGGCCCACAGCGTGGCCAAGCAGCAGGCTGTACGGCCCATCTTCGTCAACAAGGCACCCAAGACCCTCGCGAGGGTCCAAGCCTCGCGAGGCGGACGACGCAAGACCTCTGGAGTGGTGTAGCCAAGCAGGATCACGAGGAGCGGAGATATCAAGGCGAGGCAAACCTCACGAGGCTCTCGTGACATGAGCCATGACGAACGGTGCCAGGCGGGCGCCAGTGCGCGCAGCGTCCCTATTTCCTCTTTGGTGCTAAGGAGGCCAGCGCAGGCGAAGAGTACCGAGGCATCAGGAAAAGGTTGCCATATTGGTGCAACGAGACCAAGACCAGGAGGACGGCAAGGCGGAGGTCATCATGGAGCCCAAGACGGCGTCACCCCAGAGCTTTTCGCAGGCGAAGACCGCTTTTGTCAGGATAGCTTGTACTAGTTGTCCCCCTTCAAATTTGCCCGCCGTTGTTGGCTCCCTTCCCGCTTGATATTTGGGAAGAGGACCAAGGCCTATATAAGTAGAGCTAGACACCACATTAGGGGGCATCTGATCGGCAACTCAAGCAGGCCTGAGCTGATCGAATCCTCACACACACAAGAATACCTCAACCTCAGGAGGTTGTTCTTCCCTTGTACTGTTCATCATCAGCCCAAGAGGCAATCCACCACCGCCACACTGGAGTAGGGTATTACACCACAAAGGTGGCACGAACCAGTATAAACCTCGTGTCTTTACGTATTTGCGAGTTAAATCGAGTTCGTCAGCGAGATCTTAGCGAGCTAGAGCGTAGATCGGTATGAGGGAAAGACTTCGCGCGCACCCCAGTGTTCGAACCTTAAGGGTTTGCCGGAACCCCACATCCGACATTTGGCGCGCCAGGTAGGGATGCGCCGGAGCTCCTCTCCACCAACCTGCGCCTCGTGCCTCCGCGCTTTGCTCCCATGGCAGATGCGCTGCCACCCGCCTCTGCGACCGACACCAGCAACAGGGAGTCTGGGTACCGAACCCTAGCTCCCGCCCTACGGCGAGTGCAGTGGCCAGCCAAGTTCAGGCCGGAGATGCCGCCGCGTTACGACGGCGCGGCAGACCCGGTGTCGTTCCTGCAGGCATACGAGGAGGCCGTCCTCGATGCCGGAGGCGACGGCAAGATCATGGCCAACTGGTTCCCCATGGCCCTCGCCGGCGAGCTACGCGCCTGGCTGCTCAACCTCCCGGGGTCCATGGTGGCGTCCTGGGAGGAACTCCGCAACCTCTTCACCGCACGCTATGCGGTGCCGGCGCACCACGCAGTCGCGGCGCTGCTGGGTGGCTCTCAAGCACCACCTTCAGATCGCCACTTCAAGCCTTTCTTTCGTCAGATTGGGGCAGCCTCCAAGCGCCCGGGGGCTCTGCCGGGTTGGGCTGCGCCGGAGGCCGACCTCACCTTCGACTCAGAAGACCACCCTGGCTCCACCGCCGGCTCCGGCATGCTCCCAATGCTCTGCACGCCCACCATCTGCAACGTGGCCATCACCAAGACCCTCATCAACGGCGGTGCCGGCCTCAACTTGCTCTCCGTAGAAGCCTTCAGCCTCCTCCACGTGTCGCCCGAGCGGCTCAACCTTAGCAAGACTTTTTCGGGGGTGGGTGGTGGAGCTGCCCACTCCCTGGGGCAGATCCACCTCCCCGTCACCTTCGGCACGCGTGACAACTGCTGCACTGAGCTGGTGGACTTCGACATCGCCCGCATCGGTCTCCCGTACAATGCCATACTCGGGTACCCGGCTCTCGCTCAGTTCATGGCGGCGACTCACCCAGCCTACAACCTCATGAAGATGCCAGGGAGCAAGGGCGTCCTCACCATCAAGGGGGACACTAAGGAGGCCGTCACGGTGCTCAGGCTCGCCTTCAAGATCAGCGGCCAAGCCTGGCCAGCCAGCGCCCGTACGCCCGAGGCCAAGGAGACCGCGCCCGCCAAGAAGAAGCAGTTGTTCACCCAAGACAAGGTGGAGACCAAGCAGGTGCCGGTTGACGAGGACGGGTCTTCGGGAGCCACTTTTACCATAGGAACCAGCCTTGACCCGGGACAGGAAGAAGCTTTTGTGAGGTTTTTGCACGCAAACAAGGAGATATTCGCGTGGGAGCCCAACCAGCTGGTAGGGGTCCCGAGAGAGGTGATCCAGCATCACCTGAGAGTGTGCCCCAACATGCGCCCCGTGAAGCGGTAGGCGAGGCAGCGATCCAGCGAAGCGAGCCTTCATCGTCCAAGAGACACGCAAGCTGGAGGCGGCTGGTACCATTCAAGAAGTTTGATACCCTGATTGGCTGGCGAACCCCATTGTAGTACCGAAGAAAGGAGGGAAAGAATGGATGTGCATCGACTTCACCAACCTTAACAAAGCTGCGCATCAATCAAATCGTCGACTCCACCGCCGAGTGCGACTTGCTATGTTTCCTGGATGCGTTCTCTGGATACCATCAAATCAAGATGGCGGTGGATGATGTGGAGAAGACGGCCTTCCTGACACCATGTGGGGTGTACTGCTACAGTTGCATACCCTTAGGCCTACGCAACGCGGGTGCAACCTTTCAGCGGCTGATGCACATCGCCTTGGGGCGGCAGCTCGGCAGGAACACAGAGGCCTATGTTGATGACATAGTGGTCAAATCTCGCGAGGCGATGACGTTGATTCAAGACTTGGAGGAGACCTTTGAGAGCTTGTGCCGGGTGAACTTGAGGCTTAACCCGGAGAAGTGCGTGTTTGACGTCCCCTCCGGCAAGCTACTAGGGTTCCTCGTATCCCACAGAGGGATCGAGGCGAACCCGGAGAAGATCAAGGCCATCGAAGACATGAGCCCACCACAGACCCTCAAGGAGATGCAAAAGCTAGCAGGGCGGGTGACCGCGTTAGGGCGTTTCATCTCCAAGCTAGGCAAGCGCGCCTTACCCTTCTTTAATCTCATGAAGAAGAAGGGCCCCTTCGAGTGGACCCCGGAGGCCGACCAGGCCTTCCAAGACCTCAAGAAATACCTCACCAGCCCCGCGGTGATGGTGGCACCACGGCCTCTCGAGCCTCTGGTACTTTACCTTGCCACCACCTCGTACTCCACCAGCGCGACACTGGTGGCAGTTCAGGAGGAGCGCCAAGACAAGGGTGTGTCGTGCCAAGCCAGAGCTGATGCGGCGCGGGGTCAGGAAGGTGCAGGAGAGCCATCAGCAGCGAAAGACCAAGCTCAGCAGGGCAACATCGCAGAAGCTCCTGAGGACGGTCAGGTATCAGGAAACCCTCCACCTCAGGATATGCCACAGTCTCCGCAGGTCCCGAGCCCCAACAGTGTACCGGCCCTCGTCGAGCACCCGGTGTACTTCGTCAGCACCGTACTGCGGGACGCAAGGGCACGCTACCCCATGCCACAAAAGCTCCTGCTCGCACTCTTGGTGGCCTCGCGCAAGCTGCGACACTACTTCCAGGGCCACCCCATCAAGTTCGTCTCATCTTACCCATTGGAGAGGGTACTCAGGAGCCCAAACTCAGCTGGAAGGGTCGCTGAAGGGAATATTGAGCTGCAAGCGTTCCAGCTGGAGTTCAGCACTACCAGGGTCATCAAGGGAGTCGCGCTCGCCGATTTCATGGCAGAATGGACCGATGCCCCGGCTCTTGAGGAAGGAGAAGACCAGTCCACCTCCCTAGGAAGTGAGGCACTAGACGGCTGGGTCATGTATTTCGGTGGCGCCTTTGCGCACCAGGCGCGGGGGCTGGAGCAGTGCTCATCTCGCCCACTCAGGACAAGCTTTACTACGCCGTGCAACTCTACTTCCAGCATGGTGAGAAGGTCTCCAACAATATGCAGAATACGAAGGCCTCATAGCTAGCCTGAAGGCCACGGCGGCTCTGGGGGTGAGGCGCCTTACCGTCAAGGGCGACTCGCAGCTCCTCGTCAACTTCCCCAACAAAGTGTACGAGCCAAAGGACGAGCACATGGAGGCCTACCTTGCGGAGGTGCGCAAGATGGAAAAGCAGTTCTCGGGCCTGGAGCTGCAGCACGTGCCCCGGGGCACCAACAAGGAAGCCGACGACATCGCCAAGAGAGCATCCAAGCGGCAACCGCAAGAGCCCGGCGTCTTCGAAGAGCGGCTCTTCAAGCCATCAGCTACGCCACCTCTTTCAAGCACGACTCAGCCTCGGGAGGAGCTCCCACAGCCCCCGGCCATGGGAGCCCCAGCCTGCGGCCCAAGCTCAGGGGCTCGGCTGCTCCTGGGCTCGAGCCCCAGGAGGAGTGATGGACCAAGGAATTCAAGGAGTACCTGATGCACGGGACACTGCCGGAGAAGGAAGAAGACGCGGAGCGCGTGGCTCGACAGGCCACGGCATATTGCATTCAAGACGGCGAGTTGTACAGGAAACGGCCGAATACGTCACGCTACGCTGCATCACCAGCGACCAAGGAAGGGAGCTGTTGATTGACATACACGGCGGGGACTGTGGACATCACTCATCGTCAAGGACCCTTGTCGGCAAGGCCTTCCACAGCGGATTCTATTGGCCTACAGCACTCAACGACGCAGCCGAGCTGGTGAAGTCTTGCGAAGCTTGCCAATTCCACGCCGAGCAAATACATCAGCCCGCTCAGGGCCTCCAAACCATCCCGCTCACGTGGCCGTTTGCGGTCTGGGGGCTGGACATCTTGGGCCCGTTCCCACGAGTGCCAGGGGGGTACCGCTTTCTCTACGTCGCCATCGACAAGTTCACCAAGTGGGCGGAAGTGGAAGCCTTCCGTACCATTCCAGCCGGCTCTGCAGTCAAGTTCATCAAGGGCATCGTGAGCCGCTTCGGGGTCCCCAACCGCATCATCACAGATAACGGCTCGCAGTTTACTAGTAACCTCTTCAAAACCCTCTTGTGCTAACCTTGAACGCAGATCTGCTACGCTTGTGGCCCACCCCAGGAGCAATGGTCAGGCCGAACGCAGCAACGCCGAGGTCTGAGGGGTCTGAAGACTGGACCTTCAAGAAGAGCTGGAGGCTGCGGCGGTGGCCGCACGACGAACTCCAGTCCGTGGTGTGGTCCATCTGTACCACCGCTACCAAGCCAACGGGCGAGACTCTGTTCTTCCTCGTCTACGGAGCCGAAGCAGTCCTCCCTCATGAGGTCAAGCATCACTCCGCGGGGTCCTGGCGTTCGACGAAACGCAGCAAGACGCCATGCGGGGGACGCATCTCGTACTGGGGGAGGAACGCCGACGCGAAGCCGCATTGAGGGCGGCAAGGTACCAACAAGCTCTGCGGCGGTACCACTGGCGCAACATACGCTCCAGGACGCTCGAGGTGGGTGACCTTGTCCTGAGGCGGGTCCTCTCCAGGGAAGGGCTGCACAAGCTATCGCCCATGTGGAAGGGCCCATTCAGGGTCGTCCATGTATCCAGGCCGGGTGCAGCTGATACATCTCCAACGTATCTATAATTTTTTATTGCTCCATGCTACTTTATCTACTGTTTTGGACTAGATTGGGCTTTATTTTCCACTTCTATATTATTTTTGGGACTAACCTATTAACCGGAGGCCCAAATTGTTGTTTTTGCCTATTTCAGTGTTTCAAGAAACGAAATATCAAACGGAGTCCAAATGGAATGAAACCTTCGGAACGTGATTTTCTCACGAACATGATCCAGAGACTTAGACCCTACTCCAAGGAACAAAAGAGGCGGTCACGAGGGTGGGGGCGCCCCCCCCCTAGGGCGCGCCCCCTGCCTCATGGGCCCCATGTTGCTCCACCGACGTACTCCTTCCTCCTATATGTACCTACGTACCCCCCAAACGATCAGATATGGAGCCAAAAACCTAATTCCACCGCCGAAACTTCCTGTATCCATGAGATCCCATCTTGGGGCCTGTTCCGGAGCTCCACCGGAGGGGGCATCCACCACGGAGGGCTTCTACATCATCACCATAGCCGCTCCGATGAAGTGTGAGTAGTTTACTTCAGACCTTTGGGTCCATAGCTAGTAGCTAGATGGCTTCTTCTCTCTTTTTGGATCTCAATACAATGTTCTCCCCCTCTCTCATGGAGATCTATTCGATGTAATCTTCTTTTTGCGGTGTGTTTGTTGAGGACAATGAATTGTGGATTTATGATCCAGATTATCTATGAATAATATTTGAATCTTCTCTGAATTATTTTATGTATGATTGGTTATCTATGCAAGTCTCTTTGAATTATCCGTTTGGTTTGGCCAACTAGATTGGTAGTTCTTGCAATGGAAGAAGTGCTTAGCTTTGGGTTCAATCTTGCGGTGTCCTTTCCCAGTGACAGAAAGGGGCAGCAAGGCACGTATTGTATTGTTGCCATCGAGGATAACAAGATGGGGTTTTTATCATATTGCATGAATTTATCCCTCTACATCATGTCATCTTGCTTAAGGCGTTACTCTGTTTTTAACTTAATACTCTAGATGCATGCTGGATAGCGGTCAATGAGTGGAGTAATAGTAGTAGATGCAGAATCGTTTTGGTCTACTTGTCTCGGACGTGATGCCTATATACATGATCATACCTAGATATACTCATAACTATGCTCAATTCTGTCAATTTCTCAACAGTAATTTGTTCGCCCACCGTAGAATACTTATGCTCTTGAGAGAAGCCACTAGTGAAACCTATGGCCCCTGGGTCTATTCTCATCATATCAATCTCCATCACTTTAATATTTGCTTTGTTTTTACTTTGCCTTTTACTTTTTACTTTGCATCTCTATACCAAAAATACCAAAAGTATTATTTATCATCTCTATCAGATCTCACTCCCGTAAGTGACCGTGAAGGGATTGACAACCCCTAATCGCGTTGGTTGCGAGGAGCTATTGTTTTGTGCAGGTACGAGGGACTTGTGTGTGGCCTCCTACTGGATTGATACCTTGGTTCTCAAAAACTGAGGGAAATACTTATGCTACTTTGCTGCATCATCCTCTCCTCTTCGGGAAATCCAACGCAGTGCTCAAGAGGTAGCAAGAAGAATTTCTGGCGCCGTTGCCGGGGAGGCTCACGCAAGAGCAAGTCAAGCACCATACCAAGTACCCATCACAATCCCTATCTCCCGCATTAAATTATTTGCCATTTGCCTCTCGTTTTACTCTCCCCCACTTCACCCTTGCCGTTTTATTCGCCCTCTCTTTCCTAATCTCCTCCTCTTTTTCCCGTTTGCCTTTTTCTCGCTTGCCTTTTGTTTGCTCGTGTGTTGGATTGCTTGTTTGTTGCGATGGCTCAAGATACTACCAAATTGTGTGACTTCACCAATACCAATAATAATGATTTCCTTAGCACTCTGATTGCTCCTCTTGCCAATACTTGAATCTTGTGAAATCAACACCGCTTTGTTGAATCTTGTTATGAAAGATCAATTCACGGCCTTCCTAGTGAAGATGCCGCTACTCATCTGAATAGCTTCGTTGATTTATGTGATATGAAAAAGAAAAAGATGTTGATAATGATGTCGTTAAGTTGAAGCTATTTCCTTTTCGCTTAGAGATCGTGCTAAAGCGTGGTTTTCATCTCCGCCTAAAAATAGTATTGATTCTTGGAACAAGTGCAAAGATGCTTTTATCTCTAAGTATTTTCCTCCCGCTAAGATTATCTCTCTTAGGAATGATATTATGAATTTTAAGCAACTTGATCATGAACATGTTGCACAAGCTTGGGAGAGAATGAAATTAATGTTACGTAATTGTCCTACTCATGGTTTGAACTTGTGGATGATTATACAAAGTTTTTATGCCGGATTGAATTTTGCTTCTAGAAATCTTTTAGATTCGGCCGCGGGAGGCACTTTTATGGAAATCGCTTTAGGAGATTCTACTAAACTTCTAGATAATGTTATAGTTCATTATTCTCAATGGCATACCGAAAGACCTACTAATAAAAAAGTGCATGCGATAGAAGAAATTAATGTTTTGAGTGGAAAGATGGATGAACAATGAAATTATTTGCTACTAAGAGTGTTTCTTCTGATCCTAATGATATGCCTTTGTCTACTTTGATTGAGAATAATAATGAATCTATGGATGTGAATTTTGTTGGTAGGAATAATTTTGGTAACAACGCATATAGAGGGAATTTTAATCCTAGGCCTTATCCTAGTAATCCTTCTAATAATTATGGAAATTCCTACAACAACTCTTATGGAAATTTTAATAAGATGCCCTCTGAATTTGAGAGTAGTTTTAAATAGTTTATGAATTCACAAAAGAATTTTAATGCTTTGCTTGAGGAGAAATTGCTTAAAGTTGATGATTTGGCTAGGAACGTTGATAGAATTTCTCTCGAGGTTGATTCTTTAAAGCTTAGATCTATTCCTCCTAAGCATGATATCAATGAGTCTCTCAAAGCTATGAGAATTTCCATTGATGAGTGCAAAGAAAGAACCGCTAGGATGCGTGCTTCCAAAGATGCCTTTATTAAAGCGTGTTCTTCCAATTCCTATGAAAATCAAGATGAAGATCTAAAAGTTATTGATGTGTCCCCCATTAAATATTTGTTTTGCAATATGAATCTTGATGAAACTGAATATGATCTTCCTTTACCTAGAAGGCGTTCTAAGAATTCTGAGTTTTTAGATCTTGATGATGAAATTGATAAATGTGGGATTGAAAGAAATATAAACCTAGATGTTGCTAAACCCACTATTTGGATCTCAAGGAATTTAATTATTAAAATTGCTCTTTAATTGATTGTATTTCCTTGTTGCAATCCGTGCTAAATTCTCCTCATGCTTATAGTCAAAATAAGGCCTTTACCGAACACATTGTTGATGCCTTGATGCAATCTTATGAAGAAAAACTTGAGTTGAAAGTCTCTATCCCTAGAAAACTCTATGATGAGTGGGAACCAACTATTAAAATTAAAATTAAAATTATGAGTTTCATGCCTTGTGTGATTTGGGTGCTAGTGTTTCCACTATTCCCAAAACTTTGTGTGATTTGCTAGATTTCTGTGACTTTGATGATTGCTCTCTAAACTTGCATCTTGCGGATTCCACTATTAAAAAGCCTATGGGAAGAATTAATGATGTTCTTATTGTTGCAAATAGGAATTATGTGCCCGCAGATTTTATCGTTCTTGATATAGATTGCAATACTTCATGTCCTATTATTCTTGGTAGACCTTTCCTTAGAACGATTGGTGCAATTATTGATGTGAAGGAAAGGAATATTAGATTCCAATTTCCATTAAAGAAAGGCATGGAACACTTTCCTAGAAAGAAAATAAAATTATCATATGAATCTATCATGAGAGCCACTTATGGATTGCCTACCAAAGATGGCAATACCTAGATCTATCCTTGCTTTTATGCCTAGCTAGGGCGTTAAACGATAGCGCTTGTTGGGAGGCAACCCAATTTTATTTTTAGATTTTTTGTTTTTGCTTATGTTTAGGAATAAATAATCCATCTAGCCTCTGTTTATATGTGGTTTTATGTTTTAATTAGTGTTTGTGCCAAGCTATACCTATTGGATCTTCTTGGATGATAGTTATTTGATCTTGCTGTAATTTCCAGAAACTTTGTGCTCAGTTCCCGAATTATTAAAAATCACCAGAACGTGATAAAATACTGATTCCAATTGCTGATGATTAATAAACAAATTTTCTAGGTCTTCTAATTTTGGTAGATTTTTTGGAGTTCCAGAAGTTTGCGTTAGTTACAGATTACTACAGACTGTTCTGTTTTTTTCAGATTCTGTTTTTCGTGTGTTGTTTGCTTATTTTGATGAATCTATGGCTAGTAAAATAGTTTATAATCCATAGAGAAGTTGGAATACAGTAGTTTTAACACAAATATAAATAAAGAATGAGTTCATTACAGTATCTTAATGTAGTCTTTTGTTTTCTTTCTCTAATGGAGCTCACGAGATTTCTATTGAGTTTTGTGTTGTGAAGTTTTCAAGTTTTGGGTAAATTCTTTTGATGGATTATGGAACAAGGAGTGGCAAGAGCCTAAGCTTGGGGATGCTCATGGCACCCCAAGATAATCCAAGGACACCAAAAGTCAAAGCTTGGGGATGCCACGGAAGGCATCCCTCTTTAAATCTACTTCCATCGGTAATTTACTTGGAGCTATATTTTTATTCACCACATGATATGTGTTTTGCTTGGAGCGTCTTGTATTATTTGCGTCTTTGCTTGTTAATTTACCAGAATCATCCTTTCTGTACACACCTTTTGAGAGAGCCATACATGAATTGGAATTTGATAGAATACTCTATGTGCTTCACTTATATTTTTTGAGCTTGATAGTTTTGCTCATAGTGCTTCACTTATATCTTTTGAGCGTGATAATTTTTGCTCTAGTGCTTCACTTAGATCTTTTAGAGCACGGTGGTGGATTTGTTTTAAAGAAACTATTGATCTCTCATGCTTCACTTAGATTATTTTGAGAGTCCTTAATAGCATGGTAATTTGCTTAATATTAATATACTTGGTATTCAAGATACGTGAAACTTTCTTTTGAGTGTGTTGAATACTAAGAAAAGTTTGATGCTAGATAATTGTTTTGAGATATGAAGATGGTGATATTAGAGTCATGCTAGTTGAGTAGTTGTGAATTTAAAGAATACTTGTGTTGAAGTTTGTGATTCCCGTAGCATGCACGTATGGTGAACCATTATGTGATGAACTCGGAGCATGATTTATTTATTGATTGTCTTCCTTATGAGTGGCGGTCGAGGACGAGCGATGGTCTTTTCCTACCAATCTATCCCCCTAGGAGCATGCGTGTAATACTTTGCTTTGATAACTTCTACATTATTGCAATAAGTATATGAGTTCTTTATGACTAATGTTGAGTCCATGGATTATACGCACTTTTTCCCATCCTTCCACCATTGCTAGCCTCTCTAATACCGCGCACTTTTTGCTGGTATCATACACCCACCATATATCCTCCTCAAAACAGCCACCATACCTACATATCATGGCATTTCCATAGCCATTCCGAGATATATTGCCATGCAACTTTCCACCGTTCCATTTATTATGACACGCTCCATTATTGTCATATTGCTAGCATGATCATGTAGTTGACATCGTATTTGTGGCAAAGCCACCGTTCATAATTCTTTCATACATGTCACTCTTGTTTCATTGCATATCCCGATACACCGCCGGAGGCATTCATATAGAGTCATACTTTGTTCTAAGAATCGAGTTGTAATTGTTGAGTTGTAAGAAAAATAAAAGTGTGATGATCATCATTATTAGAGCATTGTCCCAAGTGAGGAAAGGATGATGGAGACCATGATTCCCCCACAAGTCGGGATGAGACTCCGGACGAAAAAAAAGAAAAATGAAAAAAAGGAGGCCAAAAAAAGGAGAAAAGGCCCAAATAAAAAAATGAGAGAAAAAGAGAGAAGGGACAATGCTACTATCCTTTTACCACACTTGTGCTTCAAAGTAGCACCAAGATCTTCATGATAGAGAGTCTCTCATTTTGTCACTTTCATATACTAGTGGGAATTTTTCATTATAGAACTTGGCTTGTATATTCCAATGATGGGCTTCCTCAAATGCCCTAGGTCTTCCTGAGCAAGTGAGTTGGATGCACACCCACTTAGTTTCTTTTGTTGAGCTTTCATATACTTATAGCTCTAGTGCATCCGTTGCATGGCAATCCCTACTCACTCACATTGATATCTATTGATGGCCATCTCCATAGCCCGTTGATACGCCTAGTTGATGTGAGACTATCTTCTCCCTTTGTCTTCTCCACAACCACCATTCTATTCCACATATAGTGCTATATCCATGGCTCACGCTCATGTATTGCGTGAAGATTGAAAAAGTTTTGAAAATGTTAAAGTATGAAACAATTGCTTGGCTTGTCATCTGGGTTATGCATGATTTAAATATTTTGTGTGGGGAAGATGGAGCATAGCCAGACTATATGATTTTGTAGGGATAACTTTCTTTGGCCATGTTATTTTGAGAAGACATAATTGCTTAGTTAGTATGCTTGAAGTATCATTATTTTTTATGTCAATATGAACTTTTGTCTTGAATCTTCGGATCTGAATATTCATACCACAATTAAGAAGATTTACATTGAAATTATGCCAAAGTATCACTCCGCATCAAAAATTCTCTTTTATCATTTACCTACTCGAGGACGAGCAGGAATTAAGCTTGGGGATGCACGATACGTCTCCAACGTATCTATAATTTTTTATTGCTCCATGCTACTTTATCTACTGTTTTGGACTATATTGGGCTTTATTTTCCACTTTTATATTATTTTTGGGACTAACCTATTAACCAGAGGCCTAGCCCAGAATTGATGTTGTTTTTTTTTGCCTATTTCAGTGTTTCGAAGAAACGGAATATCAAACGGAGTCCAAACGGAATGAAACCTTCGGGAACGTGATTTTCTCACCAAACGTGATCCAGGAGACTTGGACCCTACTCCAAGGAACAAAAGAGGCGGTCATGAGGGTGGGGGGCGCCCCCCCTAGGGCGCGCCCCCTGCCTCGTGGGCCCCCTGTTGCTCAACCGATGTATTCCTTCCTCCTATATATACCTACGTACCCCCAAATGATCAGATACGGAGCCAAAAACCTAATTCCACCGCCGCAACTTCCTGCATCCACGAGATCCCATCTTGGGGCCTGTTCCGGAGCTCCGCCGGAGGGGGCATCCACCACGGAAGGCTTCTACATCATCACCATAGCCCCTCCGATGAAGTGTGAGTAGTTTACTTGGACCTTCGGGTCCATAGCTAGTAGCTAGATGGTTTCTTCTCTCTTTTTGGATCTCAATACAATGTTCTCCCCCTCTCTCATGGAGATCTATTCAATGTAATCTTCTTTTTGCGGTGTGTTTGTTGAGGCCGATGAATTGTGGGTTTATGATCCAGATTATCTATGAATAATATTTGAATCTTCTCTGAATTCTTTTATGTATGATTGGTCATCTTTGCAAGTCTCTTCGAATTATCCGTTTGGTTTGGCCAACTAGATTGGTAGTTCTTGCAATGGGAGAAGTGCTTAGCTTTGGGTTCAAATCTTGCGGTGTCCTTTCCCAGTGATAGAAAGGGGCAGCAAGGCACGTATTGTATTGTTGCCATCGAGGATAACAAGACGGGGTTTTTATCATATTGCATGAATTTATCCCTCTACATCATGTCATCTTGCTTAAGGCGTTACTCTGTTTTTAACTTAATACTCTAGATGCATGATGGATAGCGGTCGATGAGTGGAGTAATAGTAATAGATGCAGAATCGTTTCGGTCTACTTGTCTCGGACGTGATGCCTATATACATGATCATACCTAGATATACTCATAACTATGATCAATTCTGTCAATTGCTCAACAGTAATTTGTTCACCCACCGTAGAATACTTATGCTCTTGAGAGAATCCACTAGTGAAACCTATGGCCCCCGGGTCTATTCTCATCATATCAATCTCCATCACTTTAATACTTGTTTTGTTTTTAATTTGCCTTTTACTTTTTACTTTCCATCTCTATACCAAAAATACAAAAAATATTATTTATCATCTCTATCAGATCTCACTCTCGTAAGTGACCGTGAAGGGATTGACAACCCCTAATCGCGTTGGTTGCGAGGAGCTATTGTTTTGTGCATGTACGAGGGACTTGTGCGCGGCCTCCTACTGGATTGATACCTTGGTTCTGAAAAACTGAGGGAAATAGTTATGCTACTTTGCTGCATCATCCACTCCTCTTCGGGGAAATCCAACGCAGTGCTCAAGAGGTAGCAGCAGCGCGCCTGGAGATGCGGGACGGGATACCCATCCAGAACGCCTGGAACATCCAGCACCTCCGGAAGTTGTATCCATGAAGTAAGGACCAGAGCCTAAGAAGAAAGGCCTAGAGCCTGTGAAGAAGGCCCGGTGCCTGTGAAGAATCGTCGCCCGTGACACTCTCACGTAATAATGAGTGGGTTGTACACGCCCCGGAGTCCCAGGAGCGCCGGCCTCAGGCCCTGGGGCTCCCTCCCATGGCTAGTGGACAGCACTTAGCTCCGCGCTGGTGAGAAGACTTGAAGACTAGATTAGGTGCCGGACGCGGCTTTTCATTTGCTTTCCGTAGTTGGCTCGTTTTTCCTTAATCAGAGTTGCTCTTGCTGTTCGTTGCTGATTTGGTCCCCCAGCCTTTTACCGCTTTTTTCGGCTCTAGTTTGCTCATGTTCTCTCTCTCTCGCATACCTCGCGAGGGGGCTAGGCAGGTGCCCTCGCGAGCATTTCTCTTCTCTTTGCCTTCTCGCGAGCTGCCCTCGTGAGCATTTCTCTTTCTTTGCCTTCTCGCGAACCACCCTCGTTCGAGCCTGGAAGCTGGCACATCTCTCCTAAGTCCATGCCCCTCGGGTACCGCGATACGAGGCGCCAAGTCAAGGCTTGGGTGGACGGCAAATCCTTGGTGCACCCCCTAACGAATTTTTTGCAGTTTCCGAGCAACGCGGACACCATGTGAGGGAAAGGGCGTCCCAAACACACCAGATTAAGTTATCTTTGTGCAAAATAACAACACGACATGGGAACGACACGCACGATGCATTAACCAAAGAACCACAGTTTGATACACGCCCCTCTGGGCTCATACTAGTTTCGTTTTCCGATGCAGGAAAGAAAGAAAAAAGCTAAGCAAAACAGCGTTGCAGCAATCCGCAGAGGCAGGCCCTTGGAGATGCCCCAAGCCTAGCCAGACCCCACCTCGCACTTCACAGAGGCGCGACGACGAGATGACCCGCTGCCTCCTTCGAAGCGGGCGCGGCGGCTGGTCGTAACCACCGCTCGGAGCTGTCACCGGAGGAAGAGCCCGTGGCTGGAGGAGACGCGATGCCGCCGAGGACAGGCTCGCCCTCGTCCTCATCGCGACCATCACCAAGGTCGAGCACCTCCTCACCGTCGTTCGTCTCGGGGCAGCACCCGGCGCGGCGACCATTTTCCCCGAATACCCTCACATAGAGGGTCGATTCACCATCGTACCTGAAGTGGAGGGTGCACCGCCTGCCTAGGCAGCCTTGCGGCAGCTTGCTAGCCGCGGGCTAGGCTATGTTGCCGGCGGCGGAAGTCTCAACCACGACCCAAGAGGCCTGCTGCAGTGATCGTCCGCCTGCAGAGAGCCCGCCGGAGAGACCGGCAGTTCACCGGCGAAGAAGCGCAGAAGTTGGAGCCAGTTGCCGGCCGGGCTCTCCGACCAGACAACGAACTCCAGCGACACCTCAGCCGAATGGAAGCGCGGGCGGGGAGGTCGCGCCACCATCACACACCTCCCCTCATCAGCTAAACCACCATGGATGGGATGATCCCCTCCGTGTGCCGCGGCGCCGCCTCGACGGTGAGCCACGGCGGGGGTCGCGGCATGCTTGCGCGCCGGGGAACCGGGGCCCTCGCGAGGGGCCTTTCCTTTCTCGGCGGCAAAAAACTTCTTTCATGGCGCCATCGATGGCACTGCGAGCAGTGGAGAAGAGAAGCGAGGAAGAGATGGGCGACGGGGGCTCCGCCCCCTCCCCATTTATAGCAAGAGAAGGCCAACCGGTGTCTCCCACGATCGCAGGTAATGATGGTTTTCCTCCCATGTCGCAGGGACTTGTCAAGTCATGCAGTTGCCAAGGCAGCGTGGGAAGCGGAGGCGCCCACGTCCAATCAACCGCCACGCGTCGACCGAGGCCGTAGGCTTTTGGGGCCCGCGGTGCTCCGAACTTGACCCTTGGCTTCGCCGCGAAGCCAAGCCCGAGCGCACCTTGGGCCCAGGGGCTACTGTCGGCGTTCTGGGAATGGGGGTCCCCAGACTTGCTCGCCTGCTCCACAGGGCTAAGCAAAGCAGCCGCATTTAACCATCTTCGTCAACAAGGCACCCAAGACCCTCGCGAGGGTCCAAGCCTCGCGAGGCGGACGACGCAAGACCTCTGGAATGGCCTAGCCAAGCAGGCTCATGAGGAGCGGAGATATCAAGCCGAGGCAAACCTCACGAGGCTCTCGTGACGTGAGCCATGACGAACGGTGCCAGGCGGGCGCCAGTGTGCGCAGCGTCACTATTTCCTCTTTGGTGCTAAGGAGGCCAGCGCTGGCGAGGAGTACTGAGGCATCAGAAAAAGGTTGCCACATTGGTGCAACGAGACCAAGACCAGGAGGACGGCAAGGCGGAGGTCATTGTGGAGCCCAAGACGGTGTCACCCCAGAGCTTTTCGCAGGCGAAGACCGCTTTTGTCAGGATAGCTTGTACTAGCTGTCCCCCTTTAAATTTGCCCGCCGTTGTTGGCTCCCTTCCCGCTCGATATTTGGAAAGAGGACCAGGGCCTATATAAGTAGAGCTAGCCACCACAGTAGGGGGCATATGATCGGCAACTCAAGCAAGCCTGAGCTAATCGAATCCTCACGCGCACAAGAACACCTCAACCTCAGGAGGTTGTTCTTCCCTTGTACTGTTCATCATCAGCCCAAGAGGCAATCCACCACTGCCACACTAGAGTAGGGTATTACACCACAACGGTGGCCCGAAACAGTATAAACCTCGTGTCTTTCTGTGGTGCGAGTTCGTCGAGTTCGTCCGCGAGATCTTAGCGAGCTAGAGCCTATATCGGTAGGAGGGAAAGACTTCGCGCGCACCCCAGTGTTCGAACCTTAAGGGTTTGCCGGAACCCCGCATCCGACAAGCTAGTGGTTGTAGGGGCGCCTATTTATAGCCAAGGGAGCAGCCCGACATGATAAGACATAAATGCCCTTCAATGATATGACCGTTAGGTGGGTAGATATTTTGGGACAGCTGACGCATAGCACAGCAACGGTCGTATATTTGAGGCTCAAATTCCTCAGGGCTATCGTGTTCCTCACTGTGTAGGCAATCCGCACTGGCGAATGATAATCCCCAAGTGCAGGGAATCATCGTAGCAATTTCCAAAGGTGGAAGTGATAAGTATGGAGTGTCGAACCCACAAGGAGCTAAAGGTAAGATCAATATTATCTCAAGCCCTATCTGCCACTAATACGACTCTCGTGCACCGCGGCGTTTGCTCCCAACTAGAAACGGGAAATAAAACTATGTTGTGGGTATGAAGAGGATAACTTTCTATGATATCGGAGAGCTAAAATATAAAAGTAGGTGTTGTTATCATAAAGTTAGAATATATTACTAAATATTATAAATAGCGAGTGTGGAATAATGGTGGATCGGTGCGCGGAATTGTCCTAGGCAATTGTTAACAAGACCGGTAATCACTATTGCAGTTTCATATGAGGGAGAGGCATAAGCTAACATACTTTCTCTACTTGGATCATATGCACTTATGATTGGAACTCTAGCAAGCATCCGCAACTACTAAAGATCATTAAGGTAAAACCCAACCATAGCATTAAAGCATCAAGTCCTCTTTATTCCCATACGCAACAATCCCTCTTACTCGGGTTTGTGTTTCAATCACTCACCAACCCACTATAAGCGAATCATGAACGTATTGCAACACCCTACAGCGGGAATCCCTCATGCTTGCGCGACACGGAGGGCACCATAGGACAGCACCAAAATAAAACATACAACTCATACCAATCTAGATCATCAATCAACCCAAAGACAAAAGATATCTACTCAAAACATCATAGGATGACAACACATCATTGGATCATAATATGTGGCATAAAGCACCATGTTCAAGTAGGGATTACAACGGGGTGCGGAAGAGTGGATCGCGTAAAAGAGGTGAGGATGGTGATGATGATGGTGATGTTGATGAAGACGATCACCGTGGCGATGATTCCCCTCCCGATGGCACTCCGGCGCCACCGGAAGAGAGGAGGAGAGGTTCTCCCCCTTGTGCTTCCTCCTCCATGGCCTCCACACCCTCTGGTCCTTGGCTTTCATGGTGATGATGGCCCCTCCGGGATACTCCTCCATGGCCACTGGTGATGATGGCTCCCTCCGGCAGAGTGCCGGAGAGGGCCTAGATTGATTTCTCGTGGCTACAGAGGCTTGCGGCGGCGGAACTTCCGATCTAGGTTTCTTTCTGGAAGTTTGGGTATATATAGAAGAGTTTTGCGTTGATTTTACGTCAGGGAGGTCTCCGGGCTGTCCACGAGGCAGGGGGCGCACCCTAGGGGGGTGGGCGGGCCCTCCACCCTCATGGGCAGCCCGGGACTCTTCTGGCCTACTTCTGGTACTCCGTGGGCTTCTTCTGGTCCAAAAATGATCTCCGTCAAGTGGCACGTCAATTGGACTCCGTTTGGTTTTCCTTTTCTGCAATACTCTAAAACAAGGAGAAAATGTAAACCGACCTTTGGGCTATAGGTTAATAGGTTAGTCCCAAAAATCATATAAAATATCATATAAATGCATATAAAACATCCTAGAAGGATAGTATAATAGCATGAATACTTCATAAATTATAGATACGTTGGAGACGTATCAGCATCCCCAAGCTTAATTCCTGCTCGTCCTTGAGTAGGTAAATGATAAAAGAAATAATTTATGAAGTGTGAATGCTAGCGAGTGCATAAGTTTGATCAATGATAATTCCAATCACTTTTTCTAGCATCATTATATGTCATAACAATAGCTCATCTCATAAAACTTTTCATGATCAAGTAACAAGCAAATCACATATTAAAGTATAGATCATAAACTTTCTTGAAAACTAACAAACAGTATTTTCAGTCATCAAACAATTGCAATTCATCTTATTTTCATGAAGAGTCTATGTCAGAGCTTTGATTTAGGAAACTCCACATACTCAACTATCATTTAGTCTTTCACAATTGCTAACACTCACGCAATACTTGTGGTTATGGAGTTTTAATCGGACACAGAGAAAGATAGGGGCTTATAGTTTCGCCTCCCAACCTTTTACCTCAAGGCTAATGTCAACAATAATAGCTCATGCTAACTTACATCCAATTGGATATATATATCAGGATCTTTCCAACACCCTGTGCTTGCCAAAGGATAAAATGTAAAAAGGAAAGGTGAAGATCACCATGACTCTTGCATAAGGTAGAAGATAATAATAAAAGATAGGCCCTTCGCAGAGGGAAGCAGAGGTCGCCATGCGCTTTCAGGGTTGGATGCACAAAATCTTAATGCGAAAGAACATCACTTTATATTGCCACTTGTGATATGAACCTTTATTATGCAGTTCGTCGCTTTTATTTCTTCCACATCACAAGATCGTATAAATCTTATTTCCTCCACACCAATCAATCATACATATTTAGAGAGCAATTTTTATTTCTTGCACCGATGACAACTTACTTGAAGGATCTTACTCAATCCATAGGTAGATATGGTGGACTCTCATGGCAAAACTAGTTTTAAGGGTATTGGGAAGCACAAGTAGTATCTCTACTTGGTGCAAAGAATTTGGATAGCATGAGGGGGAAAGGCAAGCTCAACATGTTGGATGATCCATGACAATATACTTTATTTCAGATATAAGAAAACATAACCCATTACGTTGTCTTCCTTGTCCAACATCAACTCTTTAGCATGTCATATTTTAATGAGTGCTCCCAATCATAAAAGATGTCCAAGATAGTATATTTATATGTGAAATCTCTCTTCCTTCAATATTCTTTCATGAATTGTTCAAGTGACCAATTCTACGTTTGCTAACTTTCAATAAGTTTACTACCTATACTTATTATGTGTGAAGTCATTACTCCCCATGTTATGAGCATATGAAACATATATAAATTCAGGTTTATGACATTCAATTTATTCAACCATTTACTCATATGGTATACATGAAGCACATGAGTAAATGACAAACTACTCCAAAAGATATGAGTGAAGAACACTGAGTAGTCAAATAATTAACTAGCCATGGGAGGATTATTTTTCATTCAATATTTCAGATCCAATGATTTTATTCAAACAGCAAATAAATCGAAAACACGCTCCAAGCAAAACACATATCATGTGACGAATAAAAATATAGCTCCGAGTAAGGTATACCGATAGTTTTGAAAACGAAAGAGGGGATGCCTTCCGGGGCATCCCCAAGCTTAGGCGCTTGAGTCTTCCTTGACTATTACCTTGGGGTGCCTTAGGAATCCCCAAGCTTAGGGTCTTTCTACTCCTTATTCTCCTCATATCGATATCTCACCCAAAGCTTGAAAACTTCAATCACACAAAACTTAACGTAACTTCGTGAGATAGATTAGTATGATAAAGAGCAAACCATTCACTTTAGTACTATAAAAGACAAGGTTCATAATTGTTCTCACACAATGCCTACTCTACCATATCATTATACAATTTATATTGAGGAATATAAGCCATAGAAACTAGAAAACAAGCAAACTATGCAATGAAAACAGAATCTGTCAGAAACAGAACAGTCTGTAATGATCTGATCAATAACCATACTTCTGCTACTCCAAAAATTATGAAATAAATTGGTGGACTTGAGGAATTTGTCTATTAATATTATGAAAAAATAATCAACTCAAAATCACTCTTCTGTAAAAAATGACATATATTCTCGTGAGCGCAAAGTTTCTGCTTTTACAGCAAGATCACATTAACTTTCACCCAAGTCTTCCCAAAGGTCTTACTTAGCACTTTATTGACACAAAAGCTATAAAACATGATTACTACAGTAGCTTAATCATGTAGGCACACAAAAACATTAAGGGTAAATATTGGGTTGTCTCCCAACAAGCGCTTTTCTTTAATGCCTTTTAGCTAGGCATGATGATTTCAATGATGCTCGCATAATAGACAAGAATTGAAACACAAAGAGAGCATCTTGAAGAATATGACTAGCACATTTAAATCTAACCCACTTCCTATGCCTAGGGATTTTGTGAGCACACAACTTATGGGAACAAGAATCAACTAGCATAGGAAGGCAAAACAAGTATAACTTCAAAACTTTAAGCACATAGAGAGGAAACTTGATATTATTGCAACTCCTACAAGCATGTATTCCTCCCTCATAATAATTTGCAGTAGCATCATGGATAGCAACTTTGTTCTCATACTCAATTGGAACCTCTTCCGAAATTGTGGAATCATTACTAGCTAAAGTTGACACTCTTCCAAATCCACTTTCATAAATATCACACTAAGATTCAACACCCTCCAAAATAGTGGGATCACTAATCCCTAAAGTTGACACTCTTCCAAACCCACTTTAAATTATAGTATTATTCATACTCCAAAATATATAAGTGAAGTTCATGGAGCATTCTACGATTAATATAGACTAACCAATATCCAAGCTCAAAATGTATAAGTGAAGCACACGAAGCATTCTATAAAACCATACTCAAAGGATTTAAGTGAAGCACAAAGAGTAATTCTATAAGGTCATACTTCAAAGATTTAAGTGAAGCACATGAAGTATTATATAAATTGATGAAGGGACATCTCATACTAACATGGTTCTTGAAGAAAAAGAAAAACACAAAGGACACAAATCATGTGAACAAAACAAAAACCGAGGTATACCGATATTTGTTGAAGAAAAAAGATGGGATGCCAACCGGGTCATCCCCAAGCTTAGATTCTTGACTATCTTGCCTCTCTTTATTCTTCTCATATTGATAGCTCCTCGATCTTCAAACACTTCCTCCACACAAAACTTTAACAAAAACTTGTGAGATCCGTTAGTGTAATAAAGCAAATCACTACCTTTAGGTACTGTAATGAACTCATTCTTTATTTATATTGATGTTAAACCTACTTTATTCCAACTTCTCTATGGTTCATACCCCCCGATACTAGCCATAGATTCATCGAAATAAGCAAACAACACACGCAAAACAGAATCTGTTAAAAACAGAACAGTCTGTAGTAATCTGGAAGTTTAGTAAACTTCTGTAACTCCTAAAATTATGAAATAAATTTGCAAATTTGAAAATTTTGTACAGAAGTAATGTGCAAAAAGTTTTAGACCCATTTGACTTTCCAGTAAAAAATGTAAATTCATGCACTACAGCCAAACTTTCTGTTTTTGTTCTGCACATAGTAAACAAGCAATCTAATCATCCTAAAACCAAAGCTTGGCACATTATTTTTATAATACAATGGATATAAACAAGGGGATAATTATTTACAGAGAAACTTCCATGAAAATTCTACATTTTTTCCGTGAGCATGAACACAAGTGCTCAAGGTCGACCCTCACTTCTTCAATGCATAACTTTCCAATCACTTCTCTTTTTGAAAAACTTTTTAGGCATGAGAGGCAAGTAATAATTTTTTTATTTTCATTCTTTTAAAAACAAAAATTGTATGTTTCATCCACAACTAAACATAAAAAAAGGAAAAACAAAATCTACTTAGTGAAGAAAGCAAACAAGCACACACGAGAATATCAACCCCACGCTATTGCTCCCCGGCAACGGCGCCAGAAAAGAGCTTGATAATCCCCAAGTGCAGGAATCATCGTAGCAATTTCCAAAGGTGGAAGTGATAAGTATGGAGTGTCGAACCCACAAGGAGCTAAAGGTAAGATCAATATTCTCTCAAGCCCTATCTGCCACTAATACGACTCTACGTGCACCGAGCGTTTGCTCCCAACTAGAAACGGGAAATAAAACTATGTTGTGGGTATGAAGAGGATAACTTTCTATGATATCGGAGAGCTAAAATATAAAAGTAGGTGTTGTTATCATAAAGTTAGAATATATTACTAAATATTATAAATAGCGAGTGTGGAATAATGGTGGATCGATGTGCGGAATTGTCCTAGGCAATTGTTAACAAGACCGGTAATCACTATTGCGCTTTCATATGAGGGAGAGGCATAAGCTAACATACTTTCTCTACTTGGATCATATGCACTTATGAATGGAACTCTAGCAAGCATCCGCAACTACTAAAGATCATTAAGGTAAAACCCAACCATAGCATTAAAGCATCAAGTCCTCTTATTCCCATACGCAACAATCCTTCTTACTCGGGTTTGTGTTTCAGTACTCACCAACCCACTATAAGCGAATCATGAACGTATTGCAACACCCTACAACAGGAATCCCTCACGCTTGCGCGACACGGAGGGCACCATAGGACAGCACCAAAATAAAACATACAACTCATACCAATCTAGATCATCAATCAACCCAAAGACAAAAGATATCTACTCAAAACATCATAGGATGGCAACACATCATTGGATCATAATATGTGGCATAAAGCACCATGCTCAAGTAGGGATTACAGCGGGGTGCGGGAGAGTGGACCGCGTAAAAGAGGTGAGGATGGTGATGATGATGGTGATGTTGATGAAGACGATCACCGTGGCGATGATTCCTCCCGATGGCACTCCGGGCGCCATCTGGAAGAGAGGAGGAGAGGTTCTCCCCTTGTGCTTCCTCCTCCATGGCCTCCACCCTCTGGACCTTGGCCTTCATGGTGATGATGGCCCCTCCAGGATACTCCTCCATGGCCCCCGGTGATGATGGCCCCCTCCGGCATGGTGCCGGAGAGGGCCTAGATTGATTTCTCGTGGCTCTGAGAGGCTTGCGGCGGAACTTCCGATCTAGGTTTCTTTACGGAAGTTTGGGTATATATAGAAGAGTTTTGCGTTGATTTCACGTCGGGGAGGTCTCCGGGCTGTCCACGAGGCGGCGCGCCCTAGGGGGGGGCGGGGCCCCACCCTCATGGGCAGCCCGGGACTCTTCTCGGCACATACGGTACTCCACGGCTTCTTACGGTCCAAAAATGATCTCCGTCAAGTGGCACGTCAATTGGACTCCGTTTGGTTTTCCTTTTCTGCGATACTCTAAAACAAGGAGAAAAGCGAAGCACTTTGGGCTCTAGGTTAATAGGTTAGTCCGAAAAATCATATAAAATATCATATAAATGCATATAAAACATCCTAGAAGGATAGTATAATAGCATGAATACTTCATAAATTATAGATACGTTGGAGACGTATCAGCGAATTCCTAACTCCTCAATCGGAACATATTCCTCAGAGACCAGAAGAACTTCGACTCTGTCACTGAAGAATATGACTGGACTGTATGAGATTTCCAATGGCTTCACTCGAAGGGATTGGTACGTGTAGGATTTTGAGTTGAGCATCACATGGAAATTTTTCCTTAGTATTTCCTCGACCCCCTTTAACAGTATGGTGTTTCCTATGACTCAAGAAAGAGAAAATGAAACTACGAAAACAAAAGTCTTCACGCTTCATGTTCCTCGAATGAACACCAAGTCTTCAAGGTCACACCAATTTCTTCACTTTCAAAGTCTTCAGGAAGTTTTCAGAAATCTAAAGTCTTCAGACGAAGAACTTCATTTTTAGGGGTCGACTTTCTCTGTAAATATCAAACTCCTCATAGACTTATAGACCTGTGTATACTCACAAACACATTAGTCCCTTAACCTATAAGTCTTCAATACACCAAAATCACTAAGGGGCACTAGATGCACTTACACTGGCCCCCTCCGGTGTCTATATAAACCGGAGGGTTTAGTCCGTAGGAGGGTAATCATAAACATATAGGGTAGACATCTAGGGTTTAGCCATTACGATCTCGTGGAAGATCAACTCTTGTAACCCCTATACTCATCAAAGTCAATCAAGCAGGAAGTAGAGTATTACCTCCATCAAGAGGGCCCGAACCTGGGTAAACATCGTGTCCCATGCCTCCTGTTACCTTCGATCCTTAGACGCACAGTTCGGGACCCCGTACCCGAGATCTGCCGGTTTTGACACCGACACCTGTGTCCCGCCGAGGGCATGCCCCTGCAGCCCGAGGACGCCACCTGCGCGGGGGGACGCAGGCGTGGCCCCAGGTCCTGCGGTGGCCTGCCGTCCTCCACGCCAGACACCCAGCCCCCCGCGTGGGAGTAGGGCGGGTACGGGCGGTCGTCGGAGGAGGAGGAGGGGAGGCCCTCTGCCCGGAGTGGGACGAGCACGGGGACAGGGGCGTCCAGTCTTCGACGCGGTCGATGTGAACCAGCATGTCCCAGCGCAGCAGGTTCGGCGGCGGCGCGACGACCTGGCTTGGAGGCGAGAAGCCGAGCATCTCCTCCACCCGGCCAGCGCCTCTGGCATGCTTCCACAGGGTCCGCTTGGTGGGGATGTGGTGCAGCTGCCACACCCACACCCAGACGGCGAACAACTTCGTGTCTGCGCGCTCGAACGTGCGGCTGTCGAGGCGGTCGATGATGACCTTGTCGCCCGGCCCTTCGCGCTTCTTCGTGGTCCATAGTGCGCATCGGCTTCTCCATGACGACGCGAACGTGCAGCATCCAGGTGTCGTGGATCGCATGCGTGTCCTCCCTCCAAGGCTCCAGCAGGAAGGAGACGCCGTCCACCACGATCGAGCCTCGCCGCACGATGAGATCCTTATGGGTCGGCATGGTGAAGTGGATGAAGAGGTCCTCGGGGTCGTGGCTGGTGATGCGGAGGAGATGCGCGGGGATCTGGAACTCCCGCCCGATGGCCCAGCTGATGGAAAGGGGGTTGGCGGCGTGCAGCTTGCTCACCGCGGTGACCACCACCGCGTGCTGCTGCAGCAGGAAGATCTGCTGCTCCATCTCCGGGGTGGAGGCGATCACCTTGTGGCTGGTCCGCGGCCGGATGGCTAACATATGAACCATCCCAAAGCCAGTCGAGTTCAATCGAAAAATCCAGATCCAAAGTAAGGTGCATAGCAAATCTTCGATAATGTCTCAAAGCATGCAAACGACACCCAAAAAATGTCGTCGGAAGCGGCATATGATGCAGATTCACTTCATAAGAAGTAGGCCCATAGTTTGAGTTCCACATGAAGCTTTGAGCTCCTTCGATAAACATAGCCGCGAGATGCATTTTGGAACGTGTTGTACACAAGCCAATTATCCAGCCTTCTTCGTTTAGAAAATTTGGTACAGTTAGGATGAAAGTATCTAGAGTTTTGAGGGATCAGACGGTTCCCAAGCCACCCGTAAAAATCCGCAGCGAAACGCATCATCCCCTTTCTTCCTCGTCGTGCTCCCGGAGCCTCCACACGACCACTCTCCCCCGCCCAGCCTCCCATGGCGTCTCTCCTCTTCCTGCCGCGCACGACCCCCACGCCCTCCCCGCGTGCCGTGGCCAGGCCCAGGGCCGGGGCCATCACCTGCGGCCCGCGCGACAACCGCGGCCCGCTCCAGCGCGGCCGCTCCCTCTCCACGGAGGCCATCCACGCCGTGCAGTCCCTCAAGCGCCTCACCGCCGCCGACCGCTCCCCGTCGGCCGCCCGCGGCGCGGCCTCCGCGTCCCTCGGCCGCCTCCTCCGGGCCGATCTCCTCGCCGCCATGGCCGAGCTCCAGCGCCAGGGCCACTGGTCCCTCGCCCTCGCCGCGCTCCACGTGGCGCGCGCCGAGCCCTGGTACCGGCCCGACCCGGAGCTCTACGCCACGTTCGTCTCCTCCTCGCCGCCCTCCGAGGCCGCCGCCGGCGCCGTGGACGCGCTCGTGGAGGCGTTCCTCGAGGAGAAGGAGGGGAGGCGCGGCGGGCGGCTCTCGGAGTCGGAGGGGCCGTGGGTGGGGGTGGACGTGTACAAGCTCACGAGGCTGGTGCGCGCGCTGGTGGCCAAGGGCAGGGCGCGCGCGGCGTGGCGGGTGTACGAGGCGGCGGTGAGGAGGGGAGGCTGCGAGGCGGACGAGTACATGTACCGGGTGATGGCGCGGGGGATGAAGCGGCTGGGGCTCGAGGCCGAGGCGGCGGAGGTGGAGGCCGACTTCGCGGAGTGGGAGGCCAGGGTCTCGCCGCCGGCGAGGCACCTGCTCGACGAAATGCGCGCGAGGGACGAGAGCGACAAGACGACGGCTTAGTATTTTTGTACTGCAAAGTAAATCGAGAGTGCACGAGTGTGATCATTGTATTTTTTTTACTGGAAAAAAGTAAAAATGTCGTGCTGCTTGCCACAGTTCATGTCCAGAAAGTTCAGAGCGAACAAGTTCAATTTCGACATGAATTTCCTTACTCAGGCGAGAGGCACACTCAGATTCAGGACTAGCTTGGCTCCCTTAAAGATTTGATGCATTTGCCTTTCCTCATGGATACTATTATTCATATTTCCTAGGCAATTTCGATCACAAAGAACAACTTCATCTTCAGGGGGATTACTCCGAGCTTATATAAGGAGTTAATTGCACGATTGGTACTCCCTAAGATCAGATGTATTTAACATTAAAATACATGGATCAAAGGAAGTACCATAACTGAGGCCCGGGTAAAAAATTGGTACCACTTCACGTTTTCTGCAGATCAGTACCTAGTCTGGAGCACGCTGCAACAAATCAAGGTGATCCGTGTTTAAACACATTTTGACACGGAAACTGACGAACAGGATCTGCTTGCCAGTTGTTGACGTGGCGCACCGTGTGCATGTTCTTTTGCATAAAACCCCTTTGCTTTATATTTAATCACGCAAAATCCCCTCGTTTGCGAGTGTGCGGCCTAGAGCAGCCATGACCCACTGACCAGGCGCCAGTCGTCTCCTTCCTCGCGCCAGAAGGACGCGAGCGCGTGGACAGAGCGCGTAGCTGAAAACACAGTTTACAATCTACAACTAATTACATGAAGCAAAAAAAAAACTAAGAAAAAAATTCACCTAGCGTTTTCTCCCCTTCCCCTTGGTAGCTAGAGCATACTTTCCCTTACAGAGTTCGCCAACGAGCGCGTGGATTCTCCTCCCCTCTGTTTACTGCTCCAGCGACCAGTGGCGGGGGAATCCCGGTGCCTTCACTCCAACTAGTAGTTTAGGTTAAAAAATTGTAGTGCTCGCAGGTGCAACGCTTGGGCAGACTGTGGCGCTTCTTCATCAGGGTTTTTCTTTCGGTCTTTGACCCTCCTTGAGTTCGTCCAATTGGAGGTAATTGACAAATGTCTGGCGTAGATTCATGTCGTATCCTTGAGGTATGGAGGTTAGGGTTGGTTTCTCGTCATGCATGCGCGACGATGGGATTTGCTGCTGGTTGCTTCAGATCTATTCAAGGGTTCAATGGCGACGACTGCGGCTCCAAGCTGTTGGTCCTTAGGGGCACGTGCAAGAAGATTTTCCACTGTCATAAGGTCAAGCCGCTTCGGTATGGGAGCAGCAACAATGGCAAGTTCTGACGGCGGTGGTGGTCTAGACACCTCAGTGCAACTTTTATTACGTTCGAGGTGCTTTGTACATCTGATGAACTTTTACATAGACACTACTAGGGAAAACCCTAGTAGTAGCGCATGTTTTGAGGCTAGCAGTAGCGCAGAAGCGGCGCTACTAGTAAGGCGCTACAGCTAACTCTTAGTAGTAGCGCGGTCGGTACCCGCGCTACTACTATTGACTATGTCAGCAGTGCTTTTCTGGAAGGGCCATTTGCATTTCTGTCCCTAACTCGAACCACCTAATCAGATATACCCCTAATTCGAAAGCCTGCTCAAAAATGCCCCTCCGCCGTTATGTGCACTTATAGAAATGCCCTTCCGCTCCGTTAAATTGAAAGGGGTTTGGCCGTCTAGCTGGCGTTTTTGGACAATTTGCCCTGCCTCCATGTATCACTTACAAGTGGGACCGAGTGAGAAAAAATAAAAAGGAAAAACACTTTCTCTCACCCTCACTCTCTCTCTCTCTCACTTACATGTGGGACCCCACATGTAAGTGTCTAGTTATCTTTTTAATTAGTTTAGCAGTTTTGTTAATTGGTAGGGCCTGCCGATTAGTCTCGGTAATTAGCATAATATTTAACACACGCTAGGATTAGTGCTACTATAGCTAAGGGCCCCACATGTCATAGGAAGCCCATTAGTACTAATCGAACCACGGCGTTAAGCCGGAGCACACGCCACCGAAGGCGGGGGAGCTCTGCTCCGACCAAACGACCGGTGGAATGGTCCTTTGCTCTCCGGGCTTGCTCGCGTTGAATAGAAGTGGTAGGGCGGGGACGGCCAGAGTGCCGGGCATGGCCCAGGCCGGCGGCGGCGGCGGCGGCGGTCAAAGCTAGGTGGCAGGGGGCTAGAAAGCAGGGGGGAGAGGGGTCGGCATCAGCGTCTCACCGCGAAAGCATGCGAAGTCTTCAAAGGGTGCAGGGGCCGAGCATGAGCACATGGACCTCGCCTCTACGGCCGGAGCAAGGCGTCGTGGGGAGGCGGCCGGACGAAGAAGAGCTCGTCGGCGACATGTCCGGCAGTTCCGCAACACCATATGGATCTCACAGACGATAAGGGAGCACCGAGGGACCACGTATGACAAAGAATCGAAGATGGCGGCGGTAAGGTGGCGGTGATCTTGTCGGTTGCGTGGTTGCAAGGCACCCAAGGTCCATATCTACGGTGTGGTGATGCTCTATTCTCTGGCGGCCTTGCAGACATGATCCGGCTTCTTGTCGTCGTTAGCCCACGTTAACGAAAGCGTGGCGACAGTGGCGCTCTGACAGGGAGAAAGGGAGAGGGAGGAGGGAGAGGGAGGGAGGGAGGCGGGGAGGGAGAGGGGAGGTGTGGAGGAAGGGGTGCGCGCGTGGGGAGCTAAGCGGCGGCACGCAGTCCTGGGCAGCGGGCCGGAAGTGTGAGAGAGAGGTCGTGAGGTAGGGGAAGAGAGGTGGGAGGTGAGAGAGATTTTTCTTTTCTTTTTTCTTGGCGGGTCCCACATGTAAGTGATACATGGAGGCAGGGGCAAAATGTCCAATAAACGCCCGTGAGACGGTCAAAGCCCTTCGACCGACGGAAACGGGACGGAAGGGCATTTTTGTAAGGGCACCTAACGACGGAGGGGCATTTTTGAGTAGACTTTTGAATTAGGGGCAAATGTGAGTAGTGGGTTCGAGTTAGGGACACAGATGTAAAAGACCCTTTCTGGAACACGCTACTATTAGTTAGCTGTAGCGGTTTCCTAGCCCCTCACTACTGCTATATCTTTCATCATTTTCCCCAGCTTCCTACTCCGTTTCGGTCTAGATACTAGGTACTACTAGATATCAATTTTATAAAGCATTATAGGTACTAGGTAGTACTCCACGACGAGTAATTTGGAACGAAGAGAGTACTAGATAACAATTTCATATATAGTCAACATGCATTCTCAAGTAGTATTTGGTGATATCGACCATGATCATCATATGTAGTTCTAGATGATATCGACGACGATCATCATATGTAGTTCTAGATGATATCGACGACGATCATCATATGTAGTTCTAGATGATATAGCCACACACACATATGTAGTTCTAGAGGATATCAAAGACGATCATCATCCTCAAGCCTGGGCGGTTGGTGTTCCTGATAGTAATTAGGATGGCATGTCCAACACGAAGATTCTTGCCATCGAGGAATCTCTTCCACCCAACCGAGTTTAAGTGTGTGCGACCGTCCGTGTCCACGCGGTAATTACAGATTGTGACGGAGCCCCTTGCGGTAAGGGGTAGTACAGCTGAGCCTTGTTCATCAGGCTCGGTACCATAACTCACAGAAAGGCTCTTTGCCAATTTCTTAAAAAGAAAAAACATATCAATTAATAAATAGTCTCGCACATACTCTTGCAAATAAGTATATATGGATTATCTACACTATTAATAGTTCCTTAGATTCTACACTAATAAGCATGTGATCGAACTCTACACTAAAGCATATCATCGACTAGATTCCACACAACATATCATTGGACTCTACACTAAGCATATCATCGGATAATTTGCATTTGTAAGTATAACATACCATATCATGTCGATCGACCATGGTACTTGTCAGGCGGGTCACGAATGGCACCCGACAAAGTCAAAGACGCGTGGCGGAATTATGTCCCATAGGTTGCACACCTCCTCCTCGCTCAGCCTCATTCTTTGAGCTACAATGGCTTCATGAAGTGGGTCCTCATCATCTTCATCGAGTGAGTCCTCATTATCCTCATCATCTTCATCATCTTCGTCATCTTCATCATCTTCGTCATCTTCACCATCTTCCACCAGGTTGATATAAATGACAGCCAGCTTGGGTCTTTCTGCTATGAAGGAGAAGCTGATCAACTCACCACCAGTAAGACACATGCGGGCGAGGAAACGGGCCCATCCATCTCCTCCAATCTGCGAAATATTGCATCCTTTCTCGACCTCCATAGTGTACGGCCCCCAGGAGCTTCAAATGTCACAGTGTCTCCTGTTAGCTTGTTGAATTTCAACCTCACATTGCATGGGACGATCTGTGTAAAAAAGCAAAATGACACAATGCAGTAATGCCAACACTAAAAATAAAATAGTTGTTACATTTCATATAATTTCTTACCGCCGCATGACGAAAACTCGGCTAGAAGTAGATGCCGAACAGCTTGCCAATTGCAAGGCTGCTGGCGCACCTTGACTTGCACAATCGACATGGTGGTGGTGGTGGTGGTGCCATTTTCCTAAAGCAATATGAGCAAAGGATTAACGATCCACTTCACATGAAAGAAAAATAGTAGCATGTGATTTTTTTGGTTCTTCTTCACTTATATTTTCACAGCTAGGTGGTGCCAAATCTTCAAAGCTATCAACTAGCATACTAAATCAACTAAACCAAAATGTTCTATAAATCAACTAAATCAACTAGCCTATTAAATCAACTTGCCTACTAAATCAACTAAATCAAAATGTTCTTGTAAGTGCATCTAGTGCCACCCCTAGTTGGTTTTGGAGTATTGACGACAAATGTGGTTGAGGGACTAATGCGTTTGTGAGAATTGCAGGATAACGCAGGTAGTGTCCCTCATTGATTCGGTTTACCTACCGGATACGACCCCTAAAAATGTATGAAGACATTGAAGACAATGGTGGTATGTGAAGATATTAACATTAAAGACTATGACATGAGAAGACACTGAGTGAAGACTATGGAACGCGAAGACTGTGTTGTTTCGTTGTTTCCTTTTCTTCTTTGTTGAGTCGTAGGAACCACCGTACTGTTAAGTGGGGTCCAAGGGCATAGTCAGAATGACTGAAGTGATGCTCAACCCAAATCCTATGTCTTCGAGCGAAGATAATGAGAGCAAAACTTATCCAGAGCTGGATGAGTCAGCTTTGCTTGTAGCCCAAGTAAAGTTGTCGTGTGTGTTTGAAATTTGACCGTTGGAACACGTGTCAGTTCCTTAGTGACCCAGGGTCATTTCGGACATAGCAGGTCGAGTTTCCTAGTGGCTATAAATAGCCCACCCCCTACACCATAAATTGGTGGCTGCTCAGAGTTAGTGCACGGCTTTTGTCGTTTGAGAGCAACCCACTTCGAAGCCTTTGAGAGAGAGAGAAATCCTTGCGAGGACAAAGCCCAAAACACCCAGAGCCAAAGAGTGTTAGGCATCCTTTGAAGTTTTCTGTCTGTGTGTGACCTGAAGACTTATTACACTTGAGGACTGTGAATCCTCCAGCCGGTTAGGCATCGCGTACTGAGCATCCAAGAGTCATTGTGGATTGGCGGTGAACGTCGTCTGTGAAGGTTCGGAAGTCTACCTTGAAGACTTACCAGAGTGATTGGGCGAGGACTGTGTGTCCTTAGGTCAAGGGGAATAAGGTGAAGACGCGGTCTTCTGAGTTGAGTCTCAGCCTCCCTAACCAGATGTACAGTTGTCACAAAGAATCGAACTGGTCCAACAAATCCTGTGTCCTCAACTAGTGACTGGTTCTATCCCTTCCCTCCTTTACCCTAAGTTTGTCTTCGTGAAGTCATTGCTTATATGTATTATCTGTTTGACTTCACTGCTTGACTTCTATTGTTGTTTGGCTTCATACTATCTTCCATCATGATCTTTACTACATAGCTGCTATTAGTCTTGTCCGTTCACATTATTGCATACTTGACTATGGCTTGCTTGTTGTAGTTATCTTCCGCTGCATATTAACTAGGTCATTTCTGTTGTTGTCTTTGAAACATCCATGTTTTGAAGACTTTCATAAAAATCGCCTATTCACCCCCCCTCTAGTCGATAACTAGCACTTTCAATTGGTATCAGAGCAAGGTACTCCCTTGTTACGTGTGATTGATTTAACCACCGGAGTTTTAGCTATGTCGATCGTAGGGATAATCAAGGTCTCCGCTGCTTGCCCGTGTTCGATGGAACCGACTATCCCTATCGGAAGAATAAGATGCGCATGCATCTTGAAGCCATTGATGTCGACCTACGGTATGTCGTCAAGAACGACGTTCCTAAATCCGTGAAGGTGTCACCTCTGCTGATGTCAAGAAGTTCATTCAAGCTGGACTCCACCGCAAAGAACATCATCTGTGGTCATCGACCAAAGGACAGTATGGCCGTGTGAGTGCTCCGAAACATCGAAGCTAGTCCGGGACTGGCTATCCAAGGTCAACGAAGGCGTCTCAACCCGGAGAGATCAAAGAATCGGTGTTCTTCGCAACCTCTTCAACCGCTTCAAGAGAAAGCGACAACGAAAATGTCCAGCTCACGTTTGATCGCCTCAATCGACATCACAAATGAGCTTCATGCTCTCGGCGCCACTGAGGTCACCAAGCATGAAATCGTCAAGACACTACTAAGATCACTTGACAACTCTTTTGACACCCTTGCCCTCATGATACAAGAACGTCCTGACTTCAAGACACTCGATCCGTCTGATATACATGAGAGGCTCAATACACATGAGTTCCAGCTATCTGAGAAAAGAGATATCTATGGTCCGAACTATGGCCGAACTCGTGCTTTGAAGGCAAAAGTTGTTTCCTCATCCGAAGAAGAATCTGACTGCGGTTCTGATGATCTTGAAGACATTGGAAAGGAACTTGCTATGCTTGTGAAGAAGTTCCAGAAGTTCACTAGGAAGAAAGGCTTCAGAAAGTCTTCACGATCCAGCTCAAGAGATGATGAAGCTTCCACTCATGACTACAAGAAGAGAACTCATCACAAATGCAAGAAAAGCTGGACACTATATCTCCGAGTGTCCACGGTGGGACAATGAGAAGAAGAAGAAGAAGAGCAAGGAATATGATTACGATGACAAGAAAAGAAGAAATCTTCAAAGTCTTCTTCCAAGTCTTCATCAAAGTCTTCATTGCATAAGAAGAGCTCATCCGGCAAGGCTCGTGCTTTTGTTGGCAAGGAAATGGATTCAGAGGAGGAGTCTGCATACGAGGAGGTGGAGGTGGAGTCTGAAGAGGAGTCCGACCCGGGCGTTGCAAATCTGGCTTTAGCCACAGCCTATGTTGCCAAGTCCATCTTCAACACTGAAGACAATGACTTCCACACCAACGCTGAAGCTGATGACAAGGACAACCCTGCTCCCACCTACTGCTTCATGGCACGCGGTGCCAAGGTAAAATCACGTGATGCCTACTTTCAAACATCAAGTGAAGACGACTCTGATTGTGAATCTAAACCCAGCTACAAAACACTTGCTAAAATTGCAACTGAACAACAAAGAGCTATGGAACATACTCAAAAACTGTTAGACAAAAGTGATGACCTGTTGGACGTGGAAATGACACGTTCACAGTCCTTAGTTGAAGATATTAAAAATCTTCATGCTAAGTACCAAGAACTTGAAAGTCGTCATGAAACGCTATCAACTACTCATGAAAGGCTCTCCTATGATTATCTTCAAAGGAAGCAAGAGCTTGAGAAATTGAGAGCGGCTCATGAAGATCTTCAAAAGAGAATGAGTCACTTGGCGCTCAACAGATCAGTTCCGCTCGGGATGGATTTGAACCACCATGTCTAAAATGTCTTGAGCGTGATATCGCTACCTATTCTTTGAATGTTCAACTGCTGCTCTTGTTGCATTGTGTTCAACTACTAATGTGGTAACTAACCCCTCGAGGAGGATACCACCGCTATTGGCGATGAAAATGCTAGGTTGAAGACATTGCTTGAAACAGGGATGTATAAAAGTCTGAAAGGGCATCATACACTTTGCGATGTCCTCAAAAAGCAGATCCTGAACCGAAACCCTAGGAAAGAGGGTGTTAGGTTCAAGAGGAAAATGAAGGTTGATGGTTCCTACTGGAAGCCTGAGCAGTATCCCAAAACCACATGGGTTGCTGCAAAGGGACCTTCAGTGGATCCATCCACCTTATCTGGCTTTACCTGTGCTAACCCTATTCTCATTGATGAATCCTTTGATGCAAACTATAAGCTGTTCAAGAATCAGAATGGTGAAGTGTTTGCTGTATATTGGTACTAACTGCAGGAATGGACCGCCTATGAAGAAGATCTGGGTACCCAAAAGCTGTCTTGAGAATCTTCCAGTGAATGTCATCATGACACCACCTGGGAAGAAGACAAACCCCAGACCAAAGGCGTCATACGGTCCAAAGGCTTCATGCAGACAGAGGACTCACCTGAGTCACCCTAACGCCAATGTTTTGCAGGAAAACCGTACTCAAATTTATGAATATGAGTGTGTGTCATCAAACCGCTATGTTCATAGAACTAAGAACTTTTCTGCTTATTCATATGAGTATCATTCATCTCCTGCAAGGCTATTTGCTAGGGCTCCAAAGCCGAAATTCTCAGATGCTGCACTTAGACTCATTGCTTCTAAGCCACCCACGAAGATGTGGGTGGTTAAGAAGAATTAACTCTCTTTGCAGGAAAGGGTCTCCACCGAAAATCAAAGGCGTCGATGCTATTCTTTGGGGACCTAAAACATCTTGTAGGGCACAAGATCAAATGCCCAAATGGGCTCACTATGTATTTTGTTCTGAATCGTTTGCCATTCATCCTATCAGTCCTAATCTTGATTTAAGCTTCAATAATCCACTTGCCCGTCAAATGTTTATGCTTCACAATGCTCTTGGTGAAGCCTATCCCCTAACTGCATCTTTGAGGGTATGACACCTCATGCTTGAGAATGGATTATGGACGGTGGATGCACTAATCATATGACTGGTGATCGAAGTCTTCTCATGGACTCAACCTTACGTCCATTAGACAAGAGTCACATCACATTCTTGACCTTTGGTAAAAGCAAGGTATTGGGTCTAGGTAGAGTTGCAATATCAAAGGATCAACACATGGACAAAGTGATGCTTGTTGAGTCCCTTGGTTTCAACTTAATGTCTGTCTCAATGCTTTGTGACTTGAACATGATTGTGATATTAGGAAAATATCGTTGCCTTGTACTAATGGAATCTGACAAGTCTCCAGTCTTTGAAGGGTATAGGAAAGATGATCTATACATGGTAGATTTCTCAGCAGGTCCACAGCTTGCCGTATGTCTTCTTGCAAAAGCTTCAGAATGCTGGCTCTGGCATCGAAGGCTGGGGCATGCTATAATGAGGAACTTACACACACTCGCCAAGAAGAAGCATGTCATAAGCATCGAAGGTGTCAAGTTCAAGAAGGATCATTTGTGTGGTGCCTGCGAAGCTGGAAAGATGACTAGGGCAAAGCACCCCTCGAAGACAATCATGACGACATCTCAACCCTTCGAGCTGCTTCACATGGATTTGTTTGGCCCTACTCATTACTCTACCCTCACGACAAGCTGCTTGTCTCTATGGCTTCCGTCATTGTTGATGACTACTCAAGATACACATGGGTGCACATAATTCTCTACAAGACTGAAGTGCAAGATGTCTTGACGATTCGCCAATCGAGCAATGAACAATTATGGCGTCAAGATCAAGCATATCGAAGTGATAACGACCTTTGAATTCAAGAACACCGGACTTGATCTTTATCTGGATACCATGGGAATCACTCATGAGTTCTCTGCTCCATACACACCCAAGCAAAATGGCATCGTGGAGCGCAAGAACAGAACCCTCATTGAGATGGCTCGAACAATGCTCGACGAGTACAAGACACCAAGAAAGTTCTGGCCTGAAGCCATTGATCTGACTGTCACGTCATCAACCGTGTTTATATCCATAAGCTTACGAACAAAACATCCTATGAGCTCCTCATCGGCAAGAAGCCAAATGTCGCATTACTTGAGTATTTGGGGCTAAGTGTTGGATCAAGGATCCTCATCACAAGTCAAAATTTGAACCCAAAGCTCACGAAGGCTTCATGCTCGATTACGGAAAGGACTCACACTCTTCTGAGAGTCTTCAATCTCTATCTCTACAAAATCGTCGAAAGCTGTAGATGTGCGATTTGATGAAACCAATGGTTCACAAAGAGAGTTCTGCCAAGCACACTAGACGAAGCTCCACCCAACGAATCTATCAAGCTAATGGGAACCGGTGAAATCATGCCTTCAAGCACTGACTGAAGAGAAACTTATCATTACGCACCTAACCAACACGAAGACAACGCCAGCACGAAGACAATCCTTCCAATGGCGACAACGATCAAGATGAGCAAAGTCTTCGTCCGATTCATCCTCGAGTTGCAAATGAAGTACAGATTGAGAAGATAATCGATAGCATCAACGCACCTGGTCCGCTTACTCGCTCAAGAGCAACACAGCTAGCAAATTTACGTGGGCACTTTTCCTTTGTATCAATATCGAACCCAAGAAAGTTGTCAAGCTTTTATGGAACCAGAATGGATTCAAGCTATGCAAGAAGAACTTCAACAGTTCAAGCTGAATAATATTTGGGAACTTGTCAAGCGTCCTGACCCTCGCAAGCATAACATTATTGGCACCAAATGGATATATCGAAACAAGCAAGATGAGCATGGTCAAGTCATTAGAAACAAAGAAAGGCTTGTGGCTCAAGGATATACTCAAGTTGAAGGAATTGACTTCGATGAAACATTTGCTCCTGTGGCTAGGCTTGAAGCTATTCGCATACTACTAGCCTATGCTAACCACCACAACATCTTGCTCTATCAAATGGATGTGAAGAGCGCATTTCTCAACGGCAAGATTGAAGAAGAAGTATATGTCGCTCAACCACCTGGCTTTGAAGATCCAAAACATCACGATATGGTGTACAAGCTAAATAAAGCACTTTGTATGGCCTCAAACAAGCTCCTCGCCTGGTATGATACGATCAAAGACTTCCTGAAGAGCAAAGGCTTCAAACCTGGATCCCTTGATCCCACACTCTTCACGAAGACATATGATGGTGAACTGTTTGTATGCCAAATATATGTGGATGACATTATCTTCGGCTACACCAACCAGAAGTATAGTGATGAGTTTGGATACATGATGCAAGAGCAAGATCAGATGTCCATGATGGGAGAGCTCAAGTTCTTCCTTGGTCTTCAAATTCACAAGACAAAGGAATGGCATCTTTATATCTCAAGAAAAATACCTCCAAGATTATGCGAAGAAGTTTGGAATGCAAGAATGCAAAGGATACACGACGCCAATGCCGCCTAAACACCACTTGGGTCCCGACGACAATGGTAAAGAGTTCGATCAAAAGGTATACCGCTCCATGATTGGTTCCTTACTTTACCTATGTGCATCTAGGCGGATATTATGCTTAGTGTTTGCATGTGTGCTCGATTCCAAGATGCACCAAAGGAATCGCATCACTTAGCTGTGAAGCGAATTCTTCGATATTTGGCTCACACCCCAACACTCGGATTATGGTATCCAAAGGGCTCAAAATTTGATTTAGTTGGATTTTCGGATGCTGATTATGCTGCTGAAAAAGTGGATCGCAAGTCTACATCAGGCACATGTCACTTTCTAGGACGATCACTCGTCTGTTGGTCTTCAAAGAAGCAGAACTGTGTGTCACTCTCAACTGCAGAATCTGAATACATTGCTGCTGGATCCTGCTTGTGCTCAACTTCTATGGATGAAGCAAACTCTCAAGGACTATGGCATCAATCGACACAAGTACCTCTCTTCTGCGACAACGAAAGCGCCATCAAGATTGCCAACAATCGATTCAGCACTCGAAGACAAAGCACATTGAAATTCGTCATCATTTTCTCCGGGATCATGTCATGAAGAAAGATATTGACATCATTCACGTCAACACTGAAGAGCAACTGGCAGATATCTTCACAAAGCCCTTGGATGAGAAAAGGTTTTGCAAGTTACGGTGTGAGCTAAATATCTTGGAATCCTCAAATTTCCTGTGATCAAGCACACATCCTAACACTTATGCATGTTGATGACTTAGATGTGCAACACACGAAGTAACGTATATCTTCAATCTAATGAAGACTTACACTCTGAGTGTGAATACATTAAAGTGGAATTTGACTTCGGAGCACCACGATAATTGTGCGCCGTGTCTGGGTCTAATACTTCCTATACGGTGGGTAACGCCACCACCAAATTTCCTTGTTTGAAGTGTTTCACTCATGGCGTTATTTCTTGAAGCTATTCGCATTTGATTTGACTTCAAATTCAGCCTATTTTCATGATTTTCTTCACTATGATGATTTGGTTGCTGTCTGATATATATTTCTGTCCTCTACAGCATTCACTTATAGCTATGTCTTCAAGTTGAATCTTTTGAACTAAGTGAATGTGATCGGACCCCAATCTCTCTATGCTTTCTATCTCAAACTCTATCTGTCCAAATCATATGCATTCTATTGAAACTGTCGAATGTCTTCTCTGCGTCCTTGTCAGCAGAAGACACAGAGACAAACTTTAAGTCTGTTTTAAATAATTCATCATTACTGTTGAACTCCGGAGAAGCCGGAACGACCATCCGACAAACCTGGCGGCGTGGGAACGTGGGATAACTCACAGTATGTTGCATGCGTGCCACGTGCCCCTCAGATGTGAACCGCCAGGGGCACCTGAGTAATTGCGCTGCGCCGCACACCTCGTTATAAATACCTGTCCCCTGCGGTAAAGAAAATCTTCTTCGACCTCTCCACCTCGTCAAAACCCTAGCGCCACCGCTAGCTCTCAACGACGCCGACAACAAAGCGCTTAGCTGCCGCGACTTCTCCGATGCTGTCCTCACGCCGGCCGCGAACATCTTCATCTCCGCCGCCGCCGTAGGTGTCCTCCGTCGCCAAGTTAGGGCACGGTGGACTGAACTGCTCGGCCTCCTTTCCTTCCGTCTAGCAGTTCTTCGAAGCGGTAAATATATCTTTTTGATCTTCAAGATTCATCCTACTTGCCAAAAATGGTTTCTGCCCATACAAAGTTAGATCTATTGCATGCATCTCGTCGCTTAGTATATTCACTTAAGCTTCACAACTAGTTAGATTCCTCACTTGTACTTATTCACGGATTCGTACAAATCTGGAACCAACTCTCGGCGTATAAGTGAATGTCTTCGCATCATGAGGTCAATGTCTTCAAACCGATTTATCTTCAAAATCTTACGAGAATGCATATGACCTCTTCCCTTCCCTCGCATCTCTAATGCTGTCACAGGTACATGTCCGTGGGAGAATCCCTTGGTTCTCATAGTCTGCATTCGTTTGCAGAACTCTTACAGCATCAAACCAACTCACCTGAAGCCAGTTCCTGTCTGTCAAGCAAACGCAAGCCGTTGACGCCTTTGAACGTGAAGCCATTCAGTTTGAAGCTCATGGCTACAGATAAATCAGTCAGGAAGGGCGGCAGACAGCGTCGTGAGGGAACCTCAAAAGATCTGCCTGATGACCTCGCAGAGCTGTACAAGACAGACCCTGAAGAGACTTATAATCAGCGCAAGACACGAATCCAATGGATTCGACGCTATTGGGCTGAAAAGTGGTTCAAGTACAATTTCATCACACAAGAATATGCCGAGAAGAATGCCATCAGAAGCCCTTGGGGTGATATTTTGTTTCGAGGCCTCCCTCCCAAGAGCATGGCTGAAGCTATTGCACAAGGTTTCTATCCTTGCATGGTCTGTGGACCTCAGCCTGAAAATGACGACCCGGCGTCGTTGCTCTGGTGTCGCGATGACAATCTCTTCAAGCGCAACTTCCAGCATGCAAAGGCTTCTGCAAAGGAAAACAAGAAGTCATTGGGATTAGACTTCAACCCTGGTCCCTCTGCTCCCAGGCCGACGGCTCACGTGACGCCGAACCCAATGTCATCGGTCCGCTTTTCAAACCTTGAAGGCCTCATCACTTATATTTTGGTTCAAGGTGCCAAAGTGGATCACTCTGATGACAATGATGACTCTGATGAAGCCCCAGCTCCAGCTCCCGCTCCTGCTCCAAAGCCGCAGAAGCTTAAGAAAGTCAAGGCACCAAAGTAAGCTGCTCCTCCAAAAGCTTCTCGTGTGAAGCCACTGGCCACTGCACCTCCTGAAGCCAGTGCACAGTCTGAGGATCAATCCCGCATCTCCAAGAAGACGGAGAAGAGAAAGAAAAGTGTCAAGAATAATGAACTGACCCTGACCCCTGCTGCCATTCTGCGTGAAGAGCACATTGATTTGTCAAGTGATGACGATCTTGCAGATGACGCTCTTGAGCAGCTTATCAAGAGCAAAGAAGAAGCAGAAATCTTCAACAACTTGCCTCTCTTTGATGTGGCAATCATCCATCACTTCATTGATGAGTGGTTTGACACACCAAACATCGACTTTGAAGATCTGCAGCTTCCAGTTGGCCTCGGCGTCTCTTTCAACGGCGCCATTGCTTCGAGCTAGCTCTAGCTCAGCGGATTGTTGAACTGAAGCACAAAATTGACTATGAGAAGGCTCAGTTCAAGAAGCATATGGCTGCACTCAGTGTGCAAGACGTCAAAAACTTCAAGGTCATGTTGCACAACCTCAAAGAAAACTTTGTCAAGAAGCGTGAAGAAGCCAGAGGTTCTCGTGAGCGCATGAAGGCTCTGGCTGACAAGTGTGTGCTTGCCTACAATGAGGCTGAGAAGCGCAAGGCACTTGGCCGTCCTAGCATCGACCAGGGATGGCTGCAAAGAAGAAGAAGTCTTCGGTGACCAAGCTGCACCTTCAAGGCAGGAAGAGCCCGCATAGTCTTCCCAAGCAGCATGACTGCTCGAAGCCAAAGGTACGGTCAATCGCTATACGAATGTAAAAAGACGAGGGCTGCCGAGGCTGAAGCGAGAAAAGCGAAAAATCCGACGCCTCGATGCTGCTCCCTCCAAGAAGAAGCTAAAGACCAAGAAGAATCGGGCTGCTCCACAGAGCCCTTGATTGTTGAACCCATTTCTGTGGTTCGTCCCGCGTCTGCAACCCAAGAACTTCGCATGACTGTTCATGAGCCTGCTTCCACAGAGGCTCCTGAAGCTGAAGATATTCCAGCAGCTGATCCCCTCACTGTTGAAGACATTGGTCACCATGACAATGTTGAAGATGATGAAGTTCTTCCTCAAATCGAGTACAATGTGGTATCATCGCTTTGTTAAATGCAGACAGCGAACTCATCGACATTGGTCGTCCTCTGACGCCAATTGCTCAGGATGCTTCATGGGCTGATCGCCCGCAACAACAAGACTCCTCCAGTACTCCCCAACAACAAGTCACTCCCCAACAACAAGTCACTCCCCAACAGCAACACCAAGATGACGAGGAAGACTTTGAGGCCCATGCAACCCCATCTCCAAAGGCGTCGCCATCATTTCGCAGGCTTCGCAAAGGTCAAAGGCCTCAAGTGCCTCTTTCAAGCGTTCCAGAAGGAGAAGTGCACCACCAACCTGTTGCACGTCAAGTGTTTTCAGAAGTCACTCCAACTGTGAACGTCTCTGAGTCTGAAGCTAAAGCTGCTGAAGACAATCCAGCTGCATCAGCCGATGACACCCAAGAAGAAGAAGAACGTGTCCCTACACCCCCTGTAAGTGAAGAAGTTATTCCAGATATCAACCTGCGATGCCGGACCCTCCGGCTCCTCAAGTGGAGGTTGAAAACATTGAGGCTGCCACCTCCAACGCCAATGAAGCCAATGGCGTGGTCATGGCTCGAAGCCAATGTGGAGCCTGTCCCAACCGCCTCTGAAGCCAATGAAGGAAGCGTACTGAAGCCAATGAGGCAAGCTGCTCCCAAAGCATCTGGCGAGCAGCACTGAAGCCTCGATTGTCGCCATCGCCCAGTTCCGCCACCAAGGCCCTACACAATCGAGCAAGCATACAACTATGGCGAGCTAGTCACGATAAGATGGCCAGTTACGGTCCCTCCGCCTCATGCCTCTGGTCCTCAATTCGACTATCATATTGTGCATAGGCCTCCGGTCCAAAAGCGAAGCCAAGACTGCCAAGGTTTCGAACCGCCACCTCAACGGGTTCTTTCAATGCAAATGGCTTCAAAGCCCACAATACTTTCTTTGACAGTGCAAAGAACCCCTACAAAAGGCCAAGGATCTCATCTGACCGGTTCTGGAGCTATCAGCAAAGAAGCTATTACTCCTGTGTTCTGTATGACCAAGGTCGCATTTTCCCTCATATGCGCCTCGACACGGAAGCCATTGCCGGACTGCCGTGCTTAGAAGAAGCACTTGATTGCTTTCATGATGCAGGTCTGCTTGGCTTCATAACAGACAAAGAGCACTGGAATGAAGAATTAGTGCTTCAATTCTATGCCACACTCCACATCCGCGGCTACAACAGAGATACGAAGACATGGGTTCTCGAGTGGATGACTGGAAATATCCATCATGAAGCCAGATCTCTTGACATCATTGAGCTCACAGGCCTACCCACTCCCGGAGAGCTGTTTGAACCTGGATGTCAACTCCACCGCGATGCCTTGGAAAGCATATTTGAAGCGAGAACCCGACATGAGTCGGATCTTTGAGCATGATGAAGCCACTGCCACATGACGCTGAATATCATCAACACTTCTTTGTTGATGACCTTGAGTATCTGCCTCGTACCATATATCACATCATACGGCGAACTCTATGGCCCATAAAAGGGCATTCATCACCTGCAAAGCTTGAAGGAGCAATGAAGACATTGGTCTTCTACATCCTCAATGGCATCAGCATCAACATGCAAGATTTCTTCATCAGGCAATTGGCCGCGTCTGGATCTGATCTGTTTGGTCTGAAGTTCTATGCTCCATGGGTCATGCGCCTCATTAAGATGCACTCAGCTATCGACTATCAACCCTCTGCTCGCAATCATCTGATCTTTCTACCAGAGGTTGATATGTCTGTTGAAGCCATATACCCTGAGCCTGCCAAAACGCCACTAAGTCTTCAGAACGCAGATCACCACAGCTTCTCTCAACCTATGGAAGGCGTCCAAGCGGTATCTCATGTCTATCCCCTGGCTGGGAACACACGTCTGCCTCATCATGCACGGACTGAAGCCACTGAGAGCACAATTGGCCAAAGGCCTCGGAAGCGCTCTCGAGTCCTCAATGATCGAGAACTTCTTGTGGCGCTACATCAAAAGCAAGATAAGCATCACTCCTGGCTAAAGCGTCAAATGCAAAGCCTCTTGGTGGACGTCAATCGCATTCGCAACCTTGCCACCAAGAATGCTTTTGTCACTCCACGAGACTTGTCGGCGATCATGGAAGAGTTTGACCACTGCTTTCGGTCTTGAAGCTGATCTTCAAGACGATGGCTTCACCGAACGTTTCAAGTTTGACTCCACTCCTCCACGGAATGCAGTCCTCTGACGAACTCCATCACTTGAAGACTCGACTATTCTTCCTCCGCTGCAACTGTCAATGCCAGAGTGATCGATGATGAAGCCGATGCTACTTCACCGCCCCTACTTACGCATGACTCGACATCGCGCCAAGCTCGTACGCACCGCCAACCAACAACCACAACCCTGCTGCATCATCTTCTTCTGAAGAGGACGAGTAGATGCTCTATGTCTTCAAACCTTTTTGGTCCTTACTGACAAAAGGGGGAGAAGCATATGAGTTTGATAGTCTTCAAGCGGGTTCATAAGGGCGGTTGCATTATATTTTGCCTAGTGTTTACAACTCTCGTTTTTTAAACATTTGGTTCTTTGAGTTGTAACACTTAAACTCGATGGTAAATGCGCTACTTATTTGCTTTACTCTGGTGCGATGATAAATTCCGCATGTGCGACGATAACTTCCGCACTTAGATCATTCTGTAGACGTCCATTTTTCATTATGCATGTCATTCTCTTAGCTATATCATTTCATGCATGATGAATTATCTTCATAAGTTGAAGAGGATCTCCAAAAGTACAACCTGCCATGTGCATTTGCATTCCAAAAGCAAACTACTTATATGCACATCTTCAGGGGGAGCCTTTGCCACTTATGAAGACAATTCCCTATCCTTTACAATTTCACATATTTTATCCCCGTTGAAAACTTCAACCAGTTTGTCACCAATCACCAAAAAGGGAGAGATTGTAAGTGCATCTAGTGCCACCCCTAGTTGGTTTTGGAGTATTGACGACAAATGTGGTTGAGGGACTAATACGTTTGTGAGAATTGCAGGATAACGCAGGTAGTGTCCCTCATTGATTCGGTTTACCTACCGGAGCGACCCTAAAAATGTATGAAGACATTGAAGACAATGGTGGTATGTGAAGATATTCACATTGAAGACTATGACATGAGAAGACATTGAGTGAAGACTATGGAGCGCGAAGACTGTGTTGTTTCGTTGTTTCCTTTTCTTCTTTGTTGAGTCGTAGGAACCACCGTACTGTTAAGTGGGGTCCAAGTGATCATAGTCAGAATGACTGAAGTGATGCTCAACCCAAATCCTATGTCTTCGAGCGAAGACAATGAGAGCAAAACTTATCCAGAGCTGGATGAGTCAGCTTTGCTTGTAGCCCAAGTAAGTTGCCGTGTGTGTTTGAAATCTGACCGTTGGAACACGTGTCAGTTCCTTAGTGACCCAGGGTCATTTCGGACATAGCAGGTCGGGTTGCCTAGTGGCTATAAATAGCCCACCCCCTACACCATAAATTGATGGCTGCTTAGAGTTAGTGCACGGCTTTTGTCGTTTGAGAGCAACCCACCTCGAAGCCTTTGAGAGAGAGAAATCCTTGCGAGGACAAAGCCCAAAACACCCAGAGCCAAAGAGTGTTAGGCATCACTGAAGTTTTCCTGTCTGTGTGATCTGAAGACTTATTACACTTGAGGACTGTGAATCCTCCAGCCGGTTAGGCGTCGCGTTTTGAGCATCCAAGAGTCATTGTGGATTGCCGGTGAACGTCGTCTGTGAAGGTTCGGAAGTCTACCTTGAAGACTTACCAGAGTGATTGGGCGAGGACTGTGTGTCCTTAGCTCAAGGGGAATAAGGTGAAGACGCGGTCTTCTGAGTTGAATCTCAGCCTCCCTAACCAGATGTACAATTGTCACAGCAACTGGAACTGGTCCAATAAATCCTCTATCCTCAACTAGTGACTGGTTCTATCCCTTCCCTCCTTTACCCTAAGTTTGTCTTCGTGAAGTCATTGCTTATATGTCTTATCCGTTTGACTTCACTGCTTGACTTCTATTGTTGTTTGGCTTCATACTATCTTTCATCCTGATCCTTAGTACATAGCTGCTATTAGTCTTGTCCGTTCACATTATTGCATACTTGACTATGGCTTGTTTGTTGTAGTTATTTTCCGCTGCATATTAACTAGGTCATTTCTGTTGTTTGTCTTCAAAACATCCGTGTTTTGAAGACTTACATAAAAATCGACTATTCACCCCCTTTCATAAAAGACGCTCATAACTACAATGGTTAACAGAGGCTTGGGAAAGTTAAGGTTAACAAATAAATTTGAAATCAAAGAGGAAACAGATCCACATGTAAACCAAGAGTACATCGTACAACGTCCAGTATAGGTTCGGGTGGACTATGCCTCAGAAACACACCTCTCATCGTCGTCGTGAGCGTGCCGGTGAACAGGACGCTCCCCTCCAGGCTCTCCACCTTCTCCCACTCCATGGTGTGCTTGTTGAGCTTGACGACATTGACCGGCGGGCCACGGAGGCCGAACAGGACGGCCATGAGCTCGTCTTGGCTGGACTCGACGAGGTAGCTGTCTTCGCATTCGAACCCGAAGCTCCGGGGCCTCTCCAGGATCTCAAACCCTTGATCGTGCATGCGCTGGTCGTACACCGCTAGCCTCCCGTCCTGTCCCAGCAGGTAGAGCAGCCCGCCGTGGAAGACCGGGTTACAGGTCGGCGACGGCACGAACGCCGGTCCGAACTCGTACGGGGTGAAGTCCCAGTCCGTCCACCCGCCATCACCGCTTCTGACGGAGAGCGCGGAAACATGACCGCGCTGACACCGACCATCCTGCCCGCGCCGTCGCCGACGACGAAATCGAACCCGACTTGATCGACCGGCGGCATGTCGTGGGCGACGCCCGTCCCGAGGTCGACGCTGCGGACGAGGTGCGGCAGTGCCAGCGTCAGTCGCCGACCAGCGGCGCCGCAGATCTTGGCGCCCGGCGCGTCCAGCGTGGCGGCGAGCTCGAAGCTCTTGTCGAAGTAGGGGCTGTAGAAGCGCGCGTTGGTGGAGCCGACGCTGGCGGCGTTGAGCAGGAGAGGCGTGACGGACGCCGGGTAGAAGGGCGAGACGGCGGAGCGCCAGCGGCTGCACGCTAGGGCGAAGCTGGGGTGGCTGGACCAGCGGAGCCACCGCAGTATCTCGATGAGCAGGTCCGTCGGGAGAGAGGACCAGTCCCGATCCTGCGACGTCGCCGCCTCCGTCTCGCCGTCGCTCGTGCCCATCGACATGATCGACCACGTACCGGCCGTAGCGTACGCGCACCGCCTTATGCGGAGTACGTTATGAAACAGATGGACGTATATTGATAATATCGGTCCATGTACGTAACTCTACTGGTACATTAATGATATGGTATATACAATATTGGAACGTGATAGGGTCCAGAACACGCACGACTCCTTTAATCATTTTTTTATAAGCAAACCCAAAGGCACCGTCGTCGATCGTAAGTGCGCGCGTGCGGACGACGCCGGCGGCAGGCAAGCGGAGCGGGGAGAGCAACCCAGCAAGTAGCGGCGCCTGCGATAAGCACGCGAAGGTACGCGGAGTATTATATATAGAGCAGTCCCGACGGTGGTTGTAAGCTAGACTCCGGCGGCCCTTGGGCCTTGGAGATAAGACGGAGCACGCCGGTAGGAGGGACGTAGTTGCGCCGACGAGGTAGCGGTGGCGTTCCAATTTATTTTTATTTTTTTAGGATCTTGGCGTTCCGAAGTTGGAATAATGTTTTCTTTGTCATGCATTCGTTTTGACGACGTGTCTAGCTACGGCGAAGGGTGTGTGGGAGGTGTGTCATCGACGAGTTTCCTTAAATTCGCTCGATGCTGGTCTTTGATGGATCTGTTTGGATCCAATTGACGTTTCTCTTCGACAGATTCATATATATTTGGCCGACCCTCGTTTTAGTTGGTGCGCTTGCATGTGTGATTGCTCCGATCTACGCCTATTTTCGTTGGCTAATTTTGCTGTTTTGGTGCAAGTTTTTTTTAGCTTAGTTTGACGACTTTTCGACTATCCACTGTAAGAAAGTTTGTGTGGTTCTGTCGTAGGAGGAGTGATGACGGAGAAGCACCTTCTGTTCGATCTAGTGCTTGTAGTCATTGTTATATGATTGTGATTTTTGTCTTCTGAATTTTCAAACAGGGAATGTTCACCCACATGGATTTTTATACACACAAAGGGCTAAAGCCAAAAAAAAAGCCCAAGTGTTTCTAGCGGTGGGAAGAGGACATTAGGATGGAGGGTGAGGTGGAGGAGGACACACACAACAAACACAACAAGAACACACCGCTCACCCCACACCCAAGCCGGCAAGGTGTGACTTGGCCAGAGCACGCAACCAAACATCCATGTGACCTCGTCATCGCATTGTCTCACAACATCGCATCCCTACAACAATTAAGGGTGAGGGTGAGGGGCGACCCCCCCCCCCCCCCCCCTGAAGTGAAGACGACGGCGTTCATGCCAACACGAAGGAGTTCTAAGTGACTGCAATTTCTGTTAATTCATTGTATTTATTGTACTGCCATTGCATTTTATCAATAAACTGGAGCATTTATCACGAAAAAGACAGCTGCCAAACATCTATGTGACCACAACTGTCTATCGGGAGCCAGTCGTGCCACAACATCGTGTTGTCCCGACAACAATTGAGGGTGAGGGGGAGGGAGGGTGTTCCTCCGCTTCCACAGATGCCAATAGCAAAGCAACAGAAAGGCGTTCAGAGTGGCTGCAATTTCTGTTAATTCATTGCATCTTTGTAGTGCCATTGCATTTTATCAATAGGCTGGAGCATTTCTCACGAAAAATACTTTGCTTTAATTTAATTAAAGAAAATCAATACGCGTTATGGTATGTGACACGGAGGGTCACCTAAAAAGTGGTCCTGCTAACAGCTTAACAAAGCACACTGCCACAACCAGGTCAAATAAGAACCGATCAATGCTGCTACCTGCTAACGTAGTTATATCATGTTTTCACGAGCGCTGCCTTTTGCTCTATTATGCTATTTGACTCACCATGTATGAACATATACAGCCATGATGGGAACCGAAGACTCAGCTTTGGATCGAAGCTTCTCCCCGCTGCTACTGTTCGGTCACAAGCACCCTGGGCCTCATCATGAGGCCCTCATGGGACCAACGCTGACGGTGAGCCCGACGAAGACGCCGAAAACGACGAGACCGAGAAGAAGGCAGAAGATCCGCTGTTTTTCTTCTACAGCATAAGCAGAAGACGCTCGGTGCGCAAGATTGTGGACGAGCTCCGAGACCACGTGTACTGGACAACGCCACACGGCTGGCTGCTCATGGCGCACCCTGGCTCACGCCTGACGTTCCTGTGGAACCCGTTCACGCGCCAGAGAGTCGACCTGCCCCCTGACCGAGACAAGTTCCTGACTGGGAACCCGGTCAGGTGCGTGCTCTCCCACGAGCCCACGGACCCAGCCTGCGTGGTGCTGGTGGTGAACCGCGTCGACACGGTGCTCTGGCACTGCCGCCCGGGAGGAGCCGCGTGGTCCGAGCACGGCTACTACCATGCAGATGCAGGCGGCCTGGGCGTCCACCACGGCCGCGACGATGTCATCCATGGAATGAACCTTCTGACGGCGGCGGGCGGGAAGTTCTACGCGAGCCTGCTGGGCGCCACCGTCCTGACGCTGGAGTTCTCGCCGGCGGGCCCGGCCTTCGCAGAAACCCCTATCGCCGAGCAGCCATGTCACCCGATGTAATGTACCGCGTCTGGAGCCTTCACCTGCTGGAGTCGCGCGGGGAGCTCTTCAGCGTGTCCCTGTACCACCCGTTGATGGAGCGCGTCGACAAGGTTGCCCAGATCGTCGTCCGCAGGCTCGACCTGTGGGCGAGGGCTTGGGTGGAGGTGGACGCCATCGGGGATCGGGCCTTCTTGGTCGACGCCGCCCATTTTGGCGCGTCGGTCGGCGCGGAAGAGGCCGGTCTCAAGGGGAACTGCGTTTATTATTTGAGGCGCGGAGAGAAGGGGCTGTATGTCTACGACATGGAGCGTGGAACCACCGCCATGCACGACCCCGGTCCAGATTTGCCCGCTGATGCCACGGCTGTGATATTGATGCCCGCGGCTTGAAAGCTTCTGCCCTTGCTTGTTTTTTTTAATCTTGTTTTCTAAGCATCTTGAAGCTGGGATTCGTCAGACACAAGTGCTTATCCCATCTACACGTTCTGGAACTATGCAAAGCTAGTCGCGACGGTTTTCAGCATTTATGTCTAAGTATTTACCTCCGTCCCAAATTAGTTGTCTGAGATTTATCTAGATGTATCTAAACTAATTTGAGACGGAGGGAGTACAATATATATTGCTCAAAGACTCAAAAATACTTTCTTCTTACACAGGTCACGCTGTACTACGGTAGCTACCCAGCTCACTTCAAGCTTCCAGCTACAACAACCCCATCGCCACACATCCATGAAGATGGCCAAGTTACACAGCAACTACGCTACCTCAGACAGTCTTGTATACATTCCACGGTTTCAAAAAAGTTGCATTTTACAGTTTGAGTACACGAGCAGCTGCTGCTGGGTTCACAAACAGATGCAGGATTGGCGGCCGCAGCCGCCGCTCACTCGAGCCCGTAATCCTCGCCAAAGTATTTGTCAACCAGCCCATTGGCCATGTTCCTCATCGCCTCGTTCTCGTGGAACTGGAACCTCTCCATGGCCTCGATGCCGTCCCCCCTCTCCACAAGCTGTGGACCCTGTCCATTGGGATATCCCCTCATCACCTGCAAAGATGGTGGTAATTTTGATATCAATGTAACTGTAGAAACTCGATGATACACCCAGAGTAACTTGAAGAGACAGTTTACTTTGAAAATTGCTAATGATTCGGGTTAGGAAATGAGATGGGGGTAGCTTTGTTTCAAAAAAGGATGGGGGTAGCTAAAAACGCGGCAAGATTCCCTCACCAGTTCCAGGAACTGAAGTCCAAGTCTTGCGCTCTCTATGTCAGCAGACCTGACCAAATTTATGAATCCTGGGAGGGCTCCACCATTTATGATCGAGACTAGATGTTCGGTGATTATGCTCGGGGGCTCAGTACTTCCTGCTGGGACAACACACAGATTGCCCAGGGTGTAAGCTGCTTCCTTGCGAATGTCAAACTGTGCACTCGTCAGGAGGTGTATTAGCGAAGGCGTCGCCTCACTGGTAAAAATCAATTTCTTGTGCTCAAAGCTGCCTGCTGCTATATTTGACAATGCCCATGAAGCCTCCTACATAAGCAGTCCACAAATTCGAAGCATAAATAAATCAAAAATAATATAGTATATGTCGGCTAGATGAAGTAAACATGAACCAGCAAATGAAAGAGGACCTTTCTGAGAACCCTATTGTCACTCTTCAAACATTTTATGAGACTTGATAAAGCTTGATCTGAGAACAATATTTAGTTAGTACTTGCAAACTGTACCTCGTGATGAATATCATCAGTGCTGTTATGTAACTGGAGACAAAAGGATGATTGGCTAACCTGTGATACTGTTTCCAACAATTAGGATTGAATCAACCATGCATTCAGCCCCGGCTACAAGATTCCCTAAACCACGAAGCACCTGATTCAACGTAGAAGTGTCAATTTGCTGTGTTGTGAAATCGCATACACTACCCCACAGTAACATCATATACATTATTGGATGTTCATACAAAGTGCAGAATTCTACAATAACTGAGAAAATACACTTAGAAAAGCTATATATTAATTGCAAACCATAATCAATACGCCTCCTAATAAAAGCATCCCTCTATACAGAAATTACCTGCTCATTATTACATTGGTTATCAAGTTGACAACCATGTATACACAGGGTTACGAAAGTTTGGAGTTTGAACTATGAGGTGTTCTGTGTTCCTCTTAAAAGATATGGTCATTTTGCTCGGTAGTAGTTAAGTACGATGAAAAGTGTCAGCAGTAAGCATTTCCAGGGAAAGCATCGAAATTGTTAATAAAAGAAAGGAACTGTTATGGCCGGTTTAGCTAGGCCCACCAGGCAATCTTAGCCCACAAGTTATCTTAGGTTAATTCTTATGCAAGTTATCTTAGGTTAATTCTTATGCAAGTTATCTAGGTTATAAATATAGGTTGTAAGACTCTTTTTGGAATTAAGCAATAAGAATATTATTATCCCTATTGCCCGGCTCCCAGAGGAGCCGGAACCCTAGCCGCCTCTAACCCTAGCCGCCACCGCCATCTCCCTCCGACGCGACGGCGCCCAGCCGCCGCCGCGCCCGATCAACGCCCCGTCCCACTCCATCCTTCCCCTACAACCTCCGGAGCAGGTCTGGTAGGACCCCTGGTTCTACCAATTTGGTATCCAGAGACTCGGGTTCGATCATGTCGTCATCAACACCCACGCCGCCGCTGCCCATCATCATCGCGCCAGCCCCGATGACCACTCCCGGGTCCCCAACGCCGCCGGCCCCGATCACCTCCGCGCCGCCGGCCCCCGTCACTTCCGCGCCGCCGACAACCTCCGTCTTCATGCCGGAGGAGATGACCAGCACCCTGCGGGACCTCATGACGGCCGTCCAGGGCATCTACTTGGCGGCCCGCGACACCGCCCGCGGTAGCGCCCGCCTTCTGACCACCCGGCGACGGCAGCCGATCGAGCAGCGTCGGGCTGGCGGGGACGCCCCTTCTTTGTTCGAGGCGGGCTACACCGGGCCCGCCGCTGCTGCACCTGCCACGGTACTTTCGGTACCAGCGATCGCCGGGCCCATCCGTCGCTCCGGCCGCCGCCCGCCCTAAGCGCCGTCTGCGCGATGGCCGCGGTTCTCATGGCGCCACCGCGCCTCTCGCGCCCGCCCAGCGCGCCGCGCTGCCCGGCAGCCAGCGCCAACCGCGCCGCCCGCACCGGTCCAGCTTCCACCGCCACCGCCCAGCTCCGGACTGGGCCAGTCCACACCGGGAGGACTTCCGATCCAACAGGTCCGGTTTCCGCCGTCACCATCCCCGTTCCCCGATCCCGGCCTGGCTAACCGGGACGTCGCCACCGCCAGTTTACACAGAGGCCGGGGACCCACCGGTACCCACGCTACAGTCTGGGGCCTCGTCCGGCTCCGCGGGGGCCTACGACGGCTTCCTACCGTTGACCGGGCGCCGTCATCATCACTACTCCGCACCACCGAGCCGGTCGGCCATGGCGTGCCGACCCAGACGCCGCCACGGTTCGCCAAGATCGATTTCGCCACTTATGACGGCACGGAGGACCCGCTTAAGCGGCTCAACGGTATGAAGCAGTTTTCCGTGGCGGCGCTGCCTTCGCGTCGGGCGCGCTTAGGCGGCATCCTACCATCTCGCGGTGCAGCGGACACGGTACTACGCCCTCGGCGGGATGAGGGCAGCATGCCCCCTTGGGAGCGCTTCCGCGAGCTCTGCCTCCTTCGCTTTGGGCCTCCGGTTCGCGGGAGCCGCCTGGCGGAGCTCGGCCGCCTTCCCTTCACCTCCACGGTGAAGGACTACGCCGACCGTTTCCAGGCCCTGGCATGCCATGCGTCGAGTGTGACGGCGCAGCAGCGGACCGACCTCTTTGTCGGTGGACTTCTGGATCACATCCGCGTGGACGTGGAGCTTCGGGGACCCCAGGATCTCCAGTCAGCCATGTACTACGCCCGCGTTCGGCGCTGGCGGTAGCCATCGGCGAGAATCACCGTCCGGACGGCTGGTCGCTACGGGCCGGATTCGCGCAGGTCGGCTTATGCGAACCTGCGGCACCTCGCCGTGATCATGGCGCGCCTGCTCCGCTCGCTCACTCACCGAGCTACTCGGCGTCGCCAAGGGTTGTGCTTCAACCGCGACGAGCCCTACACGCCCGGCCATGCTCGCCGCGACTCTTCTACACGGAGGTTGCAGACTACATTCCGGAGGACGCCGTCACCGCCGACCTGGCCGCCCAAATTGTCGAGAAGGTGTTTGGCGCTGGTTGATCGCCTCGAGGAGTTCATAAGCGCTTCCTCACCTTATAGCTCGAGTCCGAGCTGTTTGTGCAAAGGGAGAAGTGTTATGGCCGGTTTAGCTAGGCCCACCAGCAATCTTAGCCCACAAGTTATCTTAGGTTAATTCTTATGCAAGTTATCTTAGGTTAATTCTTATGCAAGTTATCTAGGTTATAAATATAGGTTGTAAGACTCTTTTTGGAATTAAGCAATAAGAATATTATTATCCCTATTGCCCGGCTCCCAGAGGAGCCGGAACCCTAGCCGCCTCTAACCCTAGCCGCCGCCGCCATCTCCCTCCGACGCGACGGCGCCCAGCCGCCGGCGCGCCCGATCAACGCCCCGTCCCACTCCATCCTTCCCCTACAACCTCCGGAGCAGGTCTGGTAGGACCCCTGGTTCTACCAGGAACACTATGAGATTGAGAGAGAGAAACAAATAGACAATACCGGAATGAGCAACTGCAAGTTCTCAGATGCCAGCAGGCGTCCAATCAGCAACTGAGGCACATGGCTTCGTACTATTAAGCTGATAGCTTTTTCTGAAAGTGCTGAAAGATATACCACTACCCATGCCACCTCAGTTGCCAACTCTTCGTCCCTGAAAGATCACTTAACTCATCAGTGGCAGTAATGAGCAAAACTGTGCATGTCACTCTGAAAACTTTAGTAAATGTTTCCATGTCATTCATGCATCTCAGAAATACCACAAAATATAACCGTGACTAAACAATTGCACAAGGAGAAGAGTAGCAAGTGTCCAGTAAATACAACTTGGCACACGATCTAGGTTACTAACTAATGAAGAGATTGAAAGGAAGTGTTGCTACATGCATATATAAGAACATACAGTGAAGACGTGTCAGAAAACACAGGTCAGTGAATTTGAACAGTGCTCTTTATGTAACTGTAAGAACTAAGAATAAAGACTGGAACCATTTGTAATGAGTAAGAAGCCAATCCTTGGATTTTAGAAACTCATAAATGTACAGTAAAATGATTAATCAAAGTTCAATGCAAAATAGAAAGATGTCCATTAAGAAACATACGCCTTTTCCAAGTTCCTTATGATCGCATTTAGCACACCATTGATGTTAATAAGCTCATACGCAGCCTTGGGATCAGGCCCCTGGATTATAAGAGAACAGACATTTGACACTTTAGTAAAATGATGCTTCATGAATAGCTACATGCATATCTACCAGTCTGAAAGTGATAAAAACTGTTAAGCAGAAGGAAAAGAAAATGAGTGAGTGGGGGATTCAGATTCTAAAAACCTCATAAGGTACGCATGCCATGAAATGTTTTGAATATGGCTTCAAATTTTGCTGAGATAAAATAAGTCTTACACTAAGGAAACCCCTTCATTAATATATCGAACGGAAGGACCTAAGCTTACCATCAAGTTAATCTTAGCTTAAGCAATCCTACTTCCTAAATAGGGCTTACTTTAGGCTTTTGCCGAAGCACTCCTAATCCATAATAAGAACTTGGAAAGAGATAACTGTTGAACTCTGGCATAAGAAACCTGAGACTCATACAGTCGAAGCAAGAGATATAACCTTGATGAGATTTGACAATGCCCAAGCAGCAGTTCTTGCTGTAGAACCCTTGCTTGATAGCATTAAGCGGGCAAGAGGCCACAAAGCACCCTGTGCGATTAATGTGCTTCTCAGGTCTGCTCCTTCACCAGCAACATTACCAATGGCCCATGCACATTGCTCAGCGACAAGTGTGGAGCTCTTCTCTAACAAAATAGATCAGGAAACATTTTTAATACAAGGAAAGCTCCAACTCCAACTGAATTGCAAATGTCTACCTAGCCAACGTTCATGGGAAATGTGCATTACATAGGACCAGAGATTAACATATATTCCTAACGGGGATTAAAAAAAACATTGTCTACTCCTAACAAAACAAAATGGAGAAAACGAACCACCAAGGTGAGCAACAAGCAATGGTAATGCGGGCAGCACGGATTTTGTTTCTTCTGGCTCCCCAGCTGCTATGTTCGTAAGGCACCAAGCAGCCTCTAGCAACTGCAACAAAAGCATAAATAATCTTCATAAGACATAGTTCAGATGAGTACAGAAAAAAATGCAATGCTAGCAAATGAACATATCTAACTGTATAACAGTAAATAGATAGCATAGAAGTTGTTTTCCAGGTAATGTAGAAAGCTGGAGTCGCTATTTTTCCAGTGCAAAATGGTCAACCTGTTCATCTGAAGATCCAAAGGACAGATATTGCACTAAAAGAGGAACTGCCCCAGCTTTAATTGCTACTTGAATGGGAGGTACTTCAGACTGTGACAACACGCGTCTCACTGCACGAAGTGCCTCTATCTTCTTCTTCTGGGCCCCTTTTCCCCTAAGAAGCATAAAAAGGTTGCAAAATACACGCCATAAACTTTTCTCATACAAACAAGTAACTATAATCCAGAGTGTAAATTTTCTCAAAAATCCACAAGTGCTTAAACCAAACCTTATACAACTTAAAGATGTGTATCCTCAGAGAGGAAAATCACTAAGCCAGGTAAAAAAACAGAATCTCCAACATACTAAGGTCGCATTTGGTAGTGTAAATCATAATGATGGCAGCATATATTTCTGGAATCCAATATAGTGAGATGTGTAAGGGATAATGAAAATTATTCTCCCCCCGCAGTCGCACACCACAACCAAATAGGCAAATATTACAAGATGAATTGTGATCTCCAGCAAATGGAATATCCGAGAAGAACCACAAACCTAACAAGTAGTTAGAGGCAGTGGGTTTCTTTGCATTGCGTAATAAGAAGAAAAAAGATAAGCGGCACATACTGGCTTGACAAAGCTGATTTCAATTCTTCAACAGCTTGAGCAGTTCTTGTTTCAAGATCTGCTTTCTCATCAATAACCATATCACCATCTTCAATTGTAGCCTCATCGCTGCCAGAAAGTGGGGCACGGCAGACACGCTTTGCGCGCATTAAGGCTTCCCTTCTTTCCTTCCCTATTGCTACAGCCTGTTCACGCCTCCGGTTAGCTGCCGTATTGTGCACTGCAACAGATTTCCAACCAATTAAAGACTATAATAAGTATAATAACTAACACTCTAGCAGCAAGCTCCTGTACAAGTATGTTGGACCTTCTATTATTGTCATTAGTCCATGTTGACACATAATTAGCCTGTGATTTACACCATATAAATTTTCATGGTAGTTTGGCAAATCGCAGATAAGATTTGAGCGCACTTTTAGAATAAAAGAACTAGAAAAATTAACAGCATTTTCCTATGGCAGCAGACATGACACTACAATGAAACTGATAAAGTTCCACTCTTATAAATTGTTGAAACATTAATCATAGAGCGCGAACGTTCAGAGCACCGTCTGTGGGCACGACAGTCACTACTCCACACAATCGGTCGCGTGGGTCGTGCGAAAACCATGCCGATGACTTCATGCTGTGACGCAACCGATGCGTGCATCGAGCGGTCACATCGTCACGCCGTAGTGGTGCCCTTGTTCAAAACTCCTATGATTGGCCATCTAACTTGCAGAAGTGTACTTCAAGTTGCTGCCTAGGTTTCGGTCCCAATTCACAACATGCCAAATTGATGTTTGTCCAATTCTAGCCTGCTCAGTTTTAGATACACCAACCAGAATCCAAGAGGGTTTCTAGGTAGGCCGATAAGACAGTACTAGTACCAACTTACTGTTAAACCTTCTAACCGGGCGACCTAGCACTGCTCGAAACCATGTCGGCGAGATGCTTCTTGCCCCAAGAAGGCAAGAGACACTTCGCGGCGCTCCTATCCCCGCAATCAAAGATACCTCCGGGCTTGCTTAGGAGACTATTAGGGCTTCCCCCACGGCCGTGCGCGAACTGTTCGACGGAATTCCACAGGCACGGCGAGGTAAGCAAAGAGGAGGAGGAGAGTGTTGGAGTGGGGACCTGAGGATTTGATGGCGTAGCGGTGGCTCTGGAGAGAAGAAGCCGGCGAGCCGGGGGCGTTGCCGTCGGCCATCGTTTACGGCGGCGGAGCTCGACGGCTGCGAGGCTCGGTGATGATAGGAACGGACCAAACCGGGGACGGGGCGGAGACTAAGCAAGACCGTACGGTGGGCCGGGTTCGAGATAGTTCAGTTTTATCGTGCAGCCAGTGCAGCCTGGGCTAGGCCCATAGCTGTAAAGCCTATTGTGTACTTCATGACCTCACCAAAGGGCTAGGCAGGCCGCGGCCCATTAACTGTTCTCACTAGCCACTCGACCTCTGCTCCAAGCTCGCTCACCTGTTTCTCAAAAAAAAAAACTCACTCACCACCCCAACAACTGGTAACTTTTCTCAAGCCTAAGGAAAAAAGTCATTTTTCTATTAAAAAATGCAACTGGTAACTGGTTCACAGGAATGAAAACGGAAACCAGTTTTTTATAGATAAAAATTATACATTCAAAAAAATGAAAAAAATCATGAATTTAAGAAAATTAGTGAATTTTGCAAAAAAAACAGAGTTTGGATAAAACTGTTCACGAAAAATCATGTTTTAAAAAGAAAAGTAAAAAGGAAAAAATGAAACAAAACTAATTAGAAAAAACATAGATAGAAAGAAAACACATGGGGGGAACGAAAACCCGGATCAGAAGCTTCCCGCTCCTCTTGTGACAAAACGAAATGTCATAGGTCCTTGAAAGAACGCTCAGGGGATGGTGTGAGCGCCACGTACGGAAGGCCTATATCGAGTTATGCACATTTCAGCCAAGATTTTGCCAAAAAAATAAATTCAAAATTACTATAATGCCTTTTCCAAATTGTTTTTACCTAATTGACGACGAATTCACAGCACAAACTAAATGATGGATTTAGCAAACATGTAGGGGGGAGTGCACAAAAATCATACTCAACCCAAGGTGTTGGCAATTTGGAATGTACATCACTTTGTTGCGCAACAGGATTTTGCAAGTAGGGTTTACGTCGTACCGAAAATTGGGCAGCTGCTAGGCGTCGGCCGGCTGATCTTAGAGAAAGATCTTAGGGAATGATTAGTTTGCATGTCTAGCTGTCCATCCTAGTGCACGTGGTCGTTTGATCGCAAGCTCGCATGAACACATCACATCTTCCTCTTCTCGCCTCACATCCTCCTCTCACGTCACATCCACCAAGGTAGTGTAGGTGCTCGATCATCACAGCAACACCCCCCTGGACGACAGTGCACCGTCTCTTGTTCGTCGGAGTGTCGGTCGACCAGTAGCACTGCCATTGTACCACGGGCAATCCATCATAGCATCCCGTGGACCGGCGATGCTCCAGTGCAGCACGGGCGGCCCAGTGATGCTTCATCCTGGCACCGGTGGGCCGGGATGCTCCATGTGCAGCAAGGGTGATGTTGCAAAACCGGCGAACCCCCTGGTTGCAACACCGGGCTCTCACTTGTAGCACGGGCAAAGCGTCTCCCCCCCCCCCCCCCTCGGTTGCGACAACCTAGCACGTGACCCCATTACAACTCCGTTGCAGATCGTCGGGACGCAACTCGCCACCCCTGTAGCAACGGAGATTGTTGCGATAGGATGGTTTGCAGCTGCAAACCCAGAGGCCAACCTGCACCACCATGCGGTGAATCGGCCCATGTTGCGCAGCTCCTCTCCCTGGCCCCCGATTTGCAATGTGCACAATGAGCGGCGGCTGCCTTGCCACACCATCGTCGTGTGCAGCACCGGCGGCCGCTACCCGACAGCCCGGCGGCACGCCGCATTAGCTTCAACGCCCCTTCGCAACAACAACTTCTCCTCACCATTGTCGAACATCAGCCATTGCAGTGCAGCGGCGCCTCTCGTAGCAACAGCAACAGCTTGCCGCCCAGGGTGGAAGAGGGCAGGGACCGACGGGAGGTTATGGGGAAGAGGAAATGGTGAGAGACGAACTCCAGGATCATCATCGATGGAAGAGGAACGCTTGCTGGAAGTGGTGCATAGGGCCCATGTGACGTGTGTTGATTCCTCTGACGCGGCTGACGGCAAAATAAAGGGTTTTCCAGAAAATCGAACTGTTTCTGCCAAAATTTTAGAAAGGCAAAACATGGAATCAATCAGGCAAAATAAAGGGTTTTCCAGAAAATTCAACTGTTTCTGCCAAAATTTTAGCAGTAAAAAAAGGTAACAAGCATTTCAGCATGTTAACCAATAGGAAAGGCAAGGATGCCCACTAAAACTGGGCTCGACATTGAAAATTCAGGACTAGAGAAAAAGCACACATCATATATTGCAGTTCACACGGACACAGCAGCAGTTGGTAACGAATAGAAACAGTTGAGATTCACATTCACATAATCATATTACAACATGTTCACATGTCATTATTCTGTATTTACGGACTGAGAGGTGAAAAGAACCAAGGCAACACAACATCAAGGCGCACAAGAGCAGCTAGGCCAGGGTACAAGCTGGACCAGTTCACATGGCGCGCCCCATAGTCTGCTCCGTGGGTGGCATCATGACGACGACGGAGCGCCCGTAGAAGCCAGGGTGGGGAACCCTGCGGCGCAGCTCGCGCCCCTCCTGGCAGAGGGCGCAAGGGTGGCAGAAGTAGTGGGTAGCAAGGTCGCAGGCGACCTCCAGGTGCTCACGCCTCTCCTCGTCCTCAGCAAGGCCACCGCAGCACCCACATTGCCTAGTGAAAGCCTCAAAGCTACCCTGTAAACATGCAGAGCAGCCATGTCAGTATATTGCTTGCAACAGCGCTACCATGGGAGGACGGGATAAGCGCCCATAGAAGTTAAGTCTTAGAAATTTGTTTAAACTAGACTAGTCATTTTACAATAGGCAAGTTTCGGCCCAGCATCCTGCTTCATAATGTTCAAGGGTGAAAACTAGAAACAGATATATGATATATCATTGCAATGCTTAATGAGAGAAAGCTTGCCTCAAGATTGTATCTTCGACGAATGGCTGTACGAGTGGGATGAGAGAACCATGGGGCTAGGCAATTCCACCCAAAGAGAGAGTTCCCGAGCATATAGAGACCAGTGTAAGGCAAGCAGCTGTTTGCAAAAGTTCCTGGTGCTGCTGCAAGCCTCTCAACATTGCTACCATACAGAACACATGGCGCTACACTTCCAAGAAGACCTAAATGATATAGAAAAACCGTTTAGTTAGTTTTTTTGGAGTTTAAACAAAAAGGGCAGACTCGAAAGAGCCATCACCATAAATCCCGCCTCATGCACTACAACGAACACCAACAACTCAAACATACAAACTTCAGATGGCCAAGTTAGTTGGCCAGTTAGAACAGGATTGTCATATGTTTAATAGCTGATAACACTCTGCATACAAAATTCCAGGTGCTTAGGTAGATAACAACATTTAGCACACCACTGGGCTTGGCCCGTAATTCAACGGGTCCATAATTACTTAATTAGAACTGAACAATGCATCTTATCCAAGGCATGTGTACTGCAAATTTAAGAATGTCATGTGTGAGCCAGCCAACACTAGTCTGCAGATTCCTATACTAATATTGCTTAAGTTGCATCCCAGTCGGGGCAATATAGCTGAAATTTGAAAGGGCACAGAGAAAATTTAGTGCTAGGGGTCGCCTTCGAAGAAGCAACTTCCATACTCAGAATGAATGTAATGTATCACGACAACTTTACCTAATCCTTGAAACAAGTATGCATATTCCTACTTTCAAGGCCTCCAGGAGTCATGATCCCGGACTCCGCGGCAATATGTAATACATTTTGCAACTGATACTAGTTCACAGCAACTCAATTCCAATATTGCGTCCTAACTCCTATTTAGTTCCAGAATTACGCCCAAATTTCAAATAAGAAGCGAACATATTACAAATCTTATAACTGCCGTGCACCGAGTCTAACACGTCGAGGGATCTCATTGTCAAGGTTACTAAAAATCCTAGAAATTCTATGATTTCCGCCAAAATCGAGCTCGATAGAAGAAGCGCAGCCACCTATTCCTCTCGATCCCTACCCCGACCACGAGGCCCGATCCGAAACCGAGAGAGATATGGGGGGCGAGGGGCACGTACAGACTTCGAGGTCGCTGCTGCAGAATTCGTCGTTGCGGCCGAGGCAGGAGAGGATCCCCGAGTCCCAGCTTTCACGCGGCTCGGCGCTGGCAGGGGCGGCGACCGGCTCGCCCATGACGACAGGGACCCCGTCGGCGCAGCCCTTGACGGGATCCTGCGCCGGGGGGAGCTTCTCGTCGGCGGGCGGGGCCAGGAGGGGGCTGGCCTCCTCGTGGCGCTCGTCGGCGGCGGCCATGGCGAGAGGAGCGGGGGAGGAGGTAACCTAGCGCGAGCGGGGTCGTCGCGTGTTGAGGCGGAGGGGATTGAGAAGGGAGGAGACTCGGAGGAGGAAGGAGGGAGGGGGGAGCGGGGAGCGGAGGGAGGCGAGTAAAATAGGGCGGGGGAAGCGCGTGGCGCCGTGGCGTGGACGCTGGAGACGATGGCTCGCTTCCTTCGCTGTGAAGACAGAGGAGGTGGGGAGTTTTTTTCTTAACTGTGGAGAGGACTCCGCTGGACGCCAGGATGAGATGTTTTTTTTATGAATTGTACTGTAATATTTTTAGGCCCTTTTGATTCGGGGGACTCTGAAAATACGGAAATAGAAAAGGTATAAAATCAAAGTGGAATATTCATTTAAATCCAATAAGAGTAGCAAGGGATGTTTGACGTCATGGAGAAAACAAAGGGATTGTAAAAAGATGTTTGAATGGATGTTAGATTTCATAGAAAAAAAATTCCTATGGGATCCACTCCTATAATTAAAGAACCAAAGTAGGATTTTAATTTTTTTAAGAGTTTCGATCCTCCAAGAGTCTTATAATATTTCTTTGATCATAAAAAAGTAAGAAACAAATGATCGCTGGATCATCATATCCACCACATGCACAAGTTCACAACACGGCTCTTGTCATGGTGGCCTGGTTACGGAGGTCTGTGGTCTGACCTTTAGCGATGCTTAGGATGGGTCTTCAGCGGCATGTCTTTCTCTCGTTGGCGTGTTGGGCAAGAAGCCTTTGGTCCTGGTGTTTGATGCGTAGGGGAGGGCGTGAGGGGAGCTGGGGAAATTCTGTCTCGGCTTCGTGCCAAGAGCAACGACAACGATGCCTTTGGGCGTTGTAATCCTTGTTAAAGGTGTTGCTACATTGCTCCATTCCTTTCCTCGTGGTGTCTGTTACGGGGAAACCCTAGCTCCCTTCTCGGGACAGACAATGGTGGTGGTGGTTTGTCGTTGACCTTCTTGGAGGCATTGTCTTGGAGCTAACTTGACCGTCAGAGCCAAAGGTAGCATGTTCAACGTTGCTCTAAAGTGAGATCTATGGACGATAGCTTGAGGTAGAGGGCATGGATGTGCAGCAGCGACGATGGATTTTCTAGTCGGGTTGGCAGTCTCCGGTAGTGAGACACCGGGTGGCCAAAATCCCATTTTGCACGTACGTGGGCGATATTGTCCTATTACGATAGTTCTCTGCTTGGGCACGTAGGCGGTGGCGTGATCTTGCGCCGCTACGTGATTGCTGAGACGGGCCCGTGTATCGTGGATCTTCAGATCCGGTGGCAACGACGAGTTTGTTTTGCTACCTGATCTTGCCGCCACAAACGAGGATGACAAAGCATAAGGACGATGCGCCTGTCGGAGCGTGCCGAATGGGATCTGACAATGTTGGTGACCTTCCTCCCTCAGTCTCCGTTGCAAGTGCGGTGATGACCTTTGTTGTTCGATGCTCTTAGTGGCGACCGGCTCTTGTCACAAGTTGACTTCTCATTTGTGTGAGCATGGTCTTCACTTGAGTGGCACCTCATGTCATGATTGTGCTATGCAAGTAGCCCTGGAGATTACAAAAAGTGGTAGCAACATCACAACTGATGTCAAGAGATTGTTGATGCAGATATAATTGGCGATGTAGATTGTTGATAATTGTTTTGAAGTTCTTTTTCTTTTGTCTCCACTATAAGGCACAACTTCAGTCTTGTTTAACTTTGCTAGTTGTCATTGTGTTTTTATATAGCTTCGGTTAAACTATTTTATACTTCCTCCGTCCAAAATAAATGTCTCAAGACACTAATGTTGAGACGTTTATTTTGTGATGGAGGAAGTATAGTCTAATAGATAGGGCATCCAATGAGACATAGCCTATCTAATGAGTATTTAATATAAACTTGGTCAAACCGAATATTGTCTTTGGAGGACAGCTCTATGGAGCTCGTTTTTGAAAAGTTTGAATTTCATCAAATTTCATATTTTCTATGTGTTAAAAATTCTGGAAAAAACACACAGATATACATGAAGGCATAACACACATGTTTGTAAATTTTCAGGGAAAAAATACATTGAAATGAGGGTTTTGCAAAAAAGACAAATCTAGGCCTTTTTAACACAAGATACAACTCATCCTCCCATGTCATGAATTTGTCTTCTTTTGTATAGGTCGCATTTCAATGTTTTTCATCTTGAAAATTTACACACACACACATATCATCCTTGTTTACTTGCACAATTTTTCTTCTTCAGATTTTTTGAAACCGAAAAGTTTGAATTTTGATTTGTTTTCAAGAAAAGACCTCCATGGAGGTCGAGAGCCAAACGTTCGTTATCTAGTCAAACAGATTTTTATATTTAAGACAAAACTAATGTTGGGGAACGCAATATTTCAAAAAAAATCCTACGATCACGCAAGATCTATCTAGGAGAAGCATAGCAACGAGCGGGGAGAGTGTGTCCACGTATCCTCGTAGACCGAAAGTGGAAGCGTTTAGTAACACGGTTGATGTAGTCGAACGTCTTCACGAGCAACCGATCCAAGCACCGAACGTACGGCACCTCCGTGTTCAGCACACGTTCAGCACGATGACGTCCCGATACGTCTCCGTCGTATCTATAAATTTTGATTGTTCCATGCCAATATTCTACAACTTTCATATACTTTTGACAACTTTTTATATTATTTTTGGGACTAACATATTGATCCAGTGCCCAGTGCCAGTTCCTATTTATTGCATGTTTTATGTTTCGTAGAAAACCCATATCAAACGGAGTCCAAACGGGATAAAAACGGACGAAGAATATTTTTGGAATATTTGTGACATTTGGGAAGAAGAATCAACGCGAGACGGTGCCCGAGGGTGGGTGCGCCCCTGACCCTCGTGGGCACCCCATAAGGCGGTTGCTGCTCTTCTTTGGCCGCAAGAAAGCTAATTTTCGGAGAAAAATCTTGGCGAAGGTTTCAAGCCAATCGGAGTTACGGATCTCCGGTTATAAAAGAAACGGTGAAAGGACAGAATCCAGAACGCAGAAACAGAGAGAGACAGAGAGACAGGTCCAATCTCGGAGGGGCACTCGCCCCTCCCATGCCATGGATACCAAGGACCAGAGGGGAAACCCTTCTCCCATCTAGGGAGAAGGTCAAGGAAGAAGAAGAAGAAGAAGGGGGGCTCTCTCCCCCTCTCTCCCGATGGCGCCGGAACGCCGCCGGGGCCATCATCATCACCGCAATCTACACCAACAACTTCACCGCCGTCATCACCAACTCTTCCCCCCTCTGTGCAGCGGTGTAACCCCTCTTTTACCCATTGTAATCTCTATTTAAACATGGTGCTCAACACTATATATTATTTCCCTATGATGTTTGAGTAGATCTGTTTTGTCCTATGGGTTAATTGATGATCGTGATTGGTTTGAGTTGCATATTTTATTATTGGTGCTGTCCCATGGTGCTCTCCGTGTCGCGCAAGCGTGAGGGATCCCCGTTGTAGGGTTTGCAATATGTTCATGATTTGCTTATGGTGGGTGGCGTGAGTGACAGAAGCACAGACCCGAGTAAGTAGGCTGTCCTTATAATGCTATGGTTGGGTTTTACCTTAATGATCTTTAGTAGTTGCGGGTGCTTACTAGAGTTCCAATCATAAGTGCATATTATCCAAGAAGAGAAAGTATGTTAGCTTATGCCTCTCCCTCAAATAAGATTGCAATAATGATTAACGGTCTAGTTATCGATTGCCTAGGGACAAATAACTTTCTCGTGACAAAAATCTCTCTACTAAAATTAACTTAGTTGTGTCTTTATCTAAAAAGCCCCTACTTTTTATTTACGCGCTCTTTATTATCTTGCAAATCTATCCAACAACACCTACAAAGTATTTCTAGTTTCATACTTGTTCTAGGTAAAGCGAACGTTAAGCGTGCGTAGAGTTGTATCGGTGGTCAATAGAACTTGAGGGAATATTTGTTCTACCTTTAGCTCCTCGTTGGGTTCGACACTCTTACTTATCGAAAGAGGCTACAATTGATCCCCTATACTTGTGGGTTATCAAGACCTTTTTCTGGCGCCATTGCCGGGGAGTCATAGCGTGGGGTGAATATTCTCGTGTGTGCTTGTTTGCTTTATCACTAAGTAGTTTTTATTTGTTGTTCCAACTTGTTTTCTATATTTAGCTATGGGTAGGAAACTCAAAATACCAAAAAAAATAGTTGTACCTACTACACCAATGGTTGAAGAACCACTCAAAATCTATCACACTACTGAAGCTTTTTACTTGGATCATCTTCGATCCCTATGTGCTCGGGCTGAAAACCCAACTAGCTTAGTTGAGGTAAAATCTTTACATGAGCATGCTTGTTATGTGTGACACCGCTTATCTCAAAAAGGGAAACTTTTACTGGATCAAATTCATCATTTGCAATGCTATGCTTGGAATTTATGTGAAATATATGATGTTACTTGTTGTTCTGAAACCCTAAGAAACACCTTCCCTACCAATGTGAGTTTAGTGATAATGGAATCGTATCTTCGTATGCTAAGGGTGTTTATAAGTACTATGATGTTCAACAAATTGAAGAATTTGTTGCTTTTAAGGGTGCTTATGAAATTGCTTCTTTGATTGAAAAGTATGATGCTACTCTTTACAAATCTGAAAATTTTGCCATACTTGAATATTGTTATGATAATTATGTTTCTAATGCCTATGTTAAACCATATATTGAGGACTCCTCCGCTGTCCAAGAAGAGAATAATATTTTGCAGGAGTCTATGAAAGAAGAAATTGATGAAACCGTGGGCTCATTGGATGAAAAAGATGATGAGGAGAGCGAAGAACAAAAGGAGGAAGAGCGGATTAGCTACTCGTGCCCACCTTATAATGAGAGTAACTCCCCAACTCATACATTATTTAATTTCCCTTCGTGCTTACTGAAGGGTGATTGCTATGATAATTGTTATGGTCCCGTTGATTCTTTTGAAATATCCCTTTTTGATTATGCTTGCTATGCTTGTGGCCAAGATGCCAATATGAATTATGCTTATGGAGATGAACTTGCTATAGTTCCTTATGTTAAACATGAAATTGTTGTTATTGCACCCACGCATAATAGTCCTATTATCTTTTTCAATTCTCCAAACTACACTATATCGGAGAAGTTTGCCCTTATTAAGGATTATATTGATGGGTTGCGTTTTACTACTACACATGATGATTTTGATGGATATAATATGCATGTGCTTGTTGCTCCTACTTGCAATTATTATTAGAGAGGAACTATATCTCCACCTCTCTATGTTTCCCACACGATAAAATTGCAAGAAACTGTTTATACTGTGCATTGGCCTTTACTATGTGTGCATGAATTGTTCTTTTATGACATGCCGATGCATAGGAAGAGAGTTAGACTTCGTCATTGCTTTATATATGTTGCTTTGTGCTCACTACTAAATTACAAATCATTGTTAATTAAAATTGGCTTTGATATACCTTGGGATCCGGGTGGATTCATTACTTGAGCACTATATGTCTAACTTAATGGCTTTAAAGAAAGCGCTGCCAGGGAGACAACCCGGAAGTTTTAGAGAGTCATTTATTTCTGTTGAGTGATTTTATATAGTTTAAAAACAAAAAATAAAGAGGGGAACCCAAAACTTTTCAAAAAGGAAAGTGAAAGTGAGAGAGACAAACATTGTTGAAGTGGGAAAGCTCCTTGAACTTTGTTCATGCTCACGGAAACTTTGTGAATCTTGATTACAGAAACTTTTCAACAAAAATAATTATCCCCTTGTACAATTCCATTTTATTATAAAAATAATATGCCAAGGTTTGCCTTTAGGATGTTTACAATGCTTGTTGGTTTGTGCGGTGCGGGACATAAACTTTGGCTGTAGTGCGCGATTTTACATTTTTTACTGGAACGTCAAATGGTTCTGAAACTTTTTGCACTGTCTTTCTATACAAATTTTTTATTTTTCCAAATTTTGGCATAATCTTTGGAGTACCAGAAGTATGGTGAATGTTCAGATTACTACATACTGTCCTGTTTAAGACAGATTCTGTTTTTGATGCATAGTTTGCTTGTTTTGATGAAACTATCGATTTCTATCAGTGGATTAAGCCATGGAGAAGTTATATTACAGTAGCTAAAATGCACAAACAAATTATTAATTGGTTTGCAACAGTACTTAGAGTAGTTATTTGCTTTATTATACTAACGGATCTTACCAAATTTTCTGTTGAGTTTTGTGTGGATGAAGTGTTCGAAGATCGAGGATGTCTTGATGTGAGGAGAAGAAGGAGAGGCAAGATCTCAAGCTTGGGGATGCCCAAGGCACCCCAAGTAAATATTCAAGGAGACTCAAGCGTCTAATCTTGGGGATGCCCCGGAAGGCATTCCATCTTTCTTCAACAAGTATCGGTATGTTTTCGAATTCGTTTCGTTCATGCGATATGTGCAAATCTTGGAGCATCTTTTGCATTTAGTTTTCACTTTTCTTTTATGCACCATGCTGGTATGAGATAGTCCTTGGTTGATTTATAGAATGCTCTTTGCACTTCACTTATATCTTTTGATTATGGCTTTATAGAATGCTTCATGTGCTTCGCTTATATCATTTGAAGTTTGGATTGCCTGTTTCTCTGCACATAGAAAACCGCCATTTGTAGAATGCTCTTTTGGTTCACTTATATTTGTTAGAGCATGGGCATATATTTTGTATAAAGAATTAAACTCTCTTGCTTCACTTATATCTATTTAGAGAGATGACAGGAACTAGTCATTCACATGGTTAGTCATAAAATCCTACATAAAACTTGTAGATCACTGAATATGATATGTTTGATTCCTTGCAATAGTTTTGCGATATAAAGGTGGTGATATTAGAGTCGTGCTAGTTGAGTAATTGTGAAATTGAGAAATACTTGTGTTGAGGTTTGCAAGTCCCGTAGCATGCACGTATGGTAAACGTTGTGTGACAAATTTGAAGCATGGGGTGTTCTTTGATTGCTTTCCTTATGAGTGGCGATCGGGGACGAGCGATGGTATTTTCCTACCAATCTATCCCCTAGGGGCATGCGTAGTAGTACTTTTCTTTGAGGGCTAATAAACTTTTGCAATAAGTATATAAGTTCTTTATGACTAATGTGAGTCCATGGATTATACGCACTCTCACCCTTCCATCATTGCTAGCCTCTTTGGTACCGTGCATTGCCCTTTCTCACCTCGAGAGTTGGTGCAAACTTCGCTGGTGCATCCAAACCCCATGATATGATACTCTCTATCACACATAAGCCTCCTTATATCTTCCTCAAAACAGCCACCATACATACCTATCATGGCATTTCCATAGCCATTCCGAGATATATTGCCATGCAACTTCCATCATCATCATATACATGACTTGAGCATTTATCGTCATATTGCTTTGCATGATCGTAAGATAGCTAGCATGATGTTTTCATGGCTTGTCCGTTTTTTGATGTCATTGCTACGCTAGACCATTGCACATCCTGGTACACCACCGGAGGCATTCATATAGAGTCATATCTTTGTTCTAGTATCGAGTTGTAATATTGAGTTGTAAGTAATTAAAAGTGTGATGATCATCATTATTAGAGCATTGCCACAGTGAGGAAAGGATGATGGAGACTATGATTCCCCCACAAGTCGGGATGAGACTTCGTACGAAAAAAAGAGAAAGGCCAAAAAAAAGGAGAAGGCCAAAAAAACAAAAAAAATGAGAGAAAAAGAGAGAAGGGGCAATGCTACTATCCTTTTACCACACTTGTGCTTCAGAGTAGCACCATGTTCTTCATGATAGAGAGTCTCTTATTTTGTCACTTTCACATACTAGTGGGAATTTTCATTATAGAACTTGGCTTGTATATTCCGATGTTGGGCTTCCTCAAATGGCCGAGGTCTTGATGAGCAAGCAAGTTGGATGCACACCCACTTAGTTTCAGTTTGAGCTTTCATACACTTATAGCTCTAGTGCATCCGTTGCATGGCAATCCCTACTCCTCGCATTGACATCAATTGATGGGCATCTCCATAGCCCGTTGATTAGCCGCATCGATGTGAGACTTTCTCCTTTTTTGTCTTCTCCACACAACCCCCATCATCATATTCTATTCCACCCATAGTGCTATATCCATGGCTTGCGCTCATGTATTGCGTGAGGGTTGAAAAGGCTGAAGCGCGTTAAAAAGTATGAACCAATTGCTCGGCTTGTCATTGGGGTTGTGCATGATAGGAGCATTTTGTGTGACAGAAATGAAGCATGGCTGATACGTCTCCAACGTATCTATAATTTTTTATTGTTCCATGCTATTATATTACCCCTTTTGGATGTTTATGGGCTTTATTTTACACATTTATATCATTTTTGGGACTAACCTACAAACCGGAGGCCCAGCCCATATTGCTGTTTTTTTTTGCCTATTTTAGTATTTCGAAGAAAAGGAATATAAAACAGAGTCCAAACGGAATGAAACTGAGGGAGTCCTGGATTAGGGGGTGTCCGGATAGCCGAACTATCACCGTTGGCCGGACTCCTGGACTATGAAGATACAAGATTGAAGACTTCGTCCCGTGTCCGGATGGGACTTTCCTTGGCGTGGAAGGCAAGCTTGGCGATACGGATATGTAGATCTCCTATCGTTGTAACCGACTCTGTGTAACCCTAACCCTATCCGGTGTCTATATAAACCGAAGGGTTTTAGTCCCTAGGACAAACAACAATCATACCATAGGCTAGCTTCTAGGGTTTAGCCTCTCTGATCTCGTGGTAGATCCACTCTTGTACTACCCATATCATCAATATTAATCAAGCAGGAGTAGGGTTTTACCTCCATCGAGAGGGCACGAACCTGGGTAAAAACATCGTGTCCCTTGTCTCCTGTTACCATCCGCCTAGACGCACAGTTTGGGACCTCCTACCCGAGATCCGCCGGTTTTGACACCGACATTGGTGCTTTCATTGAGAGTTCCTCTGTGTCGTCATCTTTAGGCCCGATGGCTCCTTCGATCATCAACAACGACGTGGTCCAGGGTGAGACTTTTCTCCCGGACAGATCTTCGATTCGGCGGCTTTGCACCGGGCAATTCATTTGGCCATCTGGAGCGGATCGAAAGCTACGCCCCTGGCCATCAGGTCAGATTTGGGAGTTTGAACTACACGGCCGACATCCGCGGAGACTTGATCTTCGACGGATTCGAGCCACAGCCAAGCGCGCCGCACTGTCTCGATGGGCACGATCTAGCTCTGCCGCCGAACAGTGCCCTGGAGGCCGCACCAGCGTCCGCTCCGACCCTTAGCTCGGAGCCGACTCCGCCGATCGAGGACGAGTGGCTGGACACCACCTCGGGGGCTACGATCTCTACGGCGATTGAGCCGAACACCATCTCTGTCGCTGCGAAGACCGTGACTCCAAGGTGCCGGACTCCTCTCGGACTCGAACCCTCCGCGCCCGCCAATCGAATCCAATTGGGCGCGGTTATGGAGTTCACTTGCCGGACATATTTCAGCACTCGCCCTTTGGCGACATCCTGAATTCACTAAAGTCTCTCTCTTTATCGGAGAGCCTGGCGGACTACGGTCAGGAAGGTTGGGATGCGGACGACGAAGAAATTCAACGCCCACCCACCACCCACTTTGTAGCCACCGCCGAAAGCTTAAACGACGTGCTCGATTTTGACTCCGAAGACATCGACGGTATGGACGACGATGTAGGAGACAACCATGAACCAGCACCTATAGGATCTTTGGACAGCCACCTCATCCCACGATGTATACATGGTGGATACACCTAAAGGAAGTGACGACGAGGAACAACGGGGCGCTTCTGAAGGATAAATCCCTCGAAAAGCAGTCAAAGCGGCAACGTAAACGCCGCACCAAGTGCCGCCTCGACAAAGACGGCAGCCACACAGACTCCAGCCATAGAGCGGGCGAACCGGTGGACGCATTTAACATGCTATCGAGCAACCGTCCTAACAGGACAACTTGGATAAACAACCCGTCCCGGCGAAGATAATATCGGGCGATCTCACGCCGGACAAATTGTTGGAGCAGAAGAACCTCCACAAAAGGCTCGTCGCCAGTGCGCGTAGCCGGAAAAAGCAGAAGCGGAAGCTCAAAACAGCGGAAGATGCACTCAGAATCAGATGGAGCAAAGTACTCAACACCGCAGATAAATACGGCGACGATCGCCAAACAAAGAGCTACTCAAGCGCAAACTACTGCCCGAATTCGATGAGGAGGCCGTGAAACCCCGCAATCAAAGAACAAAGAGGCCGCCCGGTCGGATGGACGACCACATGGAAAACATGGAGCGGCAAGCGGCGCCGCACACAAGCCGGCACGCGATCCGCATAAGGATTCGCATCAAAAAGGATGGCCCAGTTAGGTCCATCTATGGGCCGATAAAGCAAGCTCTTCCAAGCAATGCAAAACGCCAAATATCCGAACATCACGGCACACCCAAATATAGGGGTGCCGCACATCCCCTGTTTTTCACCGATGAGGTGCTGGATCACGAATTCCTAGCGGGATTCAAACCCGTAAACATAGAGGCATACGACGGAACAACATACCCTAGAGTATGGATTGAGGATTACATCCTCCACATACACATGGCTACAGGAGATGATCTCCACGCCATAAAATATTTACCCCTCAAGCTCAAAGGGCCAGCCCGGCATTGGCTCAAAAGCCTCCCTGAAAATACCATTGGAAGTTGGGAAGAGCTCGAGGATGCTTTTCGGGCAAATTTTCAAGGGACATATGTCCGCCCTCCGGATGCAGACGATTTAAGTCACATAACTCAACAACCCGGAGAGTCAGCCCAAATTCTGGAACAGGTTCCTCACCAAAAGAACCAAGCGAGTCATTGTCCGGACGCCAAAGCCTTAGCAGCTTTCAAACACAACGTCCGAGACGAATGGATCGCCAGACACCTCGGCCAGGAGAAGCCGAGAACAATGGCTGCATTAACAAGCCTCATGACCCGCTTTTGTGCGGGAGAGGATAGTTGGCTAGCAAGATGCACGATACCAATGACCCAAGTACATCCGAAGTCAGGGATGAAAATGGAAAACCACGACGCAGCAAGGACCAGCACGGACAAAGGGAAACAGCCCGAAGAAACGACGGTCAACGCCGGATTAAAGCTCCGGCAGAATCATAAAAAACTGCCCCTCAAGGACAACATTGACGAGCTATCCAACCTAAACAAAATCTTGGACAAAATATGCCAAATCCACAGTACTCTCGGGAAGCCTGCAAACCATACCCATAGAGATTGTTGGGTCTTCAAGCAGTCCGGCAAACTCAATGCCGAACACAAGGAGCTCGACACACCAAGCGAGGACGATGACGAACCCCACAAGCAGAGCACCGGAAAACAAAAGAATTTCCCACAAGAAGTCAAAATAGTGAACTCACTTCAAGTGACAAAAGGGAAAAACAGAGCGGCGCCCATAGAAACACGCGCCGCACGGTCTATCCCAGCAGAGTCCCAATGTTGGTTGTCAAAACCAATCACCTTCGATCATCAGGACTATTAGGAAGTATCCGAACGCATGATGGACTGCCTTGATATTAGATCCTATAATCGACGGACTCCAATTTACACAAGTCCTAATGGACGGAGGTAGCGATCTAAACCTGCTATATCGTAACACAATCCGCAAAATGGGGATAGACCCAACCAAAATTCGCCATAGCAACACCTCCTTCAAAGGGGTAATGCCAGGCCTATATGCCCATTGTATCTTGGCTCCCTCGCTAGAAGTTGTGTTGGCTCATCCGACAACTTCACGCGAAAAGTTAACCTTCCATATCGCCCCATTCGACGGTAGCTATCAAGCACTACTTTGGGGACGTGAAGCTTTCGCCCGCTTTAACGCAATACCGCATTATGCATCTCTTACACTTAAAATGCCCGGTCCACGCGGCATCATCTCATTAAAAGGAGTACCAAGTGTTACTCGAGCACGGAAGAACGTGAGACTGCCTTGACAGCCCCACACTAATCCGGCTCCGCTAATCAAAGCACCTGAATAGGTCATTCGGACCCCGGACATGGCTAGACGAGTCCGGCGTAAACATATAAACGCCTACTAGCGGCATACCCCCGTACAAGGGGCTGCACACATGTACAACAAGAGACAATAAAGCTCAATTTTATTCACTTTTCGAACCGTACTATGTTTATCTAATATAAAGTACATTTTTCGCACGATCTTTTTTCTTTTCAACTAAGTTCTTCTCTTTTACAAATGAACACCGTGCTACACCCGTCCGTGACACGCGACAACGGAGACACAGGCGCAGACGTGCAGTAGGGACCCGTTGCAAGGATTCTTTTCAGATTAAGACCCTGCGTAAACCTTTTTTACTGTCTCTTGTTGATACACATCCCCCGGTTTCTTGCTATAACCGAGGAGGAGGCTGGCGTTTTGGCATCGGCCGCACCAGAATTTTTGCGCGTACCTAGACACCAGGGGCTTAGGGCATTATTCTGCCCGTTATCATAAAGACCGAATACCTTAGGGAGTGTTCGGCGTCTCGAGTTAGGCCTTATATGCATCAGCTCCGAATCATGTCTTTGGTCAAATGTTGGGTTTGCCCGGCTCCTGTGTTTTGCTGCCTTACGTTCAGTTCTATAGGCTAACGCTGCACCATCAGAACTACTGCGATTGTGCCCCGGTTCGGCCAGGTGAGCACCTCAGTAGAGAAAGCCGAAAACTGACTGTCATGATATAGCGTGAGACTGGTCAACCACTCGATGACCCACCGGAATGTTTAGAATTCCCCCGCATTAACGAAGGACCGTTTCCCGGTCAGGCACATATGCGCCCAATTCGGAGAGCGCGGTGCCCCTCGGGGCTATATAGTAGCCCCACCATCGAACTCCTATGGCTAAGTGAAAGTGATAAAGCATTATAGTCCGGCTGCCTAGTTTGCTACGCTATCACCTCCTTTACAGGACCAAGACGTTGGATTAACTGTGGAAATGCGAGTTTTTGCAAACACCCCCGCATTATGTGCGTGGGGGCTGAAGCCGAAGACTGCCATCTTTCAGGTTATATACACATATACATCAACGGCCGCATAAGAGGTGTTTTAATACTTGAACGCACAAGTATAAAAAGCTCTTATATTATATTGAAACATTATTTTCACAAATCATACATGTCATTAAAACATAATATCCTTCAAGCATTGTGTCTCTATTAAACGAGCGCCCTGCAGGACTTCCTCAAAATAATGCTCGGCAGGTACTCGGCTTCTGTCCGAATCTTGGGATGCAACGTCGGTGGCCTTCATCTCCGCCCAGTATGTCTTGACACGGGCAAGAGCCATCCAGCACCCTCTATGCATCTTGACCGCTTCATTGCATCGATATGCGGCACCACACCAAGGAACTGTTGCACCAAGCCAAAATAACTCTTGGCTCGGGCCTGTTCGCCACAAATGAGTCACGACATCCTTCATGGCAAGTCCGGACAACCTATTCAGCTCAGCCCATTCGGCCAAACGATCGGTTAATGAAAGTGGACGCTCCGGACTATGGAACTGCGACCAAAAAAGCTCTTCCATTCTGTGATCCTTTTGACCTCGGAAGTGTTCGGCCGCGTCTGCGGCAGTCACCGCCAAGTCCAGATAAGCATCCTCCGCACCCCACAGCCGGTCCAATTGAGCGTACTTAGGATCCATGAATTTCCTCCGCAGCAGAAAGGGCTTTCCAGCCGCAATATCTCCGGCTTGATGTAGCTCCTCCTTCATAGCTCTCATCGCAGAGCGAGTGTCCTTAGCCTCGGTGGCGGCCTTTTTCAGGTCCTCTTGCTCCGCTCGATCTTCTTTTTCAAGAAGCTCGCAACGGTCAGTAGCATTCTTTAATTTCACGGCCATCTCGGCCATTTCTTTCTTGCTTCGGCAGTGAGCAGCCTGTTCGGCTTTTAGCTCTGCGGCCGCCTTTAAGGCAGCCGCATCACTTTTTGGCTTGCTCCTTGGCTCGGGCGAGTTCCGCGAAAGGTTCTCCATAGCAGCGGCACCATCTGCATTAAGCATACATGTTGTAAGGCATGGGCGTCAAGCTCCCTTACCAGGTGTCCGCGGAGAAGTTGCATACCTTGTGACTCGTCAAGCCGCTTATTAACAAGCGTGATGTCCGCATCCGCCACGTCAAGTTGCCACTTCAGTTCGGCAAATTCATCAGCCCGGCTAGCCACCGGACGCTTCGCCACCTACATAGGAAGAGCGCATATTATACCTGGGGTTATGATCCTCGACGCGCCATCATTTTTGACACCGCACCAAGTCTCAGGGGCTACTATCTATAC